>JBAMMX010000024.1:17409169-18009169 GCA_037126225.1 Dillenia turbinata
TTTTTTTTTATTTTTTTTTTTTAATATTTTATTTTAATTAATAATTTTAATTTTTTTTTTTTAAAAAAAAATAATAAATTTGTTTTTCTTTTTTTTTGATAATTTTTTTTTTTTTTTTTTTTTTTTTTTTTTTTTTTTTTTATTTTATTGTGATTTTGCTACGATTTCCTTAATTTTCTGAATATATATATACACACACACACCAAATCAATGCAAAATTCTCCACCATTGAAATGACATTCCACGTTTATTTGACTAACTCATAGCTATTCAAATTCTTATAATCCTGCATATCTCCATGAAGAGGGCCTCAAAGGAACATCCTGTTTCTTTTTCTAATCACTAAATTGAAAAGGAAAAAAAATACATTAACCACATACATATATATATATATCTCCATGAAGTCATCACCTTTTTTCTTCATCTAATATTACTCATTCGCCAATGCAACTCATTTGTGACTGAGTCACGTTAAAGGAATTAAACTTTATACATTAATCTCTTATGATACTTGAAATCTTTCAATAAAGAAGTTAGGAGATATGACAAGCGTTAATTTTTTTGTGACCAATCACATTAAAAGTGACCAAACAAATTAACTTTAATTTTTTGTTATATCAAGATTTGAATCTAAGATCAATGAATTTGAAAATCATTCCTATGAAATTTACTCCCATAAAAATTATTCTTTTTGCTTAAGTGATCAATCTAGAAGAAGTTTTCCCATAGAAGAAAAATTTTCTTAATAAGTTTACATATTTTCGCATTTTAGAGAGAGAGAGAGAGAAAATATCGTCCAAAAAAGTGAGATTTTCTTTTTCAATGTTTTTGGCTTGCCACCATTCTTTACTCACCTGCAACATGTTACCCTACCATAAAATTTAAGGGGGAAAAGTTATTTGCCAAAGGCACTTTAGGTGTAATTTTGTTAGAGCACAAATATCAGCTCTTTCTTGACTCAAACAGTAACAGTTAATAGGTGGATACACCTATAAAAATCATCGGAGGGTATTCCGACGGGGAGGCTCCGACGCTCAAGTCAGTAAAGAGCGATTTTCGATTGAAAAAAAACAGACTATGTCACGCCCCGACTCTCCCATCGAGCACGTAACAATCGCCGTATTATCTCGGAATACGGGCATGATCTCCCCGTATATCAGGATAGCACAAGGCATTCTAATTTTTTAATAAATTTTTCAAAACAATAAACTCATCAAAATAAGAAAATCATATAACAACTTGCATGCAAATGACCCATCCGATCCATTCCTGTACACACAAGCATGCGTCGTCATACAATCGGGAGAGGGGTTCCTGTACATGCAATGCATGCAATGTGGCCTTCCCAACCATTCCAAAGTTTCACATAATTCACAATCTCAAAATATTTCAAGAATCCCAATAAAAGTCAAAATGTCCCAAATGAGAACAATAAGTTTTGCAAAAATAAATTTTAAACAAAATTGGACACTTTCCTCATAAACCAAGCTTGGATTCCACCAATACTTATCCCAAAAGATATGACAAGTATCAATTAAATTCAAATCTCAAAAGAATAGTACAATAGTTTTCCTTCCACGGATGAGACTACATCAAGTCTCAAGAGAATAAAATCCACTACCAATACCTATCGTGGATCACCAAAAGATCTCAGAATCAGCCAATGCCAGCCAAAGTCTACGCTTCCTCTGAAAAGAATTTAAAGAAGGGGGTGAGTATTTTAAAATACCCAGTGAGTGGAGTGCAATGGTATACAATATATAAATGAGGGGCGAAGATGGCGATGCCAAATACATGTATCAAATATCATTTAATGCAATAATGAATTTTATTCTCATAAAATCATTCATATCAATCCACCATGACTCATATAATCAAATCAAACAATCCAAATTCATTTTTTCATAATTTTAAGGTTTGCCGAAAATATTATCCTACCAATGACCATTGGCAGAATCCATCGAAAGATTTTCTACAATTTTTACATAAAAATCTCATTTCCCTTTGGCGTTGGCCCGGAAATTTTTTCGTGGGGTGCCGCCACGTCATCTGGCCAACTTGAGTGGCTCTTCAACTCGCCACCTCCAAACCTCTAATTTAATCACAAGTTAGCCTTAACCATGCCGTCCCGTAGGCCAGGTCCGTAACAAGACTCAGACTATAATCTTTTTCCAGCACCATATTGCCACAATCAATACCAAAATCAATTCGTGCTCAATGTATAAAATAGAGCAATATTTCACAATTTATATGTGTATACAAACGTAACATAGTGCAAACAAATCAATATTCAACTCACGAGTCATGAATTTATCACAAAATTCATTTCAGACTCACCACAATCACAAAACCTTATAAATTCATTTGAAAATTCATTTCAAAATCAAATTTGCTAATCATATTAAAATCATTTACTCATTTAAATGATACATAACTATCCACTCACCTCTAGGAATGGTGATCACTCCCAATTCCTCAATTAATCCAAAATGACTCCTTTCGAGTCTCCAAAAAGTTAACCTAAACCAATCATTATAATTTATCATCAAATAAATCCCATTGAAGGATTTTTAAATTTTCTCCTAATTAATATATCCTTATTTTACTCAATCACATTTCTAGATTCTCGTTTCATCAATTTAGAATTATTTAGCTCACCAATGACCTAATTTCCCAATATTTTTCAATTTTTCCAATTTTTTCCTAAATTTACATAATCCTAATTTAGTTTTTCATGCACATTCCAATCAAACTTTAGGGAAAGCTATACAAATCAACCAAACAAAACTCTATCATCATCTAACACATCCTATCATACTAGGCAGCCTAATTTATATAAAATTCTAAACTTAACCTTAATAACTTTATACAAAATTTCAAGAAAATGTATTTCCTTCGAATCTAACATATTTCAGAATATATATACACGTATTCTCAACCTAAATTCAACAAAAATAGTTCGAATATTAAAGGGAATAGAAATTTTCTCACCTAGAGTTTTCACAGTTCACAACCCTAACTTTAGTGTACGCTCTGTGCAGTCCAAGACCCTACAATGCTCCAAACCGAAGCAAATTCTATAAGTTAGGCTAAATTACAGAGAGAATCAAACCCTAGAGTTATTATTCAGAGAATCGCCCTTACCTGTGCAGGGGATGAAATCGCAGATTCACGAAAGTCTAGGGTTTTCGCAGGTCTGCGGATAACTGTCAGCTTAGGCTCTGCAAAGATTGCAGAAGGGAGCTACAGCGGCGGAGAGAGCAGAGAGTCGCCGCACGAGCGGGCAAGGGAGAGGAGCAGGGTTGTCGCGCGCGTGCGGGAGAGAGGAAAAGAAAGAAAGGGAGAGAGAGAGAGAGAGATAGGGAGAAAGAGATGGATGACCGCTATGATGGGTGGCGGTCGAACGAAGGCGGTGGAAGGCAGAGAGTGGTGGGAGAGGATTTGGGTCAGAGAGCGAAAAAGACAAAGAGAGGGAGTGGAGAGATTAGGGCTTCCAGCCCTAATCGAATTTGGGAGGGAGGGAGTGCAGCGTTTTGACCAAAACGTTGTGCTTCCTTATTCTTTTTTTTTATAAGAAATATCTATATAAATAAATAAATAAATAAATAAATAATCATATATATATTTTTATACCCACTTTTGACAAAATTTTAAATTTTATAAAAATTTGATTCACCACGAATCGTGGACACGATATTTTATATATATACCACAAAATCGGAAATCAATAAAAGTTAAAATTTTTCTTTATATTACAAAAATATTTAACACAATTTCTAACACCGGATTTTCGGTGTTACAGACAAGGAGTTAAGAAAAGGTTGTTCCCTGTGACCAGTGTATCCAGAGTATTAGACCTAGAGAGCGTACCTGGTTCTGAGACCTTCAAGGATGATTTATACCTCTGAGAGACGGGCGCCACTAGGAGACTTCAACCCTACTTTATTTATCGAACTGATCCAGAAATCTCGGGAGTTAATACTGAGAGTTGATTATAATCCTCATTTATCGGTGGAACTACCAATTTAAAGAGGGGTGCTTTCCTTACTTGAAAGATTCAAGATATACCGTTATGAAATAGGAGACTGAAGTTAAGGAAGTTGTGATCTTCTTTTAGAATCGTTAAGGGTGTTGCCTGTCGTTTGGTTGCTCGACCGATAAAATGTCAATCGAGACTCGTCCGATTTGTATATTGCTATTTGTTTGCCCGATTGGGGCGACTGTTTTCGCTCGGTGAGTATTGTTCGGGGAACTCGGGCGATGAGGTCTTATCGTTCGGGAGGTCTGGGCGACTGAGACCCTTCGGTAGATTGATCCGGACGACTGAGACCCTTCAATAGATTATTGTGACAATTGTCAGATGCGGGTCCATGAGCACCCTTCGTGGACTTTTTTGAGAATTGACTCTTTTGGTTTAGATTTTTGGCCTACATCCTATCAAATTTGATAACCATTAAGCAATGATTAATTAATTGATTTAGTACTTCCTAATATTAAGCCTATCAGGTAACAACAAAAATTAAGTATTGAATTTCAAATAGGTTAAAAATTCAAACATTAAATTTTAAGTAGAAATGCTTGTCTATGAATATATTAAGCAAAAAAACAACACAAAACAAAAAAGGAGCTTTTTATCTCACAACTCTCCATTTTACTTAGAATTGTACATGGGGCCCTAGTGGCCAACCAGGTGCTTATCAAGCTAAGGCAGCATATTTCACTTTGCTAACAAGATGCATGCTGGCTCTCCATCTTGTGTCCAGTTCCCACTGGTACTGCCGCTGCATGGTTTGTAAGAAGAATGTAGTTTCCTGATTGAAACTGGTGCCAGCATAATTACTTCTTTACGCTCATACATTGGAAGGTAAAATATGGACCCATTGAGTAGTAAAACCTCTAACTTTATTCATCATTTATAAAGCATACTTGAGGTTGTCAGTCATACATTCTGTCCTTTTGCTTTCAATACCCATTTTAGTTCTCCATTTGCAGGAAAGTTATGGAAGATGGGTCACTGGAATGGGAATGATGATGATGATGGTGATGACAACAGTAATAGCAATAGTAGGTGAAGTTAAAGAGCAGGAAAATAAGTAGAAACAAGAAGAAAACCTGGTACATTTATTTGCACAGTGGCATCTACAACAGATCCTGGATTGCAGTTCTTTCATGTAGTGTTAGCCTTCCTACCTAGTAAAAAACTACTCAAATGTCTCCTGAGATCTCGTGTTCAAACTTTCACGAGTACATTATTTCTACGATTTTTTCGATACCTATGTAACCAAGTTGTATTTAAGTCAAAAGACTTTTTATGTTTAAATATTCATGAAAAAATAACTAAATTAATAATAAATAAACTGTGCAATATTGTTGAGCCGAGTTTCCATGCATACGTTGCAACTAGGGTTAGGGCTTGATTGGGGGGAGAGAGAAAGAGAAGCAGCACTTGATCAGGGTGAGAGAAAGTGAGGGGGTAAAATTTTAAAATATATTTATATACATCTAAAACGACCACGTTTTTGGAGGATAACATGGTTAACAACAATAGACAAAATACGAGCTCTTTTAGAAATATTATATAGATATTATAATATATATGATTTTTTGGAATTTCCAACAACCCTCGTTGCCCTCACACTCAAATTATATCTCCGTAGTTGCAATTTTAGTAATATTTTTTAAAATTTTCTAAAAATATTATTAAAATAAATGTAAAATTCTCCTCCATCACAAAATAACATTCGAGCGTATATAAGACTAGCTCACGGCTATTCAAGCTCTTATCAACGTTAGGTTTGATTGCTTTTCCGCTCTCACCGCACCTTACATGCATATTAATCTCCATAAGGAGAGCCTCCAAGGAAATCCTATTTTTTTCTAATTAATTAAAAAAAAAAAAGAACTCACATTTTTTCATATAATATTACTCATTGGTTACTGCAACATAGGTTCATAGAAGTTAATTTATTCGTGACTGAATCACATTAAACAAATTCATTTTTATACATTAATGTTTTTATTATATTTGCAATTATATATGGTGCTAAATTCATAAATCAACGAGTAATACTAGAAAAAAAAAATAATGTTATAAATTCATGCTCCATATACTCAGTAGTCTAGTTTTCCTCTTCTTTATGGCCAAAGGAGAGTCAAAGCAATTTTATATTCGATTAAATACAAATTAGTAATTTGTTAGATGTCCTAACTTTCCTATGATTTAGGTTTTAATTATCAGAAAAGATGAGTGTACAATAATCACTTTGGTCAAACAAATGAGTAATTTTGATGAAAAATATATGAATGTTATCGCTTCATGTAGACATTCTCATGGGGGTTTTTCTTTTTCTTTTAGTTATTAGGAAAAAGAAACCAGGTTTTACTCTTGAGGGTCTTTTCCCAGGGTATTAGAATAATGAAATGAGGGAAAGAAAAAGCAACGTACGAGTAGCCACCACAGAGCATATTCTGTTCTTCCTCATTTTAAAAGATTCTAATTGCCCATGATGCGGGAGGAGAATTTTGCATCATGGTACTTTTTCTTTTATATTTCAGAGACAAAATAAGATAAAACACATTACAACTAAGATTATAACTCAGAAGGCTCATAGGGTACCGAGTAAAAGATGCCGTTACATCCGTATCATCTCCATCCTATGTTATAAATGAATGATATGGTCAAGAAATAATATAGCAAATAGACCACTTCTCTTCCAATGCTACTAAGTACTTCCACCTCAGTTTCAAAATCCCATGTTGGATCAAGTTGGATGAAGTCCTAGATAAATTAGGGATGACCAAACAAATGCCCTGTATGTATATGTTATTGGAGTTGCAGAGAGAGTTCTTTAAGTTGTTGAGGATCAACTTCCGATGGCGCTCGTGTAAGGGCACACTGAGCTGTAGTTGTCTTTGGGAAAGCAATCACATCCCTGATGGAATCGGTGCCAGCCAAAAGCATCACTAGTCTGTCCAAACCATATGCGATTCCACCTGCACCATTCAATTAGAAGATAGATCAACTGAATAGCCATCATTATTACAATTTTGATAGTTTGAATGATAATAATCCAACTTTCATGGAGAGTTGATGAATTCAAATTTGGAAGGTAAATTATATAGATCCTGAACTGTTGATCGAATTAGGATGATTGGACTTTGTGAGACTCAGTCCTGATCTCAAAAAGATTGGCCTTCTAGTTATACAAAAGACGTATGCCTAATTAAAACTGGAAGCTAATATCCTATAGATGCTAATAGCACTAACTTTACGTTCGCAATACCACTATACAATCATCAGTTCACCACAAATAGCCGAACCATGGCAAGATGAAAAGATTGCATCTTTACTTGAGGTCAAGGATTCAAATCTTGGAAGCACTTGCTTCTTGGTAAAATTAATAAAAATAAGACTATCCATATATTACCCATCCTACATCCCACAAGTTTAATGAAATGCTTTAACCAATAGGTGACCCATTTTAATTTTTTCCACCAAGTCTACTCTCAATGTGGAAAATATGTAGTGACATCACATAAGAAGCCGTAATTGACTTGGTACTAACATAGATGCAGGGGATAAAGAGTTCTTATTTCCCAAAGCATTTCAAACATATTTATCAGTTATCTAAATAATATGGTCTTGCCAGAAAAAGATGCCCTTACCATGTGGAGGTGCCCCCATTTCCAAAGCCTCCAGAAGATATCCAAACTTTGCTTCAGCCTGAAACATAGAAGAAGGAATCCCACCTTAAAAATAGAGAGGAAAAAAAACAAAACAAAACAAAACAAAACAAAAACAAAAACAAACAAACAAACAAATTCTACCAAATCAAAGCTAGATGCTTTCACTGGTAAATTGTGAAAACTTAAGTTGCATTGCTGCCCCACAACACTAACTCACCAACCAAAGAATCTGGGAACCCTGCCGGGCTATATGATAAATGGCATAAGCTCTGAGGAGCTTAATCATGAGGATTTACATGCCAGAGATAAAAGGTTACACAAAAGCTCCCATTCTGCAGTGTGGTGGCTGGACTTCTAGGAAATTGGTATTTGATTATTTCAATGCCACATAAAAGAGGCTAACAACTCCATAAATGTCCTCGCATTGGAATATAGAATGCTTCTGTTTTTTAATTCCCTCGTATTACTGTTAGTGTACTCAGCTAGAAAGCAAAAAGCCAACTTCTGACAGCACAAATCTTATATTTAGCCTACAAGAAGCAGCTCTTTTAAATACTTGTGTTACATGAACTCACACACTACGTCGATCCATCCCCGAAACAAATAAAACAGAGAAGGGGTATTGTTTTTTATTAATACAAAAAGAAAAATATATTAGATGTATGAGAGAATGTAGAAAAACTCCCAAGGATAAGAAAAATCTCGCAAGTAAGAAAGCATAAAACAAAGCAGCACAAAAAATCTGATATGCAATGGCACTCCGATCTCTCTTCAAATTTTCTGAACTATAATCTTATAAATACCCGAAGTGTGAGCCAATAAGTAAGTATAAAAAATACTTCTGTCCAATAAAAGAGAAGGCCCAATAGTCTGATATCAAAAAATTCTGACATTTCATTCTCTCCAAATGCACCATGAGATGGCCAAAGGAACCCATTAACACAACACACGAGCATCTTACTTTACTCCCAAAACCTCTAAACTTTGCGAGAAATAAATCCAAAATTCTCCGAGTGCAACCCAAACATTGTCACACAACCCAAAAAAAAACAAAAACAAAAACAAAAAAAAAAAAGTTCCATATCTCCCTCAAAATAGAACAAGTGATCTCTAGATTCAAAGTTGGCGTGGCTTATAACACATACATCAAGGAGATAGTCGTATAACGTCTCCTCCTCTGAAGATGATTACGCATATTAATTTTATTAAGCACCAAGTATCAAATAAAAGCCTGAACTTTAGTAGAAACCTTTGCCTTCCAAATAAAATTGTTCAATTGAAAAAGAGGGTTATGGTAGAAACTAGTTAGATGGTGAAAAAGAGATCGAGAAGTAAAAGCCCCTAACTAATCAAGACTCCAAACCTGAAAGACAAAGGTATGAGGAGAAGGTTCATTACCTTGAGGGAGAGAAATCAAAGATAAAATCTCCATAAAATAATACAGGAGTAGCTGGGGGTGACATCTTTTTAACCTAAACCCACCCAACCTCATCTGCCATTTTTATGGTTTGGGTCAAGTTTCTTTGATCTGTTTATTTAAATTGCAGGTGTGGATTTCCACCTATCAACTCGTATATTTTATTTAAATCAATTTTTGTTGATACGTACTAAATTGGAGGTAAATTCAAGTATGGATAAGATGAGAGAATATCACATAAAATGGTTTGAATATGTATAATGAAAACCCAAAGACGTACCGATTAGAAGGAACTAAACTTTAAATATAGAAGATTTAATGAAACATTTAGGTATGCCATTGAAAAACTCGATGCAAGTTATCTATAAAGACATAAATGTCAAGAGTTTAGTTAAACAGATGATTTTAAATAGGAATGAATGATGTAGAAAAATCCAAACCATTTAAATTAATGCACATTTTAAGTTTTTATGGATAGTTTTTTCATTATTTTTATTTTTTAGTTTTATTTTCCCTATTTTTGCTTCAGACTTTAATTTTGCGTTATTATTATTTTTTTTCTCTCTCTCTCTCTTCCCTTTCTCTCCTATATTGGTTTCTCAAACGGACAACTCCAAAATTTGAGATTAAGGTTTAATTTGTTATAAATTTTGCTCATACATTTTATTTAAATAGTGCCATTAGTTTACTAATAAATACTTAAAATAATAATCAATATTAAAACATTGAACAATTTCTTTTTGCTATAGAATAAAATTATATATCTAGTATTAAAATTATATATATCCATTTTTTTATTTACTAGTAGTGGTAGGTTAAACATGCTGATTACCAGTCTGCATATTTTAAATAGGTCATGTTTGGTTTACAATGCAAGCCCATTTAATAAACTGGTCTGGTATGATTTTGCTTAATACTCATTATGGGTGCTTGACCCCCTCAAACCCGACGTTACCGACCTCATTGCCACTTAGTAGTCATGTTATGTCATACATTAGAGACCCACAAGAAGCAGATGTTACTTTCCCACTCATACGAGAAGGCCAAGGAAGCTTTCAATTGAGATGTGTTACATGCACAAACTCAATAAGAACTTAGTTGTAGCAATATCGTTCATGTGAGAGACCCAGTCCTAACAGAAAGAGGCCAATTATCTGCTTACCTGCTCAGGGGAGATGCCAATAATTTCCAAAACCTTCTTTTGGACCTCCCGTTTATATATTCTCAAACTTCCCCCACCAATCTGATAAAGTCCAAGGGAACAACTTCATGACTCACTTGGTCAATGGAGAAAAATCGATGTAGGCACTGACTACAAAGGGGAAAGGTAAATACCTCGACTCCATTGTAAACCATGTCATAAGCAAGAGCACGGGCAGCGGAAAGGTCCTCCATGTCTTCAGGGTTAGGTGCAGTGAAAGGGTGATGCAAGGCCTGAAAATAAACTACCATGAGAGATTGCACATCACACTAGAACTATGAGATAACTTCTAGAAGTTAAGACATACCTCAAGCCTTTCCTCCGAACTGTTCCATTCAAACATTGGGAAGTCAGTCACCCACAAAATAGAATGTGCAGACTGAAACATCAGCAGTTGAAAAATCTTTAAGAGAGAGAAAGACAGAGAGACAGAGAGTGCAAGTACATAGTATAAATTGTACTTCAAGTCCAGTCTGAAGATATACTGCAAACTTACATGATCAATTAAGCCAAGATCATTAGCTATAAAAACCCTGAGCCGGTCCAGAGTTCTGTTAACTGATGTATGGTGACCCACCGCAAACAATATAAGATCACCTGATCCTGCAGCGCATCGACTCAGCAGCTGCTCTTTCTGTGTGGGACCCAAACTCGACGTCAGTGCAGGGATTCCTTCAAGGCCACCTGAATTTGGATTTTAAGTTCCATCAAAATGGGAAACAACATGGCCCATTGGAAAGGATTAAAAAACATGAAGAGGGTGGCTCTATCCCATATGCTGTTACCATCAAAGACCTTGAGAAAAGGCAAACCCTTTGCTCCAGATTTGATTGCCTCATTGCAGATCTCACCCTTCTTAAGAGCAGTATTTGAATAACGATTTGCCCCTGAAGGCACACATATTACTTTGATGATCCCCCCACTTGCCAAGGTATCTGAAAATACCTTGAAGGAACACTCCTCAAAAAGATCAGAAACCTGCAATCCAAGAAGACATAGCCCATTTACAATTGGATAAATCTTCTTGAAAGTGCACAACTATTGGAGTATTTCACAAGAATCCCTGTTCATGAAACCTAGCTCAAACAATGAAATATCAAAGCCCTGCATGACTATCTTCCTTCGGCATAGGCTGGTCAGAGGCATAGATTTCATTTGTAATTAAAGAGGGACTAAAATGTTGTTTCATGCCTCTATAACTCTGAGAAAGATGGTTTTTAAGGACAGAACCAACTGTAAAACCTACTATAGATAATCATGCTTTGATTTTTTCTACCAAAAGAAAGCAAGAATACATGTTAGTTTTCCCCAAGTTGGCACGTAGTTTGATAAAAATGGGAGAACCAGAGAAAAAGTTGCCTTCAGTTAATCAAGTCAAGATATAGCAACCAGAAGACACCATAAAGCATATGAATAAAAAGAAATCACAGGTAATGTAACAGGAAATTATAACAGGCACAAATACTATACACATTTCAATTCATATCAGGATGGACCACAAAACATCCATAATCCTTGCTGGTTTGGACATGTTAGAAGAATGGTCAGTGGACAGCAGCTACCACATACGTAAATTTAACAGGAAAGTAAATCTGATAATGTCATAGATAAATTTTGTCCCATATAGTAATTTGTAAATAAAATAAGCAAGCTACCAACATAAGGACTTAGAAGCCTTTGCCCAAGAAGCACTTTGATCTAATCTTTAGCCATTCATACAACAAATTCCTTTGAGAACAGGGAACATTTCCTTACCCAAATTCCTCTAACCTATGAGAGTTAAACTCCATGAAATACTTCAAGTGATCCCCTCCTACCAGTAATACCTTATGGCATAGTTCAAGGATCGACAGGTTATTTCCAAAAGGCTGATATAAGCAAAAATACCATATTGTGTGCATTTGTGATGCAGTAACCCAATTATAAATGTATAATAGAAAAGTATCAAGGACACAAAATTATGTACTAAATGTGTTAATTAGATTGAGACATTAGGGGAAAAATGAATTTTAAGTTGTGCCTTATTAGCAGTCGGCCCTTGATATAGGATGTAAAACAAATTAGTTCATCAACTAATGAATAATCTTATTAAGTCTGTTGACTAGATAAAGTAACCTGATATTAGAACATTTAGGGGAAAAAATGAGTTTCACATTGTGCCCAATTAGCAGTCAGCCCTTGATAGAGGATTTAAAACAGGTTATTCCATCAACTAATGAATAGTCTAATACAGTTTGTTGACTAGCTGGAGTAACCTGACATTAGAACATTGCTCTGCCATGTGAGAAACTCTTCAAAAGAATGCAAAGTTAGTAATAGCATGAAGCATACATCTTTCAATTCAAGACCAAATCGAACATCTGGGCGGTCCGAACCATATCGTCTCATTGCTTCAGCATATGTAAGCCTGGGAAAAGGGTTTGGCAACTGAATACCTTTGATCTCCAAAAACACCTGCCAGGAAATATGATATCACGTGATTTCTATTATATACCTAAAACACAGGAAAACTTTTGACATGAAAAGCCAGCAAATCCAGAACATTGAGAGTATATCAAAAAAAGGTTGTTCCCTCATCCCGTTGCCCCTATTTAAATCATCTTAACATAAGAAAACCACAAAGTTTAATAGGCAAATGATGCAAGATCTCATGTTTTCACCAGTTGGTCAATGATCTTTGCCACATTGGCCTATGCTCAAGCTCAGGGAACAAGCTCATAGAGACAAACTGACGAAGCAGCCTAGAGCCAATTAGTGTGCCATGGGAGTTATGAAGCACCAATATTGGTAGAGCAACTTAATTCCCTTTTTCACAAATTCAGCAAAAACTAACCAGGGAATTCAAAACGTTGTGCAACAGACATCAGGAGGGGCATAACAGCCTTGAAAGTCCATTGCAGCACCCAGGAAGCCATTCTGGCTGCAACGCCACCAAGATTCTTTAAAAAAATTTAAAAAAAAAAAAACTTTTAGATTGGAAAGTCTCATCAATCCATAAGTGGTGATTTTCATTATATTAGGCCTGACCCTGTGGTAGCAAGGACCACTGATGAAATAAACCACACAAACACATTGTCTTATCAATTGTTAAAAATCTAAAACACTTCATTAAACTTGGCAAACACCATCCCGCATCCCGTGACCCTAAATGTACTACTACTTAGAAAGATTAAAAATTATTGTAATAATCAATTAAAGAACACAAGATCCAAACGAAAAATTGCTTCGCCTAGTGGTAATAGCTATATCATGTACTTGGAAGCTTAAGCCGTAGTTCAACTCTTGTAACCAAAACAAAACCACAGGCAAGATCTGTATCTGTCCCAGGTGTGAGGGTCTGTATCATGAAAACCTCTCCACATGTAATAACAGATCTCAAATTCCCACAATGCATTGAGCAGTCATGCAGTTTTTATATTTCTTTCCTATGGGAGAGTATGCAGTTTGAAAATTCGACCTACAACCATGTCAAGATTCAATACTCAATAAACAATGAGCTAAAGACTTAAAGAAATCTCACGCATTTGACAACCTCTTAATCCTAAAGTTACATATGTCATTCTATGTGTGATGTACAAGCAATATCTAATATGTCAAATCAGCCTAGATGCTACACATGCAAGCCCATATTATCAAAAAGCAGTCCTACTTTTCTAAGCTATAAAAATCCATATTTATGCAACACTCATGAGCCAAGATGACTGATTCTACCTTGAGTTCATATATACTAGTGAATCAACAGAAGCTTTAAATTCATCAAAAAAGATGGCATAGTTAAGCTTAATCAACTTTATGCCAATAGTGCCGTCTTCACAATTTTCAGCATATTTCAACAGAAGGTTATTTGTCTCATAACAATTGCTTTACAAAGAAAAAATTTTTGGAATGTTGTTCACATACACTCACTAAAATTAGAGAAGGCCTTGTCTTGCCTACTCATGTAAATCATGAAAGAAATTTGCAAGATAGCATCCATTATAACAGAATAGATCATTCCAATAGGCAATCTTGATATTCTTAATCCAAGGTCCTTAACATTTTCTGCAATTTTGTACAGTATTTCTCAGGTATTTGGCATGTTTTTCATGCAAATATGATGTATACCCCCATGTTGATCCAACCATGTTAACCATCTATGATGGACAAACTTAACTACTTCGCATATTACAACCAACAAGTAACCTTTACCTGTCTAATCAAATCTTCATTGAGCCTTAACATGTCCTCTAAGGGAGTGAAAGCCAGTTCCATGTCAAGCTGAGTAAACTCAGGTTGTCTATCTGCCCTCAAGTCCTCATCTCGGAAACATCTGAACAAAATGACAAGAAAAACTATTACGTATGATATAAGATAAATATACCAAACTCACATCATAAATTTCTTTTGTTCGATCACCAATTCCCCATTCAAAAAGAACAAATTTGACCATTCTACTTCAACAATAGTATGTGAATCCCACTGTGAAATATTATATAGTGTAGTGATAGATGTAGAGAGTAGATGCTTTATATACATAACATATGAAACTAAGTTCCATATATATGTTAACTGGCACCAGGGAAAATCAAGAAGAAAACCCAAGATTACACACACTACTACGAGCAGAATTCAGAAACTCAGTAGACAGAAGATAAGGACAATCACCCACTGTGATAAATATTACAATGTAAGCATGTCAATAGAAGCAAGTACTCTGGCAAAGACTTACCTTGCTATTTGATAATATTTGTCAAATCCAGAGACCATAAGCATTTGCTTAAACAGCTGTGGACTTTGGGGTAAAGCATAGAATGTTCCTGGCTTCAAAATATACACAGTGAATCAGACCTGCAAGCCATAAAAAGAAATATCCCAAGCAAAATTTTATTAATTAAATTTACATAACTAAAGAGAATAAAGGCATTGTTTATCAATTTGGCATGACCTCAAAGTCCACAATTTCTAAGTAACAGAAAGTTGAAGCCATCACTTTGCATCATGCTTCATTTATCTTGTAGAAACAAAATGTCATTTCTGTTCTTACACCTCCATAAGATAGGAAAGTGCCATATATCCAACCCCTTACAATAGTTCGAATATTCTTGAAGAGAATAACAGAAACATAAACAATTAGCCAGACACTAGACCTAATCATTGGTGGGCTGTCCCAACAAAAAAACAGCCGCCTTTTCTTCTTGTTCTCTCTCCACTCTCTTCTCGATCTCTCGTTGGGCTTTGTAGATCTGAACCTTTTCCTCCCTATAGGTTCTGGACAAAAGGCCCAACTAACATTCCGTACCAATTGAGGAATTTCACAATGTCTCTCTCTTTCCCTTGATGTTGTATTTTTTGCTTGGTTTTGTGGTCGCGTATCTTCAGACCAAGACTTCTCTCTCCTTCTGTATATTGCTTTTATTTTTCTTGCTGGTTATGTGACCAAGCCAAATGAAACTTCTCTTCACTCGATAATTCGTTTTTTTTTTCTTGGTTGTCCTTGTGATCAAGCAGACCACGAGTTCTCTCTAACTCAATATTTTTTTCTGCTTTCTCTTTTTGTCTGGTTGAGAAATTGTGATTACGTGCTTTAAGAATTTTTTTCCCTTCCCATTATTTTTATTTTTCCCCGCTAGGTTCAGGATTTGATTTTCCTCTCAATTATTAGCTATTGTTATCTGAGATTTTTTCTTTTCCAGAAAAAGAAGGCATATTTTTGGTCGGGTCAGGCCCATTAAACAATTCAGGCCGGTCAGCTTTGGCCAAGGGAGCAAGTTGGTCCCAAAATCTGACAGCTAGCACAGAAATCAGTAATATATATACCAAATAGTATGCACAACACAGGCATAAATAATGACTCAAGAGGTACACATAGAAAGCTCAAGGCATAAAATTTTTCTCTGATATAGCTCTGCTACTTATGAAGAATGATAAGTGAGTAATTTATGGTGTTGATTTACATTACTTGAGCTTCCCTCCTAGGCAATCAGAATATCAATGAAGGAAAAAGAACTAAATTGAGAGAAAATTGAATACAAAAGGCTCAACTAATGAGAAATCCTTAAAAGAACAGAAATTACATAGAAGGAAAAAGCCAGAGGAGAATTGATCTCAATCTCTCAAGTCCTCCAAACTACAATCACCAAAAACCCATAAAACTTGAGCCCAAAGAGAGAACTATTGAAAATCCAATAAATAAGGGACCAATATCCTTACTTCTAAAAATCCTACCATTAGGGGTGCAAGTGATTTGGGTTAAACCGTTAATCCGAACCGAACCGAAAATTTCGGTTCGGTTTCGGTTTTATTTTTTAAATTCAGTTCGGTTCGGTTTGAACCGAATTAGTATTATTTTAATATTTTTATATTAAAAAATCTAATTTAATTAATTTTTTTCTAGCATTTTTATGATATTGAAATGATAGATTAGGTTATATTATTTAAAAAAAAATATTATTCATAAGAATATTTTTCTCCAAAATTATTCTTGATATGGTTTAAATAAAAAAATATTATTTTAAAATCTAAACCAATTTAAAATTATTCTTAAAGTTAAATTCTAAATAATTCTAAAAATATTATATTTGGACAAGAAAAAAGAAAACTCATATTTTTTACACATTAATGATAAATGATATCTCTTTATACCCAAAAAAAAGTGGCAAATGAAAAAAAAAATCGGTTTAAACCGAACCAAACCAAACCGAACGGAATTTTTTCAATTCGATTTTCGGTTTAAAATTTTTTAAAATTTCGGTTTTCGGTTCAGTTTGGACACTAAACCGAACCGAACCGTTTACACCACTACCTACCATTCAACTCTTTCCAAATGCGCCAAAGAAAAGCCATGATAGCACCTCTCCAAAGAGAAGAGGCATCCTTCCATCCACTAAAGCCTCTAAACTTTGTTAAAAATAAATCAGGAAGACTTTTCGAACAAACTCAATGATAATCACCAACGGCAAAAAGGCGATTCCACATCTCTCATGCTATAGAGCAATTAAGGAACAAAAGATCTCTTATATTCAGAAATTTTGTAGCACATTAAACAAATATCCAAACAAAAACTTAAAACGTCTCTTTTTTTGCACCAAATCATGTTTGATGTTGTTAAATATCATAAACCAAGTAGAAGCTTAACTTTGACGGGAATTATTGCCTTCCAAATAAACTTGGATAGGGGAAAATAAAGGACGGTGTGGAAGCAAGAAATATGATGAAAGAAAGATTTATAAGAGATTATGCCTAATGCATTAAAATTCTGAACTCAAGAATCAGAAATATTGGGAGAGAGGCTAATCCCATGTAACAAGGAAATGAGGGATAAAAACTCTATATCTTTCCTACCATTATATCTTTCCTATCATTAAGCTTTATAAGGGCAAGGTAATGAAAGTATTCAAGAAACAGAGTTTGCCTCCCAATTATCATTTCGTGCCTCTTAACATGGAGAACAATAGAAGCCCGTAAAAATTTCCCATGTCATAAATATTGTGGATTGTTTATGTGAATCAGTATTGTCTATGATGCCTATAGGGGTTATTTCTATTTATACAACAACAACAATCTAAACCTTCTATCCCAAAATTTGGGATCGACTATATGAGAGACAAATACCGAGAATCGAAATAAAAAAAAAAATTAGTTTGTGCGGATTTTCCTACGCCACTCATTCCTATCTAAAACTATCTGTTCAACTAAATCCATATCTATCATATCTTTATGAATACATTGCAACCAATTTTCAACAGCCTACCTCTACGTTTTATTAAATCTTCTATTTTTAAATTTTCGATCTTTCTAACAGGTGCGTCCCTAGATTTTCGTTGTACATACCCAAATCATCTTAAACAGTACTCTCTCATCTTATCCACAATTGAACTAACTCTCAATTTATTACGTATCTCATCGTTTCTAACTCTGTCTCTTCTAGTTTTATCACACAATCATCTAAACATTCTTATTTCAGCAACAGTCATTTTTTACTCTTGTTGCTATTTAATAGTCTAACACTCAATGTCATATAATAACGCAAGTTTTACTGCAATTTTATAAAATTTTTCTTTTAGATATAATGGTATTGTGCGATCACAGAGAACTCCAGATACTTTTCGTTATTTCATCCAACCCACTTGAATTCTATTATTCATATCTCCATCGATACTACTATTGTTTTGAATGATTGAATCAAAATATCTAAATCGTTCATTTTTTAAAACTTCTCATCCTTCTAATCTAATAGTTTCTTCATTATCTTGAAAGTTGTTGCTAAACTTACATTTCATGTACTCAGTTTTGGATCTACTTAATTTAAATCCTCTGGATTTCAACGTGACCCTTCCATAACTCTAATTTAGTATTGATATCCTCCATTATTTCATTAATTAAAACTATATCATCTGCAAAGTGCATGCATCATGGTATTTCATCTTGAATAGTTTTTGTGATTTTATCTATCACTGTTGCAAATAGTATGAGACTCAATGTCAAACCTTGATGGAGTCCAATATTAATAGGGAAATTATCACGCAGACTCCCGTAAGTCCTTACATTGATCACAGCTCCTTCATATATATCCCTAATCAGGTTAATGTATTTCAACGAGAACTCTTTCTTCATTAACGCCCACCACAACAGGTCCCTAAGGACCCTATTATATGCTTTTTCTAGGTCAATGAACACCATATGAAGATCTCTCTTCTGCGCTCTAAATATCTCTATCAACTGTCTTAACAAGTAAATTATTTCGATGGTAAATCATCCTGACATAAATCTAAATTTATTCTGAAACACACTTATCTCTCGTCTCAATCTATGTTTTATCACTCTCTCATAACTTAATCATATGACTCATAAATTTAATTTCTCTAAAATTAGAACAATCTTGTATGTCCCTCTCATTCTTATACAACGGAACAAGTGTACTCTCCTTCATGTTTGGGAAATTTTCTTTGTTTACCAAATTTTATTAAAAAGAGCCGTTAGCATTACTATGCCGAATTCACCCAAACAATTCCACACCTCAATAGAGATGCCATTAGCTCCTATAATTTTGTTATTTTTCATTTTCTTTAGTCTCCTTTATTTCATAGGAACGAATTTTACGTTTAAAATCTCTATTAATTTATTTTAAAAGTATATCGATATTATTTATACCTATTGTATTATCAACATTAAACAAATTTTCAAAATATTCTCTCAACCGCTTTCTTATGTCTTCGTTCTTTACTAGTATATTATTGGTTTTACTTTTAATACATCAAAACTCATTTAGATCTCTTCCCTTCCTCTCCTTTAATTTGGTAATTCTGTAGATCTCTCTTTCCCCGTCTCGAGTTTCTACCCTCTTGTATAATTCGTTATACACCTTAGTCTTTAATTCGTTGATAATCTTTTTTACCTCTTTTTTTGTGTTTTTGTATTTTTCATAAGTCTCGCTACTGCTATCACTTTTAAGGTTCATATAACTCCCTTTTGATTCAGATAGCAGTTTGTATTTTCTCGTTCCACCACCATGACTCATTGCCGACTGGAACCCTGCCCCTAGATACTCCAAGGATCTCCCTAACTATATTCTTAATATTATTAGATATTTCTTTCCATATTATTTCTAAGTCATCATTAATAGATCAATTTGTTACCCCAATTACTTTGTCCCTAAAAGTCATCTCTCTTTCCCCTTTTAAGTTCCACCACTTAATTTTTGGCTTCACATATGGTCGACATTGTTTTTGTCGTTTAGGCACACGTACGTCCAAAACTAAAAGTCTGTATTGAGTTTCTACACTCTCGCCTGATATAACCTTGCAATCGTTACAAATTGTCCTATCACCTCTCCTAGTGAGAAAGAAATATATCTGACTAACATTTGACTCACTTCTATAGATAACAATGTGTGACTCTCTCTTCTTGAAGAAAGTGTTTACTAGTGTCAGATCGAACACGATGGCGAACTCTAAAATGATACTTCCCGTCTCATTCCTATTGTCGAATCCAAAGTTTCCATGTACGGGTTATTTCTATTTATATTGTGAAAAAATCATGATTTGGCAGTTATTTAAAAAATTAGTACAGAACAATAGAGCAAAGAAAAACAAATAAACAAACAGAGAGATAAATTTATATAATATCTAAAGGCAATGGCAAATAAGGTTAAAAACATATATTAAAGAACAGAGGCCCAAGATTTTAAGTACATCAATAGCCATTTGATATTATTACCTGAACCCTTGATGGAACTAGATAATCACGGGCACCTTCTGGAGTAGATCTTGAGAGTATTGGAGTCTCAATCTACCTTACAATTATTTGAGAAAGTACAATCAAGCACAGAAGGTGAACAAATATCTCAAATGGACTAACAGTTGTGCTCAAGTAAAACATAAGACAACAACGTTTGGAGGATAATACCTCCACAAATCCATGAACATCTTCTAAATATCTTCGAATAAGTTTAACCACTTTGTGACGCAACATGATGTTAGCATTCATTTGCTGCCGCCGCAAATCCAAGCATCGATATCTGATTCAATAAATTACAATTTCAAACCATTAAAACTTGAATAAATGTTTCAATACAAAACCTACAACAAAGAATGAATAAGAAGAGTTGAAACTTTCATCAGAATATACATGGATGTTTAACACAAATAAGATTCTAATTAATTCGTAGGGGCCAAAGTCAAAAATTAGTTGCATGCAAATAATTTTTTGTAACCTCTTTATCTTCTCAAAATTCATGACATATTCATTTTAAGTCTCTAACTTGTACTAGTGGATGGATGCCTCGAATCTTTGGGGGAAACCATGTTGTATGCAAAATGACTAACATAAGAACTTTCGATAATGAACATGTTGCATGGAAAATGATTGAACATGCCTGTAAAAGAACTTCTAGTAATGCTTTCACCCCAATCAGTCCACTTCCACATGAATGTGTCAAAACAAATGGCACCTATACAAGAAAGGTATACCCATAATGGACTGGGGACTTTACATACATTATGGTCAAGAAAAGCTGGAAACCCCTAGAAAGAACATGCTAAAATGATGCTCAGATAAAATTGTGGCAAGTTGATATCTCTATTATATAACTTATATCCGGTTCTTACGGAAATAGATAACAATGAGGTTCATGAAGTTAGGCAGATTAACAGAGTCAAGCCTACCTCAACACTTAACCCTAAACAATTACAATGCATATAGGAGGGGGAGATTTCAACTGCCAACCTATTATTGGTTGGAAAGGAAACCAGACACCACTAGAGTACAAGGGCTAGGACCATCTTCTTATGAGTATTTCACAAAATGAGTCACAAGAAACTGGTAAAAGATGCACAAAATTCAAGCCATAAAAACCAATGCAACCTCATGAGCAAACTACCTCAAACGGATCTCCTCCTTGACAGAGTCTTTTGCATCATCCGCAGTGGTAACCAAGAATGGCAACTTAGATCTGACAGCATTCAAAAGTTGAACATGCTCAGCAGCAACCTTGCGTGCAATATCACCACAATGTGAAGATTACAGGGGAAAACAGAGTACATGGTAACAACCCAAGAAGACAAACAAACTGCTCAAACTCTTCAGATCAAGAAGAATAACCCTCAAATATTAACCTTAAAAAAATTAAATAAAATAATAGTTACATGTAACAACCAACACATGAAAACATGTCAGGGGAACATGCTTTAATTTACAGCTGCAGGCATCAAAACTTTCAATGTGAGTTATCATTCTCAATTATAAAATAAGTAGCAACATATTAAAACATTAACCTTTAATCCTTTTTCTTCATATGCTTAAATTAACAATAAGAATTTGATATTTTAAAATCTTTTCATGTTTATTCAAACATATCCAAGCAGTAACAAGTATTGCATTTAAATTGTATAATTCTTCATGCTACATTGGATCGACTTATAAACCCCCTCCCCCCGGGCGAGAAAAGTTTATAGAATGCTTCGAATTTCTTTTAAATAAGCATTAGTTTGTATATAAAATGTGTTTACACCAAGAGAAAAAGAAAACCAAGGGACATTCACCTATACAAAGGCTATAGAAGAAGAATGTCCTTGTTCCATGGCCAAATGATACCATATGAGTGTAATTTCTCATAAAGTATACTCTTTTCTTAAACTGTGACCTCATGAATGAAAAATCTATCACATTTGACACATGGGAAGGGTTTAGGGCAATTCAAACTCAATAGTTAAGGCTAGAATTGGGTGATAATGGTTGAAACAATAATTAGATTTAAAGAAAATCAAATAATTGAGAGAGAAAAGCAATACCTATAAAGTGACTACTATTGTCTTATTTAATTAAGACAGATCTTAATTCTAAATCAAGATTTTCTAATTAATTAAAAATATTCTAACTAAATAAATAGAATAGAAAACCAAATAAAATAGAAACTTCTTAATAGAAACCTAAATAAAGAAGAAAAACAAATAGAAAACAATAAAAAAAAATTGAAACTTTCTAATTTGTTTGGATACTCCTACATCAACATCAACTCAAGAAGTCATATACAAGCAATTACTTAATAATTAACATAATTATCTAGTATGGATAAGATAGTGAAACCTAATCTAACTTATGGTAGGATATCCATTTAAGGACCCAGAATTCACTTATCAAGGTTATCTCTTGAAGGATGGGAGAAACCAAACACTCTCTTCTCCCCACTCCCCTCTCCTTTTCTTCAACGGATTCTTATTCTAACCTTCATCTTTCCACTTTTTCCCCAATGAAGTTTTCTACACTAGTGGCTCGGGAACTTTGCGCATGTCTAGAAATGACTTGTCAGGAGTTCCAACAATTATACCCCCCTATAATATCATGATGAGGCCGAGCCTTCTAGATCACTGTCCTATACTTCTACCTGTGTATTCCCTCTTCCTTATACCTCGTTCCTCAAAACATGACAAAACTTGCCACTATTCATGCTTTGCTATATTAACTTGAGCATACTAATCTGCCCTCATGTTTGACATGACAATTTTTCATCATTCGAAATCTGATAGCTAGTTGGCTCAAAATTTTATCCAGCAAGAGAAATTTATCCAATGTTACTACATTGCCCTTTGGCTCTACAGTGGCACATATTGCGTAATCAAATTTGTTCACTCATCATACTTGTTCTGTGCAAGTTAAAGGCTTGTTCTAAACAAAATCAACATGAAACACATGTATTAGTAATACCTCAATTGAGCCTGTTCTCATTTTCTTATTGACTGACTCACTCGGCCTAGAACGAACCATTCCCTCCACAGCCACCACGAACTCAAGCCTCAAGCCGTTCACGGCCTCATGTGCTTCAGGAAACTCATCTGGAAGTGTTGTAATCTGCGAAAAAACCAAAAATAAATAAAACAAAACCATCAGTGCCAGCGTCCAATACCAGTCAAGTATAATATGGGTGTCGAATCCTCATCATAGCTCATTACTAGTTCTAAACCAAAACGCTAACCTGAACGGTGCCGGTTTGATCGCGGAGATTAACAAAAGTGAGTCCCCCATGAACCCTATGAAGCGCGACCCACCCGCAAAGCCGAACTCGCTGACCTACATCGGATTGTGTTAATTCGCCACAATATCGAGTTCTATTGACCCAATTGAGAGAGTCCTTGAAGGAGACTTGTGGTTTTGAATCAGAAATTAGGGTTTTCTCTGAGGAAGCAGCTGCAGAAGAAGAGAAAGACGAAGCGCATAAGGGTCTCGTTTTTGGGAGAGTTGTTGGTTTCTGGGTAAGGACGAGGTGGTGGAAGAGACAGAGCGAGGAGAGAGAAAGAGGTTTGGTACGGGAAGGAAGTAGGGGGAGAGTGCGGAGGAGGAGAGACATAGCGAGTTACGGAGAGAGAGCGCGCTATCTTTTGCAGGGGAGTCGAGTTTCAGCGAGACGAGGGATTAAGAATGGAGCTTTGCTCGGAAATAACTTTAAAAAAAAAAAAAAAATCTTAAAACAACAGACCGAATGAGAAAAAAGAAAAAAAGATAACTCATATTTATCAACTTTTGAAAACTCCGCACATATGTATCAAATTTTGAACGATAAATTTTAAAACACATATAAATAGTATATGACTAATTTTTAAAAGTCAGCATACAATAAACAATATATGTCTAATTTTAAAACTCGACATATAATATATAATATATATATTTCTTAATAAATTATTTTTAAAACGCATGTAAACAATACTTGAGTTTTAAAAATTTAATATACAGTGAGCAGTATATAACGAGTTTTAAAAACTTAATAAACATGAACTATCTTTGTAATATTTTTTCCAACAGGATTGTTTTAGGAATTTTAAAAAAAATTATTTTCATATAAAACTACACGAAAATGACTTGAAAAAATAAAAGTTCCTAAAAGGACCTAGGGCCAAAAAAACATTTCAAATCTGATTCAGATTTGTCGAATGTTGAACATTCGACCAATATTTGTCATTTGTTGAGTCTTCAACACTCATAAATGGTATTTGTTGAGTGTTAAAAACTCGACAAACATAAAGTGAGAGATAGACCGCTTACGATTGGATGTGGAGGAAGAGACATCAAGATTGGGGACATTGTCGACAGCATAGGAGGAGATGGAAAGCCAACGAGAGTGGAGAGGGGATTGAGAGAAAGAGAGAAGTGGGGTTTCGGGGAGGAGGCTTAGCAGAGGAGGTAGTATCGAGATAGGAAGGAAGAAAATGGATTAGGGTTGGGGTGGGTGGGGAGATGAAGATATGATTTTTGCAACAAGCCATCATTTTATTATTGCTCCCTCCTCATCAGCTTGTCGCCTTTACCTTCCCCACTCAAAGACCCTCTATCTCCATCCTTCGCTTCGTCCTCAAAGGATGCAATGGAAAACATGGGATTTATCGAGTGTTGAGTCTTGACAAACAGTATGTCGAGTATTGAAAACTTAATAAAAATTGGTCAAATATTCAATACTCAGTAAATTTAGATCAGATTTGAAATTTTTTTATCCTAGATATTTTTGAAGAATTTTTATTTTTTTAAGTCATTTCTATACAAAACTCTTTAAGGATGAAAAGAATGGTGAAAGTGTGAAGAGAAGGTTCAATGACAAACTTTTTGCTCAAAAACGAAACATAACTAATATATAATTGGGTTGAGACAGTGGTGTTTAGAGGTGGCAAAAGGTAAAGTTGATCAATCAAACATCCTTCGTACATTCCCAAAGTTTGTTTTTTTTTTTTTTCCTATCAATCTCTTATATTAAAAAAAAAAAAAAAAAAAAAAAAAACTCCCTTGTTCTAAAGAAGTAATTATTAAAATTGACGATGAGTTTTATTTTACTTAAACTAATGCTTAATTCTTATTTTCTAAACCCCTCTAGTTTGATTATGGCTATAAAACATGTTTTCAAACATCACTAATCACAACTCTTGATTTTTACATCATCTTACTCATCTGTGCCATCAAAGCAGCCACTGTTGTTACTAAAACTATTTTGATGCTTCAAAACACTCTTATGTATTTCTAAAATTTCTGCCTTGCAAAAAATAACCCATTGTTTTCATCCACACTTTTCTAAAACCCTAACTTCAAACATGTTTGGAAAGTTTTATCATTTTCTAAATTTATTTGTTAGATTTCATCATTTTCTTAAATTATTTCTAAATCCCCATGATGAGCACCACATTGCCCATGAAGAAATTGATGAAGGGGGAAATGGGAAAAATTGTCGGTTGCAAAGTGCTAATAGCATAGGTAACTTGCCAAAACTATCATTTACAAGAGGCCAATTGACAATTTTAAAACACGATAACTGTTAGGACCGGTTCAGAATAAATAGGAAGTTAATCAGAAGGTTTCTTGACAACCCAAAAGATAAATAATAAAAGACAGAATTTAAATAAACAGAAAAAATAAAATAATAGAATTTAAATAAAGAAATGGACAAAATTTACATGGTTCGGTTAAATAGACCTACATCCACGGGCGAATGAGAAGCAGAATTTCATTAAAGAATAAGATTACAAATGTCTTACGAAAGTGTTCCTAAATCGTAAATAATCACCATACAAAAGAGATAACAAAATAAGAGTTTAAAAGATCGTAACATATTTTACTAATTCATTTGAGTTAATGATACTTTAAAACCAAAACCACAAGCACGCGCACACACACACACACAAATATATACAAGTTTTTGGGTGTTGATCCTCCTTGGCAGGTGATGTGGGATTTGAGAAATCAAAAAAGGTGGCTCCCTTTTCGGTGTGGGAATGAGCCACTTAACAATAACAAGTTGAAATTTTTTAAATCACGCTGAGGTAAATTGTAAATATTGTTAGCTTATATTAATATACTTAATGAATTCTAAACAAATATTTATTTAAATTTACCGAATATACTAATAATTTAAACCAATTTACCAAAGAAAAAAAAAAAAGCAAAACGTTTGTTGTTCAAAGCTATCGGAGTTTTCTAATCATAAATATTCAAAATCTAGTATATTAATTATTATAAGATATATTTTAAAAAATAAAATTTGTATTACGTATTAAAAACACTAAATAACTTCTCCTTAACTACTCGTAACTCCATTTTCATACTTTTTTCTTCCAAATTTATTTTCTTAAAAATATTTTTCTTTCTCCTTTGCTATAAATGAAACTTACCGAATGCTAGACAACCATAATAAGAGCAATTTAATATTTTACTTGCTTATTATTATTTTTTTTTTTTGTACATGTGAAGCGAAAATCATAACCCTAAAGGAAGCTAAGCCTCGAATTTCCCTTAATAGGGCTCTATAAACCGCACTAGGAAGGGATAATAAATCATGAGTACCATGAGGCATCAAATGCCCAAATCAAGCTAAGATATATGCACATCTATTGTCTTCGCACGAGATGAATAACACATTTTTTGAACAATAACCTTCCTCTTTAGCTGTTGACGTTCTCCTATGATGTGATTAGCGGGATGATACGGCTCAACACCCAAAGTAGCATTAGTAGCTCCTTTGAATCAAGTTCTACAATCACTAGGGAAAGATTAACCCAATTTAAGAGTAGCAGTCCTTCTTGAACACCCCACAATTCAGCCATGAATGAATCTGTGAACCTCCAAATTTCCAGAAAATCCCCTGATCTATAAATCAAACTCATCTCTAATTAAACCACCAATTTATGAAGAATTTGTATTCTTAAGGACTGATCCATTAGTATTTAATTTGTAAACACCAATAGGAAGAGGAGATCAAACAATCTATCGACCCAAAATGGGGGGCTATGAAGATTTTTTAGCAAAAGCAATCCAACCATCTCGGGTATAACTCGCAGCCTTAACCACCACACCCTTTGGAGATAAAGCTTTACCCTCAAAAACCATAGGACATCGTTTCTTCCAAATGGCCCAAAGAGTATAAATAAAAACCAATGCCCAAAGGCGATTCCAAGTAAGACATGAAATCTACAATTACGAATAAACCAAACTTTAATCTTAGTATGAGAAAACACCCTTTTTGATAAAAAGGAAGACTTTAAAGTTTGGTTGCAAACCTAGCAAACCACCAAATAGTCACGGAACAAGAGTAAGATAGTTTCCTCCAACTCGCAACATAGAGGGCAAAGGGGATCCATCGTCATCCCTCAACGGAAGCGATTATTATTTGTCCTCAAACATCGTGTAATAAGAGCCAAACTAAAAATCTAACCCGCCCATGGCATCTCAAATGCCAAATCCATCCCCAAGATATAATTGGTGTTGAAAAGTTGGCCAAAACATCATTCTTATGGAAGATGGAGTATGGTGATCAGACCGAAAAATCCCATGAAGATTATCCTACCCAACAAACATAATCCCGATCGATCGAATCTCGGGGAATCAATACAGCTCTTATCTTATCCACCACGACTTCCGGTAAGAAAGCCAGAAGACCCTCAATATCCCATCTCCGATTTGGGGTAATGAACTGGCTCACCAATGAGGGCATAGTGTTCGTGAGTTTATCACTTTGTAGTTGTCGAGTCAACTAAGTCGATCTCATCCAAGTGTTTTCCCAAAATTGGAGATCCATACCATTGCCATTTTTCCAACGTATCCCAATCTTCAGTAAATCTCAAATTTTTAAAAGTCTACATCAAAGAGGGGAACACTTAGAAGGTCTACTGTAATCAAGAAAAGACTCTTACCTAATGTATTTATTTTGGAGAATCTCTCACCTAAGAGCCTGATCTCCTGCTATCATCTTTCGATTGACGCACTTGTTTAATTTTATTATTAGAAACATTGTCTAGTTTATTATTGATATTATAATAATTGAATATTAATTTCATTAAGAACATTTCCTTTGGATCTTACTATGCCCTAAATACAAGTTTTCATTTCCTACAATACCAACATTCGCATATTCCCCAAGTGTATTTGAAATAAATTGAAATAATTTATAATAATATTAATATTAATTTATAATATTAATATTAATATTAATATGAATATTAATATTAATATCAAAGAGGTGTTAAAAAATAAGGAAAAAGTAAAAAAAAAAAATGTGATTAGACAATTACCAAGCTAAAATAATAATTAAAAGTTACTATTTTATAGGGATGTTTTAGGAATGCAAATTTTAATAGGTTTCAAACACCAAGCCTAATCTTCTCTTTATTACTAGCAGAGATTATTACTATTATATAAAGAATTGTACTCTTTTTTTAACTGAGTGAGTATTATATTGAAATTTTTGCGGTATCTCCCTTAAATTAACTTTAATCACTAACAAAGTGTTTTGCTAAATTATTTTGATAATTTAACTGAATTACAAGTATAAAAAATATAATAATCGTTTATAAGAAAACTAATGATATAACAATCAAATCACATTCATCCATATATAAAAGTGACGTGATCTTTTAACCTAAACCTAAATTTTTTTCAAGTCATTTGAGTTTAAGATTACAAAAATCTTAGATTTTGTTCATAAGAATTAGCATAAAGTTTTAAGTCTTGTTGGAGGTGGGTTTTGGTTCCACAGATACTATCTCCTTCTTGACCCGAATAGTTGCCGTCGATGGGTGGATACACCTGCAAAAACTGCCGAAGGGTGGTCCGACGAGGAAACTCCGACGCTCAAGTCAGTAAAAAATGGTTTTCTATTAAAAGAAACAGACTGAGAGTTAAGGGAAGGTAGTTTCCTGTGACCAGTATGCCCAGAGTGTTAAGTTTAGAGAGCGTACCTGGTTTCGAGATCTTTAGAGATGATTTATACCTCTGAGAGATTGACCTTTTGGAGGACTTCAACCCTACCTTCCTTATCAGACTGATTCGAAAATCTCGGAAGTAAATATTATGAGTTGATTACGATCCTCATTTATCGGAAAAGCTACCATTTTCGGAAGGGTTGCTTTCCTTACTTGAAAAATTCAGGATTTGTCGTTAGGGAATGGGAGACTGAAGATAGGAAAACTCTGACTTTCCTTTAGAATAGCTCGGAGTGTTGCGCAACGTTCGATCACTCGATCGATTAAGGAATCTTCGTAACCCGTCCGATTGAAGAATTGATGTCTGCTTACCCGATCGGGGTGATTACCTTTGTTTGGCGAGTTATCGTTTGGCTGGCGGGGCGACTGAGACCTTATCGTTCGGTAGACCCGGGCGACTGAGACCTCTCGGTAGATTGATCGGAGCGGCTATGGTTCTTCGATAGATTGTCGTAGTAGGCATTAGATACTGATTGACAGACGCCTTTTGTGGGCTTTTAGAGGGTGGACTCTTTTGGTTTGGGTCTTGGGCCATGTCTCATCATTTGTCCCTGACTTATGGTCTTCTTGGAAAGAGGCGCCATGAGTCATGATTTTAAAACGGAAGTTCAAGAGCCCTTTAATACAGCCGTTGTCGCTTTGGTCTTCATAAATCATTTCTCGCACATCCCATAAGGAGTTTCCTTATTGTAGTTTTTTCCATACTAATATCTTTTCTACCCTTTTACTTCCCCTATCAAAAAGTCATTACTGGCGATAAAAATGTCTACACCTCAGGCTTTTCCGGACATCGATGACATTACGAACATTATGTCCATACAAGAACTCCAGGAAGTGCAAACTGAGATGCTATTGGGAGACGATTACTTTCTGTTGTCTGCTACAGAGGTTGATAGGGTTAATATGGCACCAGAAAATTGTGTCAATGTATCTTCAATCAGTCAAATACAGTTTGAAGGTTCCATACACGGGTCCTTTTTCTGAAGTTCTGCATCAATGGAACATATTCCCGACTCTCTTGATTCCCGGTGCTTGGCGGCTGGTAGTCGTGGTGGCTTCCCTATTAGGGTTTTGTCGGAGCAATGAGCCGACCAAGGGGTAGTCCAAGCTACAGACCCGACCCGAGTCCTATTGGAGGTTTTTCTATAGAGAGTCTATCGATAAGAACTTGATGCAAAAGTTCTTTTTTATTGAGTTCTTGAATAGGGATCGCATACCCTAGCTTCCCAAGGCTGACGAGGTGCCCTCTGTGGGGCTAAAACCCCAACTTTTTCGAAATGCGGCCGTTTCGTTCGGTTGATTGGTGGCTATTGCAAGTCCACTAGTCGGAGCATATGGGTCGAGTTCTTGTTGGATGACCAGATGTTATCCCTGACTGGTCTGTTGCTTGGGGAAAAGAGAAAAATTGATCGACCTCTTCTGTTGGGGAGATCAGAAATCGAATTAATTAATTTTTTGAGTCATCTTGATGACATATTATTAGAAAATGTTACTATTGACAGGCTGACTCGACATAACGTAAAAATACCTTTTCAGGAAGATTCTGGGGCGTTTGAGGCCTTACTTAAGTCTTATTCAAGGGTGACTAAGGCCCTTCACAAGTCGCCACCCTCTTCGGTAAAAAGGGGGATTTCCTTGCCCCCGTCTATGCTGGGAGCTTCGTCTAAGTGTCTAGACTCGACAGCTGCTATACCGATAGAGGGAGTCGCTCCAGATGAAGGTAATCCATTGGGTAGAGCAAGTGTTAATGCGGGCGAGTTAGGAGGAGCCAGGGATAATCCTTCAATCAATGCTGGATCGAGAACGAATGTTGCTCGAGCTGCGAGAGATAGAATGGCAGGACCTTCTTCCGCTGTTCTGGTTTGGCCTATGCGTAATAGGAAATGCAAAATTCTTGGAGGAGCGTCCTCTTTATCCTCTATCCCTGTTCGGTATTTCGATGGCAAGAAATGCTCAAAAGAGCTCGGAACCGTTGCCGTTTGTGCTGGCGACATGCAGTATAACTACATAGACTTGGTAGAAGCGGAGCATATTGCTGGACAATTTGACTTCCATCGCTGTGAGCTTGATCTTCATAGGATGTCTTATGAACAGGTTGGCAGAGCTCTTGAGTTCTTAGGTTTGATGGTAATATTCTATTCGCGTCTTTCGAGTTATTTTTCCTCTTTTATCATTTATTAACTTGGCTTTCTTCGCAGACCATGACCCTTACTCGATTTCAAGGACAGTAGGGGAGGCAGGTAATAAGCCACTTATTACCATTTCCATTCCCTTGTCGGCCACCAAATGTGCTTCCTCAACCGGACAACACTACAAAAATATTTAACCAATTCTGTTGACTTTCCTAACAACTCTAGTGACCATGTTTGGTATTTATGCAAATGGAAAGTAGATGAGGGCTATTAGGTAAATATTGAAAGTGGACTAGACTATAAAGGTGGAAATGGGACATTAGAACCCACGAAAGCCAACTCCATTTTTTTTTTCTTCTTCTTTTTCTCTCTCAGTTCACACCTTCTCTCTCTTTCTTCCTGTTTCTTCTAAAGATCAGTCAAAATACCTCTAGACCCACACTCTAAAGGTTCTGAAACTCATGACCCAACCTCTAGCAAGTTAAAGCTAGTAAGAAAGTTGAGGTTTCTAATGAGAGAAAATCTAAGGTTTGATCGTGATCCGGCTTGAGACAAATTGGAAACTGAAATTTAGGTAATATTTTTAATTTTAGTTTGGGTTTATTTTCCCCCTTTCATGACTTTGGAGTTATGTGAAAATTTGATGAAAAAGAATTGATGGGTTTTGAGTTACCGTACGTGAGAGAAAGTTTGGGTATTCAATGTTAGGGTTTTTAGTTTTCTTAAAAGAATCGATATTGATGATGATGGATACTTGGTTATGTCCCCTTAGGAGATGCCGAAAGCTGAACAAGGCAGGACATTCACTGCAAAGACGTCCGGAAGTGACTATCGTTTCAGTACTGTGAGTGGGACTTTGATGCTATATTTTCGATTGAACCAAACTCCTGTTTTACAACTTTTCAAATGATATATTTCATGGTATGTGTGAGAACAGATGATTTGAGCTATGTTTTATAAATATTCTTTGTGATTCATTGGAGTGTCCCAAATGATTGGTTTAATTGTTATGCATCTACGGTTTGAAATGAAACGATATTGTGCCACTATTTGAAATCTTAATATGATTTATATGCTACCATTGCATTGGCACTAATTTGAAATGTTTTGATGAAACATGTTGGCACATGGTTTTGATATGATTTGATGATATGTGTGGGCTGGATGCCTACTTGTGATAAGATGATATGATGAGATGATGATATTCCTTAATGGATTCCGTAGCTACGAAGGGCTTTGGTAGAGGCACCCATTGCGTCCGAATACGCATCTGCAGGAGGTATCCCCCAAACGCCATATGTATAGTTGCGCTCGGATTAACCAAATTGGGGAGGACGTGTGTTACGCCACAGTTTAGCTCCGAGTGAGGTACTATACTTGATTGTTGGGTATGTATAGTTGCACTCGGATGAACCAAATTGGGGAGGACGTGTTACGCCACAGTCTAGCTCCGAGTGAGATACTATACTTGATTGTTGGTATGCGTATAGATATGGGCTAACCGGTTAAACCAATTATGGGGAGAACATTTGTTACGCCACTGTCTAGCACTTAGTGAGGCATGTGGCCAACGTTGAGGTAAAGAGCTAAATTTTATATACTTGCATATGAAAAACCCTCCATGCGCCCTCCGTTGGTCGAGATAGACCACTGCTGGGAATATTTTATTAGTAAGCTCTAAATGATTTGGAAATGTAAATAGATGCATACTTTAATACTATGATGTGTGATATGTGATCACCTGATTTTCGGAAATGACATGATTGGTTTTGATATCATTATGGTTTTGAAATGTACTTTGACACTCCATATTCATACTTATATTGAGGATATATTGTCAATCCCCTCACACACTGAGTATTTCCCCATAATACTCACCTCTCACTTTCCTTGATTTCAGAGATAGATTGACAGGAAGACGTGTCGAAAGAGTTCGACATACTTGATTTGTATTGGAGACCTTGGACTTTGGGTATGGTATCGACCATTCTTCCGCAGTGATATATTGGATGATGTTGGATGATATATATATATATGTACATTTTGAGGTCTATAGAATGACCATTGTATACATTTATTGGGATGACTGTAATTATGTTGTGCAATGTAGTTGAAACTCTCAAATATGTTGTATACTTATGCATTGAGGCAAATGTCTTACATTTTACATTTTTTACTTGGGAAAATGATATTTGAGGAAACAGATATTGATGTTAGCATTCGTTGCCTCGGTATGCGTATCGAGTGATGACAGTATACGGGGTGACGGGCGGCTATTCACGGCCTCGGATCGAGGATCGGGGTGTGACACCAGCAATAGAATCCGATGGCTACTTAGGAGCGGAAGTAGAAGGCTCCTACTCACGTGATAGAGTCCCAATCCTCGACGATGTTCTGAACTTGATCTTCATATGTTTGGTGCTGGGCAAAATCTCCAAGGTGTTCAGATTCGGTCTACCCAAGATGACATTGTAGAGTGAAGGGAGGTCCACCACATTGAACATGACGAGAGCCGTCGCATGATTAGGGGGTGTTCCAAGGGTAACCGGGAGAGAGATAATACCCTCGAGATATATCTATTCACCTGAGAGCCCTTTAACTGGACCCACGTGGGGCTGGAGATTGGCAGGAGTGAATCCTATTCGTTTAAAAGCATCCCGATATAAGAGATTACAGTCTGCTCCTTGATCGATAAAGATCTTTCGGACCTCAAATTGTCCAATCTTGGCGGTTCTCACAAGGGAATCGTGCCAATTCGGGTCAATCCTAATGAGATCTTCGTCAGTAAAACCGATGACGGACCTCTTTTCATCTTGTCGTTTATTGGTGCTCGCTGCTAGGACTTATTGCGATGCAGGGAGAATTGCCTTTGGGCAATAGAAAATCAGTGTGATCAGGTATCTGGCCTCATTTTCTGTCGGTCCATTACGGATTTGGAGAATCACCCTGTCCCTTCTGTCTGTCAGAGGTCAAGCAGCTTGACGTTCCTCCTTTTGGTTGCGTCGTGGCAGTTCACGCCGGTAATCAGCAGGAGGACCTTTTTCCCTCCCGGCGATGAACTCCTATAGCCTCCCTTCACGCACTAGGAATTCCAATTCGTCTTTTAATTTCTTGTAATCATCAGTCGTGTAACCGTAGTCACGATGAAAGTGACAATATTTTGTTCTGTCCTTGTTGGAATCATCCTCGGTTGATCATGGGGGCCATCGAACGTATGGCTTGTCTCTGATAAGGGCTAAGACCCGGCCAGGGGTTTCATTCAATGGGGTGTAGTTGTTGTACCTCCTCGGAGGAGAAGACTTTGTTCGGTTCTTCCTGGGCAGAGACCTCTGAGGTGACTGGTTCCGTTCTTTACGGGTGGACCGATCTCTTCTATGATCGGATGCTTTAGCGTCCTAGGCAGCAATTTATTTCTCAGCCCTAGCACAAAATTCTTGGATGGTAGCAGGGGGTTTCTTCGTGATAGACACTTTCATATCGGAGGGTCGTAAACCTGTTAAGAGTGCGACCAGTGCGATTGAATGATTCAAATAAGGGACCCTCATCATCTCCTCCTTGAGCCTTTCCAAGAAATCCCTTAGGGATTCCTCTTTATCTTGGTGCAGTGTTATCAAGGCAGTGGACTTTCTCTTGACTCCCCTGCTTATCACAAAATATGACTTGAACTGTTCGCGTAATTGAGAGAAAGTCTTTATACTCAACAGTGGGAGAGAATTGAACCAAGTAAGAGAGGATTAACCTATTGTTCTATTGTATCTCTCCATGAGTATAGCTGAGGAACTAAAACAACTACTCAACTGTTCGCGTAAAGACTTTTTCTCTTTTCTTATCTCGGGGGCCTGTTGTTCTATTGTATCTCTCCATGAGGGGCAGAAGCACGTTGCGAGGCATAGGCTCTGAGGAGATCTTAGAGTCAAACGGTGAAGCGTGAGAGTAAGAGAGGATTTGGTCCCCCTAAGGGATGACCCGTTTTAGTTCCTCAGCTACCAGTTGCTTGACCTGCCTTCGAAGATCGTCAGGGCCTGGTCTGGAGTTTCCCGATACTTCGCCACATGGGGGCGACGGTCATCGCTGGGGATGTCTAGATCTCCCAACAGAGGATTGGACTTCGGGCCTGAGGGCGTGGCTAAGATCCTCCAATTGTCTGCTCACATCCTGAAGTTTGGATTCCAGTCTCTCTATTTGGGGGCTATTGACTAGCTCTGGAATGGGGTCGGCAATGGGTTGGACGGGGATTGCGGGTTGTAAGGCCCATTCTTAATAAGGTGGTCTCATGGGAGCTGTCTGATCACGAGTGGCATGATCAGGTGTCGCAAGAGGAGCGATTTCAAAAAGTGTGGCGTGCGTCCTTCGGCAAGAGGGGCGACTTTTGATGATGCTCTAGTTCTCAGAGACATAATTGTTAGAATAACAACAACAAATTACTTTAGTCTGTTCCCACAGACGGCGCTAATCTGTTGGAGGTGGATTTTGACTCCACAGATATCAGCTCCTTTTTGACCCGAACAGTTGCCGTCGATGGGTGGATACACCTGCAAAAACCGTCGGAGGGTACTCCGGTGAGTAGACTCCAACGCTTAAGTCAGTAAAGAGTGGTTTTCAATTAAAAGAAACAGATTGAAAGTTGAGGGAAGGTTGTTCCCTATGATCAGTATGCCCAGAGTGTTAAGCCTAAAGAGCATACATGGTTCCGAGATCTTTAGAGATGATTTATACCTCTGAGAGACTTCAACCCTACCTTTCTTATCGAACCGATCCAAAAATCTCGGAAGTAAATATTATGAGTTGATTATGATCCTCATTTATCGGAAGATCTACCATTTTTGGAAGGAGTGTTTTTTTTACTCTAAAGATTCAGGATTTGTCGTTATGGAATAGGGGACTGAAGATAGGAAAACTCTGACTTTCCTTTAGAATAGTTCAGAGTGTTGTGCGACGTTCAGTCGCTTTATCGATTAAGGGATCTTCGTAACCCGTCTGATTAAAGAGTTGATGTCTGCTTATCCGATCAGGGCGATTACCTTTGTTTGGCGAGTTATCATTCGGCTAGCGAGATGACTGAGACCCTATCGTTCAGTAGACCCGAACGACTGAGATCTCTCGGTAGATTGATCGGGATGGCAATGACTCTTCGATAAATTATCATGGTATGCGTTATATACTGATCGACAGGAGCCCTTCGTGGGCCTTTAGAGGGTGGAATCTTTTGGTTTGGGTTTTGGGCCATGTATCATCAAGTCTGATTTAAATTTGGTCGCATTTTATGTATCTATCTAAGCCAACGTCTTTACAATTATTTCGATCCAAAGATTTATCCATAGATAAGGAAATTCATCTTTAATATGCAAACCAAAATCGGATAAAACTATTAGAACAACCAATTGTAATATTTTTGTCATCAATACAAAAATGATTTAAGTGTCTCACCCCAAGATATATATTCTTGAAATATTAAACATATCCCAAATGTGCATAATTGGCACACACCCCACAATTATTTTCTAGTTGTGATCCTCACAAAATTTGCCCTCCACAAAGCTTAGACAAATTTGATGCATCTTTTTTTTATTTTAAGTATATAGGAAAGCTTGTGGCTTTTCAAAGGAGAGAGAGAATAGTACCGAATAAATTATAATTCATCGATAATTTTATGTATCTTTAACCATCGGTAATTTCAAAGGAGAGAGAGAATAGTATAGACTAGAATGAATAAAAAACTTTCTCTTGATAGAAATTCTTATCTAGAGTTATCACATATGCTCCGATGACCGGATGCCAATCAAAAAAGGCAAAAAAAAAAAAAATTCCAAATTCTATTTTGTCTTATTTGATGAATTTTTTATTTTAAAAGAGGAAAAAGAAGAAAGAGGGAAAATGTCTTTCAAAGATACCTCATGCCATAAACTTTTTCTATTTTTATTTTTTTTATTTAATTTTATTTAAATATATCTTTTTATATAAAAAAAAATAGAGGGAGGAAAATCATAACTCAATCAATCAAACCATTTATGGCAGCAAAATCAAATTCTATCATAACGGCTAAAAAGTTCTGCCCGTTATAAAGTTAACATTTATTAAAATAAAGAACCCCTTTTCAACGGCTCCAAGCCCGGCATTTGATTGAACAAATTTACATATATTTTCTTCCAACGGTCATATTTTTCAATTTTAAGTAACACCCCGCAATCCTTATACACGTTTTCCTTTCTAAAACAACTAGCCGTTACGCCTGTCTCTCTGTCTCTCTCTCTCTCCCTGTCAATCTTCTCAAGATCTCAATCTTCCAAAACTCTCCCTTGTTTCGTAGATTTCTGATTCTCTTTCCATTCCCCAGAAACCCCAGATATTCTCTTCCCTTGAGAAATCGATGGCTTCAAGGTCTTCTTCCCCAGTGTCAATCAGACCAAACCCTAAATCAAGAACCCCAGAAACCATTAATCCGACAAGAAGAAGTTTTAGCGGAAACCCTTTTGCAAGACCTTCAATTGTTGCTAATCCAAGAAGCTTCAACCCTCACACCCCGGCTAATAGCCCTGCAGGTCTCTCTCTCTCTCTCTCTCTCTCTCTCTCTCTCTCTCTCTCTCTCTCTCTCTCTCTCTGTTGTTCTCTTTTCTTTATTTTGTTTTCGTCCGATTCAATTTGACAAATGTTGCAGATTATCAAAGGAGGAACTCAATAGGCAAAGAGGGTAGTGCGTTCTCTTTCCTAGATCATGAAAAGGAGAATGATCTGAAATCAGCAAGAGTTAGATCTCCATCTGCCTCAAAAGGACAAAAGAATTTCATGTCCCCAACGATCTCTGCATCTTCAAAGATCTCTGCTGCTTCACCTAAGAAGAAGATTTTGGCCGATAGAAATGGATCAGTTCGAGTTTCTGTAGCCACAATAACCCCAGAAGGGAATTCCCAGATTGCTTCTCCAAATCCAATCTTACTATCGGAAGATTCTGATATGAAGAAATCAAGAACTGGGTCTAATCAGAAAAAGACAGTCAAGTTTGTGGATTCAGTTCTTGTAGAATCTGAAGGTTTTTCCTCCGTTGAAATTTCTGATATGAAATCATCAATTTCAGAAGAACCCAGAAAAATTGAAACAATCCCAGATGATTTACTCCTCAATTCAATGATTTCTGAAGATTTTGACAAAAACCCATTAATCGATTCCAACAACATTGATTCTAGATCTAATGTTGTTCCTGTTTCTAGTTCACCATCTCCTATGTTAGTCCCACTTGATGCCGATCCTTCACTGCCTCCTTACGATCCCAAAACCAACTACCTTTCACCTAGGCCTCAGTTTCTTCATTACAAACCAAACCCAAGAATCGAGGTTCTTCTGAACAGAAGATTGAGTGCTGAAGGAGGCAAGAGACTTGAAGATAGCTTCCTTTACGAGAGCTTTTCAGATGGCGAGACTTTGGAAGAATCCGCCTTTGAAGATTCACAGAAAGAAGCTGACGAATCTTCTTCTTCTTCTTTGGTTCAAACTGACACAGCGACGTCAGAAGATGAAGAAACCCAAAAGGCTGAACCGAAACCAAACTCCACTGTTGAGGCTAAAAGGGTATCTAACTCAAAGCCCTCTTTCTCAAAGTCTAACTTGATTTTTTTGTTCTTCATTCTTTCTCTTGCCTGTCTGTCTATTTCATTTATCGGTTCACCTCCAGTCATCAACAATTCCATGTTTAAAGATTTGAATGTTGTTAAGGCTCATTTTTCACATGAAATTCTTGCTTTTGGGAAAGCAAAAATTAATGAGGCTGCTCAAAATCTGAGGCATTGGTCAGACAATTCGATCTCCTATCTCTCTAAAATGGTATCAATTTGGAAAGAGACAGGGAAAGTTGATCCTTTATATTTGGGTAATGTGACTGCTTCTGAGGAACTATCTGTTGATGGGTATAGTCCCTCGATTTATACTGAAAGAGGGAGAGAGAAATTGTGCGGAAATGTTGGTTTTGAGTTCATGAGTGGAGTAGAATATGAGGTTGAAGGGTTGGAAGAGAAGGATCTGCCGCATACAGAAGCAGATGAGAAAATGATTGAAGCAATTGATGAACAAGGTCAAGCAACACTAAAATCCGAAGCCATTGACCAAGAAGACCCAGCAGTAGAATTGAATCAAGAAATCAGCAATCGTGAACTTAACATGGGTCTCAATGAATTCATTGGTGTGCAAGTTGAGGATGTATCAGTTTCAGATTCTCAGGCCTCTGACAATCCTGTGCCTCAAGCTTCTGATTCATGGGAAGTGGAAGGTGAAAATGAAATTCGCAGTCCTGAAATTGAGGATGTCCAGAATGAACCAAATCCTCTAACTTCAGAATCAGATTTTCCCTTTGAGAATTCCCAGGATTTACAGCCCACTCATGGTTTACTTGAAAAGGCAATTGCGGACAAAACTTTGATGGGAATTTCAGTTTCATTAGTTGTGCTTGGTCTAATTATAGCTGCAACCACTCGTTACTTGAAGAGGGAAAAGGATAACATGAATTCTTCAGTTTCTGTTCAAAAACCTGTGATTAAGAAGTGCACATCTAGTCCTGGGTTGGACAGTGAAGAGCACACTTACCAGCAGAAGCTGTCTTCTAGGACTGTTGTTGACATGCTTGGAGAGTCGTGTCCATCCGAAATGAGTAGCTTTCAGAGGAGCTCATCCTACACCAACAGGGATCATGGAGCAACAAGTGAGGTCCGGAGCCAAGAGAGGAAGGCAAGGAAGAATGCTAGAAGGGAATCATTGTCTTCATCCTCGGATTATTCTATGGGATCGCCTTCCTATGGGAGCTTCACAACATATGAGATCATTCACAATAAGAACGTCAGTATCTATTGTCTTGTATTGAAAATGAATATTCTATAACTTTTCATTTTATCCACTGTCATTTATGACTTAGGACTTCTCATAACTTTGTAGGGATCTAAAGAAGAAGCGGTGACCCCAGTAAGGCGCTCAAGCAGACTCAGAAACCAGGTCACTTCTCCGTGACAAGTGCTGAAGTGCTGATGAGTTCTTCTTCCACTCTTAGTCTTTGTTCCCATTACTGTGGATGTTAGGTGCTGACTTGGATTGGTTTGTGACTTCTTGTGGTGTCTGAGCACTTTGTTTTATAAGATTGTCCATATTCCACTGCAATATGGATGCAATGTTGTTTAGTCTCTGACTTGGCAGGACATGATTATTTGTAATCTGAACAAAATATATCTGAGTGATTAATTGCATCCTAATTGCGTATCACTCACGGGAATCTTGTCCCAAGTTATTATCTCCATTATGCTATTTTCTACATCTGTGAGCTTGATGAATCCATGTGCACTAACATAATAAGTTGATTGAGAATAAAATAAATGGATACCCTTCTCTGTCAATCCATTTTAAGTTTCAAGTTTAGAAACTTTTTCCTTGAAAAGGCCAGATGAAACTTTATGTCAAAATATTAGGAAAGCTACCCCCCAAAGAAAGTAGATGCCAAAGGATTAAAAAGGTCAGCTAGGAAGCCCAAGTTCTTTTCACTGTTATTCGATTCCCTCCCTGCCTTTCTTTATGCTAAGATTAAGTTTAATAGTCAAGTTAAGCCCCTTGTCATGCAAGTCTCTACTAGTTGTGCAAGTCTGCTGATGATTTCTTCTTCCCAAACCAAGTAATAACTTACTTGGGGACGACTTAATTGGCTGTCACAAGCCGATGTTGTTATAGGACATGGAAAAGGCAGAAGAGTTTTTTCATTTTTGGTAGGCTCAGGACAAGCAGTTCTGGGATCAGACTTCTTCTGGTAGTGTTTTTCATTTTTTATTTTTTAGGGTTGCATAAATCAGCTTATGACTTAGAGTTGCTGACAAGGTCCTTTCAGTTATAATGAGGATAAATTTTGGTTAAAGCTCTGGGAGATTGAGGCATGAAGGAGAGAATGCTCTTTGTTTTTTACTCTTTTTTTATGGTTAATGGCTGGTGTACTGGTGTAAGATCCTTACTAATGAGTTTACATATAGATGGAACCTCACAGTTGATCCCTCCCGTCCTCATTGTGGTCATATTTCTGAAATTACATTTCATGTATTGGGAGATTGCAACATGGCAAAAACTATCTGGAAGCAGTTCTATTTTGAGCATGACGATTGATGATTTCCTTGACAGTACCACAGGAAATTGGTTGGACCTGTCTTTGATCAATGACAACCATGGTGTAGTCTCCTAATCATCAACCACTCTTAAGAAACTGGCCTTGGCTTCCAAGCCGGAGCATCAGCTGGCTCAAGGACTCTCCAATTTGTCACAGGTGCTGGGGGCTTTTTTGAGATCAGGATTTGTTTCATTTTCTAGGGAAAAATGTGAAAACATTGTTGCTTATTGCCCTTGGTCTGCTTTTGATACTGTATTAATATATATATATATATATATATATATATATATATTTTTTTTTTCTGGACTTTTTTCTTGCATTTTTCAATGCTCTTTTGACAAGAAGTTTGATATACAGCATATCCACTAGAAGACTAGGAGATCTGCGATTGTGGAGTTTGAAATGCAACTATTCCTCACAGATGATTCCTAGTGTCCTCATTATACTAGTATTTCTGGAAACTACTCTTCATATGTTGAGAGACTGCAACATTACCATGGAAGCAGTTGATTTTGTGTATCATTTATATCCCTAATGCTGATTTCTTTGCCTGATCAATGGCAGAGGTTTGGTGTAGTCTTATGATCATCTATCTCTCCTGACTATTGCTTTGCAGTTTAAAAGCGGGATGTAGTTGCATGTTTGATGTAAGTTTTTTGACGCCTACTAACAATGTTACCATGCTCAGGAAGGTAGCTCAAACAAGCTTTAGGACCATATACAAGTCTTATAAATTGGAAATAAATGGGCTAGAGGGAATTCTGATGTCACGGGTGCTTGGGGGCTTATTGAGATCAGACAGTAGCAATGAACTCATGGAATTTCTATTTTACTGGGAAAACATAACAGCATTGTCACAGGTTTGGCCTCAAAATGGTCTAGGATAAACGTTTTAGGAGTGTCAGGTGCAAGCAAGCAGATTCATGAGCTGCCATTCAGTTTGTGGTGCGTGACTGGGAGCGCAAACTGATCAACACCTACAGAGAAAGAACAGTATGTGCTGAAATTTTGGCTAACATAGACGGGCCTCCGAATCATTTACAGGTTTTGCTTGGGATAAGCAAAAACTTCCAATCCTGTTGCAGTTTACTAAGACTGAGAGAGCGATGTATGCAAAATTGATCACAATCTTTAGTCAAAAAGGAAGGGAGATTGAATAGAGATTGAATCAGCAGTCTTTGACCTTGGCAGCTTTCAAGTGCTTTTGAAAATTACTACCAATGCACTTTTTAGAACTAGGATTTAGTTTATGTTCATATCACACAACCTATAATTATTGCAATGGGTTTGCTCGGTTAGATGCTAAATTAGGAGATGATTTGTATTTTGTCTTCGCTCTTTCACCAAAAAGTTGGGTGTTGGCGTTGAACCAGTACCATCGAACTGACAAGGTTGAAAACATGCCTACAAGACCAACTGGGCTGAAGTTCATGGTCATCACTTGCCACAAAGTTTGGATAATCTGCGTATACATGGTCAATTTTTTTAAAAAAAAAAAAAAAACAAAAAAGGGGAGAGTGGTATAAGAGTTGAACTTAAGGAAGCAGATCCTCTGTTCTAAAGCTACTATGTGTATATATGTATGCATGTATGTATGTATATGGATATATATTGGTAGCAAAATTAAGAGAATTGTACTGAAAAATGCTAACTTTTGAAGTTTACTGGGTCATGAGGAAAGTATGCAAGATTGGTTATCGAAAAAAACTCACCCAGTATACAAAGTGCTTCCCGATTTAGTACGGAGATAAAAGGAGTATGGACGTATATATATACAGTCTTTCCATGTTTAAAAAGAGTATTTTCATATCTCAAATATTAATTTTTAGATTACTAGAAAAGTAACTTGACCATTACACCAACATTGGCTACTAGTTTAACAAAAAAGAAGGACAACTTGAATAAATAATGGCATGTTTGAATTGCGGACCTATTTCATCTGGTATTATATATATATATATATATATATATATATATATATATATATATATATATATATATTTTACAAGAAGATGCAATATACCGGTTAAATTGTTCTTGAGGGACATCCTGTATTGCATATTGTAATGTTAAAAGTGACCATTCATGTAAGCTGTGGTTTATTTTTGCAATTTTCAAGTGCCTTTGAAACCTTCATGGTGCTTTAGAAAATTGCTTTGAATGCACTTCAGAATTGACATGTGTCTGGACCAATCCCTTAGGGATACATCATAGCAATTAAATCAACACAACTTTTTTTTTTAACTACTTTTTTTCTTAAATAAAATTATAAATTTATATTCAGAATGCATTATTTTATTAGGACAACATATTCTAACTAGTTGGTCTGGTTATTTATGTCACAATATATCATTAGGATGAGCTCAACACTGATTAGACCTTGAAAATGTAGAGATAAAAAATAGTTAAAAGAGATCCATCTCTCTTAGCGTCTTGCCCAATCAACATATGACTGCACCTCAAAACTTGAAGGCAAGCTATTTGCTCCAATAGATCACTCCTTTGAGAGTGGCAACGGGGAACAAATTGAACAAGCATGTGCTTGACTCTGGCTGAATTGTTTTAATTCATAGCACTAAATTGAACAAAATGAACAAAATGGTGCCGTTGATACCAATGTCTTGTAGGCTTAATTACAAAATACTAAATTTTCTTAATTAAAATTTCGACTTTGAATTTTGAGAATGGAAAAACGAAAGAGTTAATCCCTAAATTGAGCCTCATAGTGTTTGAACCAAATTAGTCGAGTAACCCGACAATTAGTCGATGAATAAGAAAAATGCTCGAATAAGAACAAACAAGTGACACCTTAAAAAAAATGTAAGGATTTTTTTAATAGATAAAAAGACTTAAACTTGAAATGTTTACGGGAGGAATGAGAATTGTATCAATTGAATTATAGTTCGATAGTTAAAAAAAAAAGGAAAAACCCAACATAAATGTATGTACTAATATATATATATATATATACACACACATGTAAATGCTAATATTTTTTAGTATAGCATCAAAATTCATGTGATTCACGTACTGGAGTTTAAATTTATTGTATATATTCATCGACTTTCGAAAAATTAGCCCCCCATGTTTGAGCTTAATCTACATGGACTTCGAGATTAAATAGTTCAAATATACTGCCATCGTTAGTTGTAGGGGCAAAAGAGTTAAATATTTAAAATTTGTGGGAAAAATAGTACCTCCAAATTATTATTATTATTATATTATAATTATTATTTTATTAGCCGGGTTACGTCGACTAATTCGGTTTCAACACTATAAGACCCGTTGTGAGGTTGGTTTTCTCAAATTTTTATCTCTATTCTCATAACTTGAATTCGAGACCTATGATTAAGAGATCATAACAACATTATTGTTATTATTTTCAAGTGATGGGACGATTACATTTCTCACCTAAACATGGACACGCCAATGGCATGGTAGTTTTTGGTGACTTGTCACCTCTCACCTAGACGATGGACACACCAATGATGTGCTCACAAAGTTCAGATAATTAGGAACAAAGGGTAGAAAATAGTAATATGAAAGGCTAATATAAGTTTAATTGTTGCAAAGTGTGAAAAGCTAAGGCCCCTATCAATTTTTATTTTTCTTGTAGACCCGTAGCCCAAATGTTTTCACTTTTGGGACTCATAAGGGTACCTCTTAAACACAACGTTGGCCTGAACTTTTACAAGCACCCCAAAGAAGGAAAAGGAAATTGCTAGCCTTTTTTTTTGGGCCGGGGGGATTATTACATGAAATATAGAGAAAAATACTATTTTTAAATAATTTTTGTTTTTTATGTATCCAACTCTGCTATGACCGGTCTCAATACCGGATAAAAAAGAAAAATTACATTAGCTAGTCGATCACCATAAAATTGGGACAAAAAATTTATATTTTGTTTTTTATATATCTGGAAAAAAATTATTAAGCAAATAAATACCTTATTTGATAGCTAAAAGGCAATTGTAGGAAAAAATTTTATTTATAAATTAACTTTATTTTGGGTTGAGATAGAAACTAAGCCATCTTAAGATGCAACAATAATCATTTTTTGTTACATGAATGTCAAAAACCATCATGTTTTAATGAAGGAAAATTTCCTTTGCCTTTTAAAACATTGACAAGAAATACGATTTTTTAAACCCATTTGTTAAAATTAATAAAATAAAATAACTTTTTATTTAGGTGAAAAATCAAACATCAAAAATATTTTTTACTCAAAATTAAATAAAAATTAATTTATAACTCAAAATTATTTTCTATTTTTTAAATATTAAAATTTTGAAACTAATTTTTCGTGGATTAAAAAATTTATTTGATAAAAATAGAAATAATGCATATGATTCGATAGAAAATTAATGATACCATATTTTATATTTTACAAAGAAAAATATTTTATTATTTATTTTTGATTCAATTTGATCAAATTGAGATTAGAACAATATCATTTTGGTGGTATTGTCATTCCCATGTATTTTTTCCCTTCTATAAAAACAATCAATCTTTCCCTTTTCATGCCATAGTCTAGAAGACAAGAGGGTTTTCTTTTTCTTTTTTTTTTTAATAAATAGAAAAGATTTTATTTTATTTTATTTTTCCTTTTTGGGCAAAAAAATGCACAAGGTAAGTGTTGAGGCGGTGCAGAGGGTGGTGCCTGTGGAGCATAGGCCAAAACCTCTCTCTCTCTCTTCTCTGAAATCAACAAGCAAGCTCGTCGATGTCTGTGTGAGGACGCTCGTGTTAAGGTTTCTTGAAACTCGGAAATGGCACTGGTAGCCACTACGCAGCCCCACCGCTACTGCGGGCCTTCCTCTTCCTCTGTTGCTGGCGCTGGCAACTTAGATGCCCTCAATCGCATTCTAGCCGACCTCTGCACTCGTGGCAATCCCAAGGTCCCCCCCTCTCTCTCTCTCTCTTTCTCTCCGGTTGTATCTTTATGTCCACGTTATCAAATTTTCTTTTTTAAGCAAATTTTAGGTTGTGCTTTGAGTGGGAAATTGGATTATTCAGAACTTGTTCATTGTAGAATCTTTAGAGTGATCGAAATTGGGAACTCACACATACACACTCTCTCGAAATTGGGAATTTGGTGGGTTATTTATTAATTTAATTATTATTAATAGATGTAGGAAATTCATTATTTTTAATCTGATTATTATTTAATATCTTTCAGTTATGTGGAATTCTTTTGCTTAGGAGGTAAAGAATTTTTTTATTCACTTTATAAGTGTAAGCCTGGAAAACTAGGGCTTTGGCTTGAAGCTATTATTTCATTTGTGAAATGCTAACTAGGGATGTGGTTGTGTGTGTGTGTGTGTATGTATAGATATAAGGGTCATGCTTAAGATACTGGGAAAAAAAAATCAAAGTTTGAAAGTATCAAATCTAGTGCGGTACAGTCCTATTGGCCGTTGGAGAGCATATGATTGATAGTATTATATTTCACAATTTTTCAACCAATAAAATTATGTCAGATCATATTTGGTATTTCTGGTCCTTTTGCTTTTTTGGTATATAGATAGTGTTATTTTTTGGATAATTTGCATTGGACATTATCATTTCTCACCTTTTCTTGCGGTTTTTGTATATTAGTCATTTGCTAGCTTCTTAAGCCCAAACCAATTTAGGAGATTTTCCCACCTCAAAAAAAGTTGGCCTGTGTTGTGAAATTTATTCAGTACAAGCAAGCTGAGAATCAAGTTGAAAGAGTTCATTTCCATTGGAAAAAATAAAAATGCAAAGAAGCCAAAATTAAAGAATATTGAGCCTAAAATTGACACACACAAACTATGTACCTGTTTACCTCTGTTCAATTCTTTTCAAGCTGTTACTTTACTGAACCTACTTTAGGATTGGTGGCTAGAATTTGTAATTTAGTCACTTGTCTATTCATGAGAGTGATGCACATGGTTGACTACCTTTAGAGCTGGTTCGGTAGAAATGAGAAAGCAAGTTCTTAGAAATATTTCCAAGTTTAGTTATTAGAACAAAATTCATGTTTGCCACCAATTGCATATGATGCCAATTTTGGTTGCTTTACGTGTAATTGGTAAATATGAAGATTAAAGTGGAGAAGACCCCCCATCACCGGACTGTGGTTGACTTGTGCTACTCCCTTCTATTCTATCCTAAAGGGGTAAAAAATTAAAGTGTGTGGATAGAGTAAAGAAGCTTTGCTGGAATCTAAGTTTGATTATTGCTCTTCTTATTTATGTATTTATTTTGAGCAAGGCAGAAAAAGGAGCACCAAGGAGGTGCTAGTATATTGATGATTGTCGCCATGTAACTGAAAACTTAGAAGTGAAAAATGCCTAGACCCTTTTTCATGGGCGTTGGTCTTTTCTATTCTCCCTCTTTTCGTACCTATGCATATCTAGGGTTGAATACTTAACAGGAGTGGTTTGCTTTGGTGCTTGGTTGTTGGTTATCTACAAGTTTGTAGCTCATATCCTGTTTGGGTTAATGAACTGTCTCATGGGCTAGTTTGGAGTTGATTTTCAAAAGACTAGCAGCTAGATTATGGATTAATAATATTTGAGAAGAGACCTCAGAATGTTGAGACAAAGGAATGGGAAGAGGAATTAAAAGTACTTTAGCCAGGAAATGAGATTTGAGAGAGAGAAAGCATAATTAGTATGAAAAATGTGCTCAGGGGAACACTGAAAATGTTGTCAGGTAGAGATGTTAACTGTGAAGGACAGAGAAATATGAGCAAAATAGTTATGATTGAAATGGTTAATGACTCAGATAGATTTTTAAAACATAATTCTGCCCTAATATGGTAAGTCTGTATTTTGGAAAGACCACCGAAGGTATTCCGGCTAAAGACGGAAGAAATACATTCTCTAAATAAAATTATTGACAGAAAAAGAAAGGATACTGTAGATTAGGAAAATGCAAACAAAATACAATAGAGAATGAGATGTCCTCAATAAACTCAAAAGGAAATCAGATTAATAGAGCACTCCAATCCCTACAAAAATTTCCTAAAGGATAGCCCAAAGGCATCCATAGCCAAGACCCAAAGAGAAGCTTAGAAACTATCTTAAGGATTCAATTGTTTTATACCAAATTGTTATCATAATCATGCTGCACAAAAGAATATCACAGATTTTAGTGCTACCAAATCCTCTGAATTCTACAAGCAAAAAGCTCCTATGGAACTAACTCATTCTCCCATCGCTACAAAAAATTCTGTTTGACTGCTATTCTGTCATCACACAATGCAAAAGGGGTAGTTATCTGTCTCTGCATTCAGAGAACACATAAATCAAAAAACTGGGAGATGAAGCTTTCTTCTAAACTATAATCTTTATTAATCTCAGAGGCATGAGCAAATAGAGAAGCATTAAACACAATCATATCCTGATGAGGAAAGGACCAATAGCCTGAATCCTGAAAATTCTAGCATTCCTTGCCTTCCAAATACAGTACAGCGATAAAAGCACATCTTCAGAGCGAACAAGCATCCTTTTGCCCTCTAAAGCCTCTATATTTTGTTAAAAACAACTGAAGGAGGCTACTAGGAGAAACCTATTCATTGCCACACAAAGAAAAAAGTTGATTCCACATCTTATGCGCAATCGAACAATGCAGAAACATGTGAATTTTAGTTTTAGGGTAATTATAACATGACATACACATTCAGAGATATTATTTTAGAAGGTCTCCTCTTTTGTTATAGATCATTGGTATTAATCTTGTTAAGCACCATATACCTTGTGAAACTCTTAACTTTGGTTGGAACTTTGGCCTTCCAAATGAAATCGGTTAAGGAAAAAGGAGGCATGTCGAGAAGGTAGATAAGATGATGAACAATGGATTTGCAAGAGAAAACATCTATTAAGATTCTAAATTTTAGTATCAGGAGTACTTTGAGGTCTCTAAATTTTGGTATCAGGAGTATTTTGAGAAAGTTCAGAAGTCAGACAATTTTATAAATTAGATGACTGATCCCTCTCCTCTTTGGGATAAAATTGTTTTTTATATTTTGTTGTGGGCTCATGCCTCTGGAATCTTCAATGAGTATGGTTTGGAAGATTTGGGGAGAGATTAGAGAGGAGTGTTGAATCAGTTTTTTGGTCAAACTTTTTGTGGTTTATCTTTGTTTTGTTTCTGAGGATTTCTAATCCTGAGCAGTCCTTGTACATTCTTTTCCTTGTAATATAAGTTTCTTTTTTCATAAAAAAAGAGAAAGTTCATTTCCTTGTAAAAGTAAATTACTGAAGCAAACTCCATAATTCCTCAATTATTAAGATTGCCTAAAAAATGAAAATTCAAAGAGATTGTGTATCCCACCTAGTTGTGAAAATCTTTGATAGGAGCTAGTTGAAGCAAAGACAACTGATAGAGTCAAGGAAAGTAATGGATAAAAGAGAAACCTGAATCCAAGAATCCTCCCACAAGTGAACATGAGGACCATCCCCCATTATAAAAAATACCAGAACGAAAGTTTCATATAATCGAGAGGTGAATTTCCAAGGACGATAATGGGAACCCCCCTGCACGCGCATTAATTACCTCTAGTCTGATAGAACATCGTCTAGGACTATTGTTCTTTAATCAAATGATTAATTGAAAGTAGACTTAGTATTGAAGTACCTTACTAGTAAGGATACAATAAATCTAGTCATTCTAATAAAACCTAGCTAAAGCCTACTTAAACTAATACTAGGCCCACAAAATCATGTTGGGATGACCCTCTGTAGCTAACAAAAGGCCAACAAAACAACAATAAGGTTGTCAAAGTAGTAAAAGTCCCAAATGTATTCTACATTTATGCTCCCCAACTTGGGAAAACTTAGCTTCGGTGAGTTAATTAGTGGCACCTCCTGTAGAGATCACAATGTAAGTCCCTGAAGTTTATCTTATTGAATCTGCATAAATCTGCAAAAGAGAAGACCTTTTATCTAGATGTTTATGTCATGTGCCATAACAATTTTAAAAACAGAGATCACCTGTTTAGTCGCTCAGAAGATGTGGAACTGCCCTTTTGATGTGGGTGTCATAGTTGTGTTTGTTCTAGGAGTCCCTTTGATTTGTTTCTTATGAGTTTTAGAGGTTTTGGGGCAAATAAAAATGCTCCTTTTCTTTTTTTTTTTGAGATGTCCATTTTGTGGCTATTCTTTGATTTGGAGAGATCATAATGCCTGAATTTTCAGAAATCAGCTCATCGGCTCATCTCTCCTTTGGGATAAAATTGTCTTTTTGAACTTCTTTTGGACTCGTGTCTCAGAGATTTATAAAGATCATGGTTTAGAAGAGTTGAGGAGGGATTGAAGAGCTATTAGTCAATAGTCATTAGTGTTTTTGTGTTTGAGCTTTTTTTTCATTCTCCAAGGATATCTCATCCTTGGAGTTTTCTACATTCTTCTTCCTATCTAATATAATTTTTTTTTTCTATCAGAAAAAAAATCTGACATTGGCTTCATCTCCCATTTAACTTAATACGATAGGTAGTAGCCCAAATTGTTCAAAATAATATTGATTTTCACAAGATTATCTGCTTGATCTTCCACTTGAAAATCAGTGGGCTCCATCTTCATCCTATAGGCTTGTACGTAATGGCAATTTTTCTTTCATGACTGAGCTACTAACAGGTTAAGTACGATGCATAGGTGGCAAAGTCCCTTGCAAGACATATGGTGCTACATCATAGAAATCTTGAAGTGGTTGAGACACTTTCTTAGGCTGTTCTGCCATCTGATTATTGGCTGGTTTTGTAGTTTTGTAGTTTATTGGGTTACATCTATTTCTCATTTTCTATTGCTTTCATGCATAAAATCCTTGATGTAATCAATTGGAGTGATTTTTCCTCCTTAACAGCCACTTCTGTCTTCTTTTCCATTGGCCAATTTGTGTATCTTGGTGGTTTGGTGACTGTTAGTCTTTCCTGTCAACTGCATCCTCTTTTTTCCCCGGAATTTGCAGGCTTTTCTAGCAGCTGGTCGTCATGTTCAGCAGCTGTGTCTTCATCTAGATGCACATCCGGAGTGGTCACACCTTTATCTTTAATGAAGTTCATAGGCTGCACATACTTCACCTCCAATGCCCCCACGCGTCCTATAATACTTTCCACTTGGCATTTTGAGCCCCTCAATTCATACAGAACGCTATATGGCGCTTGTTTCGTTCTGCAATAGTTCGGTCTTCCTCCTGAAAACCCTCCTTTATCTTGTAGACATACTGCTGTTCATGTTCTATTACCAATTCTGAGGATTTTTTGAAAACAGCACTCTTAATAAATAAAAGAATAACATAAGGAACACTAGTCCTAAGCAATCACACCTGGGGTTTTTAGGAATCACTCACCATAAAGATTGACTTCGGCGATCACACGTAAGGCAAGGAGAAGGCAGCACACCTCCAAGTAAAGCACTGGGCTTCACACTCCTTTTCTCTTGCATTTCGCCTCTTCTATCCTAGACCAAATTACTTAAACCCTTGTAAACTTGGCCATGAAGTAGTCTTAGTCTTAAAGTACTTCACTAGTATGGATACCATGAGCCTATACATTTTAATAAAACCTAGCTCACAAAAGTACGCCAAGGTTATCAAATAAGAGAAAGGCCTAAGTATATCCTGCGTCACTTTAGAACCTAAAAAATGTAATAAACTTTTTGTCCAATATAATTTTACTTTTACAAGAGATGGGGCACCATTGTGCGTTGGAAAGTTGAGGTTTAAGAAAAAACATATGAACCCTAGGATACAAAGGAGGTATAAACACTGCTTTTCAGGATTAGGCTTTTCTTCCTTGCATTTTTTTTTTCTTTGGGTTGCGGAAGGGGGGATCAAAATAAGCCATATTTTTGTGGATTTAGTGTCTATGACTCTTTGTTGTTTGGGGTGCCTTTTGGCCTTTGCTTTGTGTTGTTACACATGCATTGCTTTGGAACATTGTCTTATATCTTATAATGTATGTCTTTCACATTTGAGGATAAAGAAGTGTCACTCCTGCTTAATTCCTACTTTATTTACCTTTTTCTCAATTGTGTGTCCTTGTTTTTTCTCCCCTCTCCACTTTGAACAATTAATTCTGATTTACATCATTGAAATGAGTTTTTGGCTATTTTATTGGTTGTTCATTTTATTGGCTACCTTTGTATGATCTATTTGGTTTATTGGGGACATAGGATGGTTCTGCCTTGGCTTTAAGAAAGCATCTCGAGGAAGAGGCTCATGACCTGAGTGGAGAAATGTTTTCTCGCTTCATGGATCAAGTGTATGATCGTATTTCCAATTTATTAGAGAGCAATGATGCTGCTGAAAATTTAGGGGCTCTAAGAGCTATTGATGAGTTGATAGATTTGGCACTCGGAGAAAATGCCTCCAAAGTGTCAAGGTTTTCCAATTACATCAGGACGGTGTTTGAGGTAAAGCGGGAACCTGAAATTCTAGTGCTTGCTAGTGAAGTTCTTGGCCACTTGGCCCACTCTGGTGGGGCAATGACTGCAGAAGAAGTGGAGCACCAGGTTTCCCACATTTTCCTGTGTTGCATTTTATGCTACTTTCTGGCAGCAATAGTGTGCACCATTATTTCTTTTCCTAGGTACAAACTGCACTTCATTGGCTTCGTGGGGACAGAGTTGAATACCGCCGTTTTGCAGCTGTACTAATTTTGAAAGTAAGTGTAATATTCTTATCATTCTCTCTCTTGACTTGGTTCAATTTCTCTTCTCTGTTTTGGTCAAAGCTTTCGAAGAAAGGATGATTAATCTACCTTGTCATTTTCAATGGTAGGAAATGGCTGAAAATGCTTCAACAGTCTTCAATGTACATGTACCTGTGTTTGTGGATGCCATTTGGGTGGTTCTAAGGGATCCGGCATTGCCTGTTCGAGAGCGAGCTGTTGAGGCTTTGCGTGCCTGTCTTCGTGTTATTGAAAAACGTGAGACACGTTGGCGTGTGCAATGGTGAGTAGAGATTGTATGGATTATTGGTTTTCTATTATTCGAATGTAGGTCCTTCTAAGTACTAATGGAGCTAGTTCTATGGGTTCACTTTGGTCCATGGCTTTGAGTAAAGCGAGCTTTTAATGGAGCTAGTTCCAGCAGATTGTAAAGATGGAAGCTTTTGTGTTTAGTGGAAAAAAGCCAATGCTAGAAACAGATGAATTCCTGAAATGCATCTTTGGATGTTTTCCCTGCATTTTGGGAATTTTAGAAGGATCATTTATTTTATTTTATTTTATTTTGTGGAAGAAACAAGATGCTTTTTGGAGATGAATTGGAGCTTATGATTGTGCATGGATGTCTTTCAGCAAAGACAGGAGAGGTTTTCGTTTTGTTGAAGTTCATGATTGTCGTCCTTCGGAAATTCTGTATAGAATGTCTCTCTCTTTTAGAAGGCTTCACAGATTGGTGTCTTATTTATTTATTTATTTTTGCTTTATTTTTTTGGACCTATAGGCTCTGAGGTGGAAGGATGTTCCCTGTCTGGGTATAAATCTGTAGAGGTTTTCTGGACATTGCCGAAAACATCTAATGCTCTCCAAACACTTCCTTTTAGGTTGTTCAATAATTACCCTACACTCCTTGTTTGGGCTTCATGTGTAGTCCTTCCCATTCCAATTTGGGAGGATAAATCATCTAGGTAGCTAGAGAACTCTTTGACAATCTAAATTTCAGTGTGTTCCACACATTGGTTATGGAGTTTAAAATTATTGGTTTAGTGAGGGTAATGGCTGTGGAGGTTTTTGTTAGGACTGGGTCCGTGGCAGAAGGTGATTGGAAGGGTCCCTCATCAAAAAGACCTTATGGCCTTTTAGCAGGATGTGCAGATGCTTGAGCTCCATCTCCCAGACTTACATGCTTGCTTTTCTATTACCTATGTAGTGGGGCTTGGGAGTTGGGTTTGTTTTTGAAGGATTGATGGCTTCGTGGATCCACTTTCGCCATAGGTTTTCCTGGACCGTTTTTCTATTGACATTTAATAGTGCTCCTATCTCTAATTTCATGGTCCTTTCCACATATTCTATTTCATGGAGTTCATGTTTTTTGTCATCTTGATGACAGATAAGCACTTGAACTGTCATTTATTATTTACTTGGTCCATTCTTTCAGCTTTTTAATAGCTATATAGGATTGTTTGGAACCTTTTTGATTCTAAAGTTTTTATCTTTTGAATCTTTTTCTGGTCATGTCATCTAGAAATTTTAAGCCTTCTGCCTTCATCTTGTGTTTCATATCTAGAAGAATATCACTTTTCATGTGTTCGGTGGTCCTTGACAGGATAAATGCTAATAGTTTTTCTTTTTCCTTTCTTTTAGGGGGAAGGGGTTATTTATCCAAACCTAGTTTTTAGGTACCAGAGTACTAGCCAGTCCCAGAATCACTTCCTTTTTCTGTGTCTGGTTCCTTGCACTGTTTGGGGTGGACCACTTTTGACCTTTTTGGGAAGTGCTTGTGTGTCAGCTAACTTTGTTAATTTCTTGCTTACCAAGCTTAAAATTCTTGGGGCTAAGAAGGATGCAAAACATTTGTAGAGCGGTGCCATGATGACAGTTATATTTTTATTCGTTTGGTTTGAGAGATGTGCTAGGTCTCAAATGATCTGCCCTTTTTATGTTAATATTGTTTTTTAATTGTCAGTAACGGATGGTTCTTTTAGGTGGTGTGTGGAAAAACAACTTCCCTCAACTTCCCTTTATTTTGCCTTATTTTACTTGAATATTGTTGGACTAAAGTGAAAAAACTTTTAGTAGAGATTTTATGGTTTTGCAATCATAAGTCAAAATTTCCTATAGAATAATTTAAATAATTATTATATTGATAATTGATAATTTTTTACATTGAAAAGTCCACGTAAGCTTAGTTGAGCTTTATTTCAACTGTCCCAAACAGGACCTTGTTTGCAAATTTTCTTTTCAGATGTACTAGGGCTTGGAGGGTTATTGTCATTTTGTCTTGTTTTCCTTTTCTGTCTCTCAGAACTTCTTCCTTGACAATGGTTAATTATCCTCTCGTTGACTTGATTCTTCTTTATCTATACTCTATGTTCTTTTTGTTGGAAAAGGCTGTGATTCAATTATTATCAGAATTAAACAGTAAATTATTTCCTGCATGTCTGCTTGTTCAATTTACAAGGGAATGTAAGCCATAAGTTGATGGGTACATGAACATTCTGTCTGGTAGTGATTATTTGCTTGCTTAGCGCATTTACCTTTTTGCCATATAAAAAAATTTTTCTTTCAATAGAACAAGAAGCTTTGTTGGAAAGAGTGAAAATTGAGAAGGCAGTGGCACCTTCTTGCAGATAAGCAGGAAAAAAAAAAGGTATTTAGAAATCAATTGTCCACTCTCAACTGGAGATTGGTGAAAGGAGAACCCCAAGAAGTGCCTGAGGCATTGCACCATAGAACTGATTAGATGGCAATGGGTCTCTACGTATTCTGGATTTCCTCTGTGCTACAAGTGCCAGATAACTGAAACATACTTTGTTGATAGAAAATGAGTTTTATTGAGAGAGAAAAAGAATACAAAAAGCTCAAAAGATGAGAAATCCCAAGAGACTAAAAAGTATATAGAAGCAAAAGGCTAATGGAGAACTGCTTTGCATTCCCTCTCCCAAGTCCTCTTTGAAACCTTTAATCACCAAATTTTTTGAATTTAATCTGAGGGAGATGAGCTATATTCTGAGGGAATACCAATGGGTTACCTGAAATACCAAATTGGCAATTCAACAATTTCTGTGCTGCAGTGCAGCGCTAAAAAAAAAAGCTTTGCAATCTCTGACTGACGTAATTAACATTTAATGCACTTATTTTCATGTTATGGGAAATAAGTAAGTACTGACTATGGCATTTATGGCAGGTATTATCGAATGTTTGAGGCTACGCAAGATGGATTGGGAAGAAATGCTCCTGTTCATAGCATCCATGGGTCTCTTCTTGCGGTTGGGGAGCTTTTGAGGTCAGTTGTTATGGTTGAACTTGCTGTCACTACTAGAAACTTTGGGTCCTTTCATGCAGTTACGGCTTTCTAAAAGGGGAGAGAGAGAGTCTCACCATAAAATTCCCTAGAAGTTGGTTTCTTCAAGCTATCAGTGGTTTTTTGTTTCATGATTTTAACCTAGTAATGGTTTTTGTAATAGATTCTGGCACGATCAGGACAAATAATTCTTCTTTATCAGAAAATTTTCATTATTTAATTCCTTCAAGTTCCACAATAGTATTAGCAATTTTGTTCTCCTGAAGGCAACTTTTTTTTTCCTTCTATTGCCTTTACCTTTCTTTACCATACAATAAAAAAAAAAAAAATTGTTGACTTCCATACATTACAGTGGAATTTGATTGTATTGTGAATGATCAAGCATTCTTCTTTCATGAATCTGGATGTAATTTGGTATCCATATAAACAAACTTGAGTTGGAGCAGGAACACTGGTGAGTTCATGATGTCAAGGTACAGAGAAGTTGCTGAAATTGTTCTGAGATACCTTCAGCACAGGGATCGTCTTGTTCGTCTCAGCATAACTTCATTGTTACCTCGCATTGCTCACTTCCTGCGTGATCGTTTTGTTACAAACTACTTAACGGTTTGTACCTTTGCTTTATCTCTGGCCATGTATTTATGGATAATTTGGTGGAGGGTTGGTTTTACAAGAGATCTGTTTACATGATTTGCAAGAACTATCATCTCAATCATATCTCAACTGAAATTGTTTTGCTTATAGATATGCATGGATCACATTTTAGCTGTCTTGAGAATACCGGCGGAACGTGCCAGTGGCTTCATTGCTCTTGGGGAGATGGCTGGTGCTTTAGACGGGGAACTTGTTCAATATTTGCCAACAATTACTTCACACTTGCGTGATGCAGTATGGGTTCTAGATTATCTACTAAAATTATTTTACTACTCCTGGATGCATTGCTTTTTATTTTTCCCCCCTCCTGATGCATCTTGTGTATAACTCTTATGTTTTATATGGCTTATGTATATTTGCTCTCAAAATGATGTTCAGACAACTATAAAATTATGTTGTCAGATTGCTCCTCGTAGGGGTAGACCCTCTATGGAGGCATTGGCTTGTGTAGGAAATATAGCAAAAGCCATGGGGCCAGCCATGGAAACTCATGTTTGCAGTCTTTTGGATGCCATGTTCTCTACGGGTCTTTCTGAAACACTAGTGGAAGCTCTTAACCAAATAACAGTCAGGTATGGTGTGGCTTGGTTTCATGCATTTTGGGACAACTTTTGGAAATTTGTTCCGTATATAGTCTGTAATCTTACATTTGCTTTTGATATCAGTATTCCATCGTTGCTACCTACCATTCAAGACCGATTACTCGATTCTATTTCACTTGCTCTTTTGAGGTCCCCTTATCATCAAACAAAGCAGGCAGTACCTGTGGTTCGAGGGAATTTGACAAACACCCCTCAACGAGTCTCAGATATTAGTATTTCTGTTCTGGTGCAACTTGCTTTGCAAACTCTTTCTCGTTTTAATTTTAAGGTATGCAAGTATACTCTCTCTTCAGAGACAAGACTTTGGTGATGAATTCACAATGATGAGTTTGTGCACATGATTGGATTCTTGAAATGTGTTTGTTTGGTTGTCTATTCTAGGATCATTGATCATGGAGCAAAATTATTAGTAACTTCTAATATTTGCAGTTGTATATCTAGGTCTCTGATTTTGGTTCTCTCTTCTTTTGAGGAACTTGGTAATTTAATTGGTTGTTTCTCATGGATTTCTTCATTATATGCACCATATTGGTGCCTTCATATATCTTTGATATTTTATTTTCTCTTAAAAAATTATCTGAGCTTTATTGTGTCTTTACATGATGAATATTTCCATATGTTATCTTGTATGGTACTCTATGTGCCACAAGATTGCTTTCTGTGCATCATTCTGCATCTCGGCTGCAGGTGTTTTTCAGGGTGACTATTTTAAAGATATCTCTAGGGTTTTGGAATGCTATTGCTTTCTAATCGTCCTTTTCTTGTGTTGTTCAGAGGGTGTCTTATCGTCATTTTTATGAGATAGATCTGTTTATGTTACTCTCTGGACCCATCTGTGGCCTTCAAAGTTGTGATTTAGAGGATATCTAAGGAGACTGAGAAAGCTTTTCTCGTTCAGCTTTTCATTTTTGCTTGGGAGGATTCCTTGAATTTAACTTTCATAGCCATAAAATAGATTGGTTTCCTTTGCATGACTCATATCCCACTGTTAGAAACTCTATTGTACTGGTAGTACACAAATGCGTCCAGACTGAATCAATAGTTCAGGGTGGCCGTTATAATCATTGCTTAAACAGATGCTGACTTTCTCTTGATTTTTCTTTTGTAAGAGGATTTCCTGTTCCTTTTATTGTATTGTTATCCTTATCTTAATGTTAAGACCACCATATTTTCAATTTAAAAAAAAAAAAACAGATTCTCATGAATTATGCTTCAGCAAGTATTTCCATGAATTGTACTTGAGTAGGTATAGTCTCCAACAGAATGGATGAGATGCCAATGCTGGAGTAAGAGCTTCTCATCATAGTCTCTGGAAATTCATCTCTCGAGTAGACATCACTTGGCTGTTTAGGCTGCCTAGGCTTAACTTGGCTCTTATCAAAGTCTTGACATTTGATCTCAGATTTTCACATTTTGATAAATGTTAGCAATAGAGAAGTTGTAGAATTTTCTACCGGAGTTTCCCTTTGCAAGGAAATGAACCTTCTCACCATGTTCTTAATTGTAAAATCTGGAGCCTTGATGCATAGGTTCTTTTCCTTCCCCCCCTTGCAAATGCATAATACTCCTTTTCCATTTAACCAATTTTATTTAGAAGGCCAAAATTCCTGCGAGAGCTAAGGCTTTTACTTGTTCTAGTGTGTTTGAGTGGATCAGTACGATTGATTTGCTTCAAAAGAGGAGACCTTTTAAAGTTATATCTCTGAATGTTTGTCATGTGTTACATGGATCACAGTTTTTTGCATTGTTCTATTGTGTGGGAGATGTGAATGGATTTGTCCTAGAGGTCGCTGTAATTGTTTCTCACTAAGTTGAGAGGTTTGTACGATAGAAAGATATTTGTTTGCTCTGGAGAATGTGCTTTCCTTGGTGTATCTGGAGGAGCGGAATATATGTTCTCTTCTATGGTATAAAATAGTATTTTACGCTTCTTCATGACCCATGCCTCAGGAATTCATAAAGACTATAGTTTAGAGAAGTTTAAGAGGGATCAAAGAATTCTTTATTTGTTGATGTATTCTCTCTCTCTCTCTCTCTAAGGATTTCTTATTCATGGAGATTTTGTATAAATTGACTACATCTAGTATAATTTCTTTTTTCTATTAAGAAAAGGCCCTGGACATTTCTTTCTTTTTTTGGGGTATATTTTAACTCTTTAGATAAAGCACATTTATCATTATTTCTTTGTACTTTTTTGGTCATAAGCAAGCTTGCAGATGATGTCAAATTAGGCAGTGATATATTTCTTCAGGTCTCTTGAGGAGCCATTCCACAACTAATTTTCTCCAACCAATGGAAAGAGGATATGCAGTCATTCAGTTAATGGATTAGCAATGTTGTAGAATACATTCTGTCTGTATGCTCAATATATTATCCCTAATTATGTTTGTAATATTTGCGATTTAATCTTATCAAAGCTTGGATAATTAGTCAGCGAACTTTATCTTGTTGATTTATCATGAAGAATTTTCTGGTTTAGGGGCATGAACTTCTTGAGTTTGCAAGAGATTCAGTAGTCACATTTTTGGAAGATGAGGATGGAGCGACACGAAAAGATGCTGCTCTGTGTTGCTGCAGATTAGTTGCAAGCTCATTTTCTAGCTCTACATCATCACAGTTCAGTTCAAGCAGACCCAGTCGAGCCAGTGGAAAACAACGGCACCTTGTTGAGGAGGTTTGTGTCTAAGCCTGTTAAGTTATTGCTAACGTTACATGCTTTTTTGTTCTGGTAAAATTTCTCACTTTAGAAATTGATGCGTTAATGCATCATATTGGTGGTTCCTAGAGGGAAGGATGTGGTTCTTTTATGTGGTTAAGATGGTTGGAAGTGTGGGACATTTCTTCTAGGTTGAGTTGTTTCTTGTGTAGGGGACAATTGATTGTGGGTTCCTTTTGTATATTCCCAGTACTCAGGGGTTCTTTTTTTTTTTCCTTCCCCTCTTCTGTACTTCAGATCTTTCTTTTAACAAAATGAGTAATTACTTATCTTAAAGACAAAGTGTTTGGAGGTTCACACCTTGCATTTAAGTTCATTAACTTTTTGGCAAATGCAATGACCTTGGACACATGCATGTGGGTTTTTCATTTACTTTGAAGCCACATCTTTGAAGAAACAATCTTGCATTTTGGACACTTTTGGGATGATGTTTTTCATATTAATTTTGTTGTTAGTTTTGTACCATACAATTTACATGGTTTGTGGCTATTCTTTTCACGTTTTTTACTTTCTCCTTAAAGTTAGATGTATTAAAAGTGTAATCAATAGTATACTAGTAAAGAATGAACACATAAGAAGGCGATGGAGGGAATATTTCGAAAATTTGTTTAATGCTGAGAATACAGTAGGTATACGAAATACCAAGATACGTGCAGAAGAGATTAATAGAGACTTTAAATGTAAAATTCGTCCCCATGAAATAAAGGAGCCCTAAAGAGAATGAAAATAACAAAACTATTGGACTTGATGGCATTCTGATTGAGGTATGGAAATGTTTAGGTGAACTCGGTGTAATAATATTAACGAATCTTTTCCAAAAAATTTGGTAAACAAAGAAAATGCCCCAAATATGGAGAGAGAGAGTACACTTGTTCCGTTGTATAAGAATAAAGGAGACACAAAATTGTTCTAACTACAGAGGAATTAAACTAATAAGCCATACGATAAAGCTGTGGGAGAGAGTGATAGAGTATAGATTGAGAAGGGAGATAAGAGTGTCGCAGAATCAATTTGAATTTATGTCAGGAAGATCCACCATCGAAGCAATTCACTTGCTAAGACAGTTGATAGAGACATTTAGAATACCGAAAAGAGATCTACATATGGTATTTATTGATCTAAAAAAAGCGTATGATAGGGTCCCTAGAGACATTTTGTCGTGGGCACCGATGAAAAAAGAGATTTCGCTGAAATATATTAACCTTATTATGGATATCTATGAAGGAGCTGTGACCAATGTAAGAATTTGCGAGGGTTTGAGCGATAACTTTCCTATTAACATTAGGCTCCATCAAGGTTTGGTACTAAGTCCCATATTATTCGCAATAGTGATAGATAAAATCATAAAAATTATTCAAGATGAAATACCATGGCGTATGTTTTTCGCAGATGATATAGTTTTGGTTGATGAAACTAGAGAGGGTATCAATACTAAATTAGAATTATGGAATGTCACATTGGAATCCAGATGATTTAGATTAAGTAGGTCAAAAACTGAATATATGAAATGTGAGTTTAGCTGCAACCATCAGGACAATGAAGAAATGATCAGATTAGAAGGAAGGGAAGTACCAAAGAGTGAATGATTTTGATATTTTGGTTCTATCATTCAAAACGATGGCAATATCGATGGAGATGTGAACAATAGAATTCAAGTGGGTTGGATGAAGTGACGAAAGAAATCCAGAGTTCTCTGTGATCTCATGATGCCATTACATTTAAAGGGAAAATTTTATGGAACCGCAGTAAGACCTGCGCTCTTGTATGGTACTGATGTTGTGCTATCAAACAGTAACAAGAGCAAAAAATGGCTGTTGCTGAGATGAGAATGTTTAGATGGATGCGTGACAAAACTAGGAAAGATATAATTAGAAATGATAAGATACGTAATAAGTTGGGACTTAATTCAATTGTAGATAAGATGAGAGAGTACCGCCTGAGGTAGTTTAGGCATGTACAACGAAGATCTAAGGACGCATCTGTTAGGAAGACCGAGAACTTAAATATAGGAGAGCTAATAAAACGTAGAGTTAGGTCGTTGAAGACTTGGATGTAATGTATTTGTAAAGATATGATAGATATGGATTTAGTTGAGAAGATAGTTTTAGATAGGAATGAGCAACGTAGAAGAATCTGCACAAATTAAATCAATTTTATTTTATTTTGTTTTATTTTACTTTATTTTTTATTTTATTTTATTTTTATTTTACTTTTTTCTCTTTTCTCTCGATATTTGTCTCTCATATGGTCGATCCCAAATTTTTGGGATAGAAGACCTAGATTGTTGTTGTTGTTGTTGTACTTTCTCCTTAAAGGCTCTATTAAGTCTTGCAGAAAAATTAACCAATGCTAAACTTACTAGATTTTTTTTTTTTTTTTTTTTTTTAAAACCTAAATTGACTTTTTCTGCAGATTGTGGAAAAGCTTCTTGTTGCAGCTGTTGCAGATGCTGATGTTACTGTTCGGCGCTCAATCTTTTCCTCTTTGCATGAAAATGGAGGCTTTGATGATTTCTTAGCACAGGCTGATTGTTTGAGTGCTGTATTTGCTGCACTTAATGATGAGGTATAATTTTAGCTGCTTGAGCATATAATGTTCACATATAAGATTTCTAAATTGCAGGCACTATTTTTAATGGTGTTGGTCGACGTTCTCTACTTAGCCATGTTACTTTCTCCTGGCTAGTTGAATTACAGCTGATATCTTTCAGTTTATAAAATTCTTCTCTCTTGTAATGTTCTCCTTTTCTTTGATTCTATAGATCTCACATATTTTAACACATATAGGTAAATAAAATTTGGACATTTTTCTGGAATCCTCACAATTTTTTGCCTGCACAGGATTTTGAAGTTTGTGAGTATGCAATATCTTTAGCTGGGAGGTTATCTGAGAAGAATCCAGCATATGTTCTTCCTGCACTTCGTCGTCATCTTATTCAATTATTGACTTATCTGGAGCAAAGGTGACCGAAAAGGATTCTTTTGTAAGATGAACACCGGTTGCTGTGTTTGGATTCCTGTTGGAATAGAAAATAACTAACTAGTGTTGAAACTTGGTTATTTTGATTGGTGGTACCAGGGACGTGAGACTACCTATGAAGCATGGATACTACATGGGACTCGCATGCATAGCATGTGATATAACAAGAATATGAAATGCATAACATGGAATAGGGGACACATACCCGATATGATATTATGATATGACATATTTTGAACAAATAGTTCACGACAACAAGAATATAACACCAAATTAGCATATTCTGCACTGATACAATTAAATTTTCTATTAAGTGTGTTTTTTTTTTTTTTTTTGGTTTTTAAAATATTTCTAGCATAGAAAATAAGCAACTTACATGGTTTACCTACCAAAGAAAATATAAACTTCTTAAAAAATAAAAACTTGGAAATCTATATTATAAAAATTTACTACACAAGGAATATTGAGAAAGTATAGTGGGGATGGTCTACATGATACACTTACTGCTGTCACTGCTTGAAGATTATATCTATATTGGTATGCCCATGTGTTCTTGTCAATCTTTGGGCAGTTTTGATCTGACTTATCCTTACTGGGAAAGACTTTTCAATGTGAGAGGAAAAGTGGTCTCTCAAAGTTCAATCAAAAGGCACTTTTTATGTGAGAGGGAAAAGATTTTCAAAAAAAATGGAAGAGGGTCCAATTACTCCTGAGAGCCATTAAAGTAAAATTGACATCTGCTATGCATTAGATTGCAAGATATGGACTTTGAGCATGGAAGATCTAATAAGTAGCATTTGAGAACTTAATCGATTAAGTAAAAGTGTATAAATCTAGAGCAATAAGCAATTATAGTGGGAGGATACTAGAATTAGTAGAAAGTTGGATGTGTGGAGTGACGCTTTTCTTACTTTATGTTGGCGAATTACCCTTATTAGACATCCCCCATAGTGGAGAAAATGGAGAAGTTAATAAGAAATTTCCTTTGGTCGGGATGTCTGTAGGCTAAAACAGATCACTTGGTAATTTGAGATCTTCTTTCAAAACCTAATTTTAGGGTGGTTAAGATCTTGGTAAATTGGTATCCAAGTACATGACCCTGGTAGCCAAATGATTTTTGAGATTCTCTTTAGACCCGATTCTTTATGGTGTAAGGTTATCAAGGGAAGGTATCGTCTCTGACATAATAGATGGGACTCCAATGTTGGAGTGAGAACTTCCCTTTGTGGTCCTTGGAAGTTAATTTCTTAGTTATATCATCCCTTCCTTCCTCTTGTTTCTTTTAAAGAAGGTAATGGTTTTCATGTTCATTTTCTTTTAAAGTAGGTAATGAATTACCTTTTATTTTATGATAATGACAAGGTGTGCCCTAGGGGCCTCTGTATGTTGTTTCTGATAGAATTTAGAGGTTTTCGAGGGTAGAAAGATGCTTGTTCACTATGGTGATTGCTTTTGTGGTTATTCCTTGAGGTATTTGGAGAGAGAGTGGAATGATAGAATTTAAAAATTCAGACTATTGGTTCTTATCTCCTTTGAGACAAAGGTTGCGTTTTTATACTTCTCTCTAGGCTCATGCCTAACAAGTTTATGAAGATCAAAGCCTATAGAGTTTTATATGAGAATCAGAGGATGATGAGGTTAATGTGATCACCAAGTCTATTTCCCTCGAAGAAACTATCACGCGTTTTTATGAGGACTTATACACCGAAAAGGACACGGCTCGCCGTAATATCGAAGGTGTGGATTAATTTCCTGTTGAGAGTTCTAGAGCCATTTGGTTAGAGCAACCTTTTGAGAGGGATGAGATTCGAGGAGCAATTTTCACTTTTGACAAGGATAAAGCCTTTGGTCCAAATGGTTTCACTATGGAATTTTCTAGGAATTTTGGGATGTTAATTGTGAAGATTTGGTTAGAAGCCCTTAAGTTTTCACTTTGGAGTTTTATGTGCATCGATCTTGGTTCACCTTTCACCCGTAGCCACAACATCCCTGTATTTTGCCACATACGTCGGTATGGTCTCTAGTTTTTATGGTATTAGCTAAAGTTTTAGCTAACAGATTATGTGTGGTGCTAGATGAGATAATTTTCTATAACCATGGTGCTTTTATTGGAGGTAGACAGATTTTAGATGCTGATTTGTGGCTAATGAGGTGGTTGGTTTTGTCAAGAAAAATGATAGGGGTGTTATCTTGAAGCTAGATTTTGAGAAAGTTTATGACAGGTTTTGTTGGAGTTTATTAGATTATGTGTCGGGGAATAAAAGGTTTTGGATATCTCGGTGAAGATAGATTAGATGGTGTTTGAGATCGGCTTGCTTTTCCATCTTTGTTAATGGAGAGCCCAAAACTTGCTTCTTAGCATCTCAAGGGTGAAGGTTACCCCCGTTTCTCCTTTTCTTTTTATTCTTGTAATAGATCCTTTGAATAAGATGATTGAGAGAGAGACTCGTGCTAATATTTACCCTTGTCTTACATTAATTGCGAGGTATGTGTATGTAATCTTCAGTTTGCAGATTGAGGATTATGAGGATTTAGAGACATGATCACTTTTCTTAATATCATAGTGAGGATTTTAGGGACATGATCACTCTTTTTAATATTTTTGAGAAAAGTTCTGAGCTTAAAATTAATATGCACAAGAGTGAACTTTTTGGCAGAAACATCATTAGTCTTTTGATCTCTTGGCAGGCATTAGTAATTGTGCTAAGGAGTGGTCCATTTCTTTTCTAGGGGTTCTCTCGGGGTTAATCCTGGGAGGATTCATTTTTTGGTCTTTATTGTAAATAGAATATGTGAAAGACTTGATGGGTGGAAGGCAGCTTTTTTACCTTACGCAGGAGTATTACCCTTTTGCTTTCTTGTCTTTCTAGTATACCTTTATATTTTCTCTCCCTTATTAGGATTTTTGTTGGGTAGTTGATAAGTTAGAAAAATTGATGAGAGACTTCCTTTGGTGGGTAGGCTAGAAAATAACATTTGTTTAGCTGGGATCACATATCTAAACTTAAGTGCAAGGGTGGGTTGGTCTCGGTAATATGGTATTTAAGAACATCTCTTTAGCAAGTAAATGGCTATGAAGATCCCCTAAGAGCTCAATTCTCTTTGACATAGGGTTATAAAGAGTAAATATTGTTTTCATCAAAATGAATGGGATGCCAATGTTGGTGTGAGAGTTTTCCATAGAAGTCATTGGAAATTCATTTCTCAATTATACAATGTTTTTATTCCTTTTGTGTCTTTTTAGGTAGGTGATGTTTCTCATGTGTCATTTTAGGAGGATTCATGGGTTGGGGGACCTATTTCTCCCCGTCGCATTTATTGGTTTAGATTTCATTTTACTCTTATCAAAGATTTCTATTTTTGGGGGAGGGGGACATTTGGCTTGTTGGTATTTTCATTTTTAAGGAATATTAACGATTGAGAAAATGTTGAATTCTCTTCCTTGATTCCTTTCCTCTAGGGTGCTGAACCTTCATATTCAAGATACTAGGGTTTTGAGTCTTGATTTTTTTGGGGGATTTTTACATGTAGATCTCTGGTTCATCACCTAATTAGGATTTCTCAAAATCCTCTTTTCCAATTTAATAATTTTATTGGGAACACAAAAGTTTCTACCAACATTAAGGCTTTTATTTGGTTTATGGTGTTTAATAAGATTAATACTAATGATCTTCTTCAGGGGAAGACCTTATAAAGCTATTTCCTTGAATGTATGTGCCATGTGTTACACCAATTTTGAAACTAAAGATCATTTATTTTTATTGTTCAACTACAAGAGAGATGTAGAACCGCCTCTTTGCTATGCATGACAATATTAAGGTTTCCTCTAGGAGAGTTCCCGATTTGTTTCTTATGAAATTAAGAAGTTTTGGAGGAAAGAAAGATGCTCGGTTATCATGGAAACCACAGGTTATTTAGAAAGAGCAGAATGCTAGAATCTTTTGCAGTCAAAGTATTGAAGTCTCTCTCTTATGGGGCACAATTTTTTTCTATACTTTTATATGAGCTTACGTCTCGAGGATTTATAAAGATTGTAGTCTTGAAGATTTGAAGAGAGACCGAAGAGCAATTATGTATTAATTTGTATTGTATTGGTTGGTGGCATTTTATTTTATTTTATTTTTTTTTAACTTCTAAGGATTTGCCATCTTTATTTTTATACAACTTTCTGATATCTAATGTATTCTTCTTTTTCTATAAAGAAAATAAAGAGAGGTCAGAGAAGAATCCTTTATTAGTCTTTATATATATATTTGTTTTTTCTTTCTTTCACTCACTTTTAAGGATTTCTCAATACTCTTTTATATCTTAATCAGTTCTTTTATATTAAAGAAAAAATTATGGTGGAAAATTTGCAATTTTATTATGATGGAGATGTAATTTTGTTCAGCACTTATGTTCTGAAAAGTTTGGGAAAATTTGTGATGCATCCTTTTTTCCTCTCATGACATAGTATTATTCTTCTTGTGCTGCTAACATCTGGGGCATGTTTAATATTGGTACCAAGAACATTGATTGCGTCTGCAAAGCCTTGTTGTTTAAATTTAGTTTCTTGTTTGCGAAGTTCTTTCCTTCTGTTTTGTGTTGTACATGTTTTTATTTTTTATTTTTTTTTATGAGTTGCATTTGAAGGACTCCGTCTGGATCTTTTCTCTCTTATCTCTTGATAACATCTTTCTTCTTTAACAAAAGGGTTAATCATTTCTCGTGGTAAATCAACAGTGCTGACAGCAAATGTAGAGAAGAAAGTGCCAAATTGCTGGGCTGCTTGATTCGCAACTGTGAACGGTTAATACTTCCTTACATTGCTCCGATACATAAGGTTAGTATGCCTTTCATTGGCTTTATGATTTTCCAGATTATGAATTGTTTGTACTCAACTAATTTTATTTCTTTAGGCGCTTGTGGCTAAACTGTCAGAGGGACCTGGACTGAATACAAATATTGGCATTATCAGTGGAGTTCTTGTAACCATTGGGGATCTTGCTAGAGTTGTAAGAAAGTTCATCTCTGTTCTTGTGGTTATTTTTTTTTTTTTTGAGTGGGGGTTGTGATTCTTCTTAGATTTTTCTTTTAGAACATTGTATATTGTTGCGTAAAAAAAATTAGATATTTACCACTATAATGGCCTGGCTTTATTTTCTCAATCATTACTAGGGGTGTATTCGATTTGAGTTGATTTCGAGTATCTCTGTTCTTGAATTCGAATTTTTTAACCCGACTCATACTCGACGAGTATTAAATAACAGGACTCGAACTCGACTTGATTGTATAATGAAACCGATCGAATACAACTCGAAAACTCTATTATTATATAATATATTAATATATTTTAATTATATTTTTTATATTATAATTATATATAAATATATATAACATATATATTAATATATGTTATTGAGATATTCAACAAGTTTTCTAGTATAAAATTCTATTACTCGAGTTTGATTCAATTGTATAATGAACTCGACTCGAGTTCGGTCAAAATCAAGTCAAGTCGAGCAGTTGACCGAGCGGCTCGCGAGCAGCTTGAACTCGACTCGGTTCGCATAACAGGCCCACGATAGACGAAACCACGTGTGACCAAGAAGCTTGACAAAGGATTGTTTGCCACGTCACGGGTTTGCTTGCAACACGCTTTTAATTAATGTCTATGATAAAATAATTAACATGGTTCTTTTTTCCTTTGCAAATACATTAGTCGATACCATGCTTTTGACCCTATTTCCGTGAATATTTGGGAGCTCCTGACTTTTTGACAGCTGATAAATTTAAATTTAATCCTTAGACTGACCATTGTGTTACTGTTTTTTATCTAGGGTGGTTTTGCCATGAGGGAGTATATTCCTGAGCTTATGCCATTAATTGTTGATGCTTTATTGGATGGGGCTGCTGTCGCAAAACGTGAAGTTGCTGTTGTTACTCTTGGTCAAGTTGTACAAAGTACTGGGTATGTGATGTATCTCATTTTCTTTGTGTCCTATCAAGAAATATTTCATTTTCTTGGTGATTATTGTTGTTGTTGTTGTTATTTTTTGATTTTCTATTGTCTTTTTGGATTTCTAGGGCTTAATGGAGGTGTAGATTTAGCAGTAACTGTTAGCCAAGTTGACTAACTTATTGATTAAATGGGTTTCTTCCTTTGCTGACAAACAAGTCTGTCTCCTTTAGATGCATAGCCTTCTTCTAACTGATGCAGCTATTGACAAAAACTTGTTGGGTTACTTAAATGAAGGTTGGGCCATTTTTGCTTTGTCTGGGATTTCCAAAGGGTGGGGGAAGGATGGGGAGGTGATCTACCCTTATCTTCTTTGAGGGTGTTGGAGGTGAAGGGTATGGGATATACCCTTCCCTTGTTTGTTCTGTAGTATTCATTAAGGTGCCTTTCATGCTCTCCCCTTTAACCCCCTTCCAAATTGGGGACTGCACTTATTTTTTCCAAGTATGTGAGGGGATTGGTTCCTCCTTCTTCCCTCCTCATTAAAACACAATTGGAAGGGGCATGCCCTTGTGCTGGGCTGTCAGAGGTTGGATCTTCCTTGGAAATGGGCCATGCACTTGAGAAGGTTCAGATCCAAGTGGGTTGAAGGGAAGGGTTGGTTCGGTAATGGGTTTCTCTCCGGTCATTCTGTTCTTGTTGCGAAGGATCCTATTCAAAAATCTGGGCTTCCGGCACTGGTCCAAGTGCTAAGGGCTTTCCTCTGCATATCTTCCGGTACATGCTTCAGGGTAACAAAAGAAAGTAAATGAGTTAAAGTCTAATAATCCTTTCTGATTGTTGTTCCATTTTGAGTAATGCATGGGCCATTGGTTACATTAAGGAAATCATGTAGAAATTCAAACATGAGGCTTGTAATGGTCTGAAAATTACTATTATTTTTGTTTACTAAAATGTCTTTAGTTAACTTCAGTTGTAGAAAACCATGTTATATCTATTTCAACATTTTTCGAGCAACTCATGTCACCAGAAAATCTGTTCAATAAATACACAAATGGGAAGAGAGATTTAATTTCGGCATGGCAGTTCTGGATAGCAAAATTTAAGTATAAAAGGATCCTGAACCCTGCAAAGGAGTTTTGGAAAAGGAAAGAAAAGTATTGTGAAAGTGGGTTAGGTGAACGAAATGTAGTGAGCAAAGTCTTTTTTAATGCCAGGAGCATTCGGAGAGGGTATCTATGATCTTTATCTTATAAGCTTCTAGTTTCTCAATCTCATGAAACTTTAAGAAAAGAAAGATCTAGAGAAGAAAAAGACAGCTAAAAAACGAATTCCCAGTACCAAAAGGAAAAGGAAAAAAAAAAAAAATCTCAGCACAGATGACAAGAGATCCGGGCATCATGAATGATATTTATAAGACAAGTATAAAGTTCAATAACATGCACATCCTTTGTATATTCCTGAGTGTTCTTCTGGAATTTTCACATGCTATATTGTGGGTTCTAGCAACAGGAGATGCTTTTTTCACTTCAAATATGATGGTCAATTTATGTCAAAATCCTACTTTGGTGCCTATCTAATGATTTCACGATGTGGGCAGGTATGTAATAGCTCCATACAATGCATTCCCTCAGTTGCTTGGCTTACTTCTAAAATTGCTCAATGGTGATCTGGCATGGTCCACAAGACGAGAAGTACTAAAGGTAGGTAGTATGTCTAACTGAAATGCATGGTCATATGATCCATAATTTGCTTTGGCATTTAACAGTTTAATGAGATGTCCAGGTGTTGGGAATCATGGGTGCTTTGGATCCCCATGCACATAAGCGCAACCAGCAAAGCTTGCCAGGGTCACATGGAGAAGTCACGCGAGCTGCCAGTGATACTGGTAAACATATAAGTTCTATGGATGAACTACCAACAGACCTGTCGCCCTCTTTTGCTACATCTGAAGATTTTTATTCAACGGTGGTACTTAATCCTAATGTGAAAGTATATATCGAGTGATCATGGTTCTAAAAATTGTGAATTGACTGCAGGTTGCTATAAATTCACTTATGCGAATCCTTAGAGATCCTTCTCTAGCCATCCATCATCAGAAGGTGGTTGGATCTCTTATGTTCATATTCAAGGTATTATGAAATGAAGGATTATTGTATCTTCTTGAGACTATCTTTTGCCACTAATTAGTAGAATGTGCATTACTATAACTCTCCTAAGTCAATAACTATTTTTCATCTACTGTGACAAGAAAAATGACCAGTACTGTTGCTCCTTCCTCCTAGTAAATTCAGATGCTGACATTATTTTTCCATGTTCTGTTTTCATGCGAGGATAGTCAATGGGTCTTGGCTGTGTCCCCTACTTACCGAAGGTGAGCTCACATATTTTCTTGTTGGTGACTTGCTTTCAGTTTCCTTAATGTGAGGAATGAACTATTTTGTGAATTTGGTTTATCTTATTCTTCCCGAGGCTATATTATCATGCTGGAATTTTCCCAATCGTGTAAAAAAACATGTCCTTGGTTGCAATACACACACACACATACATATTTGGCATTTAAGATTCAGTTTGTAACAGTGCAAAATATTGGATGAAATTGACTTGTACTTACTTTTTAGAATGTTATTGATTTTGTTTTTCACCAATCTGACATTTAATGCCTTACCTCTCGTGTCCACGCACCCATCTAATTGATATGTTGTAATGAGTAGTCTTGAATGTACTTAAATGAAATATGTGTTTAGCATTCCTTCTGGTGGATGCAGGTGTTGCCTGATCTCTTCCACGTTGTTCGTATATGTGAAGATAATTTAAAGGAATTTATAACAAGGAAGCTTGGAACCCTGGTGTCCATTGTGCGCCAGGTATATATGGAATAAAATTTTCTATTAACTAATATATGATATTGGATCTTGGGAACAATTAGCATGCCATGCCCTAACGTTTCAGTTTTGGCTTTCAGCATATTCGCAAATATCTGCCAGATTTGCTCTCTTTAATCTCCGAATTGTGGTTATCATTCTTTTTACCAGCAACTAACCGTGCAATGCATATCAAACCTGTAAGTTTACCTTATTGTTGGTATTGCGCATTTCTAAAAAAGAGTGCTGGTTATTTACCACTTCTCACCGAGTTTCTTTTTGGTTCATGGTGCTGCTTTCTTTGTCTAACTTTTTATGCACATTCTCATGGACACACAAAAATGAAATCCCTTTACTTAGGTTCTACATCTGGTGAAACAACTTTGCTTGGTGCTCAATGATGAATTCAGGACTTATCTTCCTGTTATTCTTCCATATTGTATTCAAGTTCTTAGTGATGCAGAACGTTCTAATGACTACAATTTTGTCCCTGATATTCTTCACACCCTTGAAGTGTTTGGTGGTTAGTACTCAATGGTCCTTCCTGCATCATGTGCTTCAAGTATCTGTGGATTTTTTTTTGGGGGGGGGGTGGGATTTGTGGTCACCAGCTTTTGATTTCAGTCCTCCATGCTAGTTTGTTTCCCTGTCTTTGTTATATCTCTGACTAAAATTTGTGATACAGGTACATTGGACGAACATATGCATCTACTTTTACCTGCTCTTATTCGCTTATTCAAAGTGGATGCTCCTATGGATATTAGACGTGCTGCCATCAGAACTTTGACTAGATTGATCCCTCGTGTTCAGGTGGGCCGCTTTCTGATTTAAAATGACGCATTTTTCTTCTGCTTTAACTTGCAGTCCCTTCTCGTTTTCTGTTGCTTGTTTTCAATTTTCCTTCTCTTTTTTATAGGTTACTGGTCACATTTCGACCCTGGTGCATCACTTGAAGCTTGTGCTGGATGGGTTAGTTTCCAATCTCTTGGCTTTACTTGAGATATTATTAGGAACCTTCTTTTGTGTCTTATGCAGATGTGAAATTCAATAATACAAAGACCCACTTTCTGATAACGGCCTTCCTTTGCTAGAAAGAGCATAATGTGGGACGCTACGATTTCAACTCTTTTTTTCCCCCCGGGGTGTTGGGGTCAAATTCTAGATCGTTATGTAGCTTATGTGACAATACGATGTGCTTACTTTTGTGCAACTTGTTTTAAATCCTCTCAGCAACTTGATACTTCTCCATCTTGGAAACCTAGAGTAACCTCTTTCATTTTTTTTTTTTTTTGGTTGAAAAACATGATATTATCTGTTGAAATATCAAAGTCTAAAGACAAAGAAAGTATGAAATAAATTCTGAATTTATTGAAAAACAATAATAGAATACATTGGTGGTTGAGAGCATTGAATCATGGATTACAAAGAGACATTCAAGGCCTATTTATAGAGAGAATACAAATATAGCTGTTAGACACACAAATATAGCTGTTAGACACAATTTTAGAGAGAGGAAAAAGGACAAAAAAGGTGTGCAGCTTTTGTGGGAAAGAGGGGACAGCATTCTGTCCCCTTCCTGCTGCACAACAGCAAAAAATATTGGCTGTTGTGCTGCCCAATGGCTAGTTCATTTGAACTAGCTGTTGGGTCCTTTTTGAAGGCCTTCTTCAAATCCTTTCTTGGGTTGGTATCTAGCCCACAATTTGAATTTCGTGGGTCTCAATTAAGGGTAGAAATCTGGCCCTTTTGATAGGACAATTTCAGCCCAATTGCTAGAGATTCTTAGGGCTGAATAAGTGGATCTAATTGATGGGTCTTGGACAGCTAGTGAAGACTTGATCTTGCATCATAACATCTATAACCCTTCTCAAAAGAAGCATAGACTAAGAATAGACATTTCCTCCCTTTGTGATAAAGCTTGTCCCTAAGATGGGCAGGAATATGAACATAACACACGAATCCAAAGGTCTTGAGGTAATCGATATTTGGTTTTCTTTTTAGTAGAACTTCAAGAGGAGACATACCCTTTAAAACTTCTGAGGGGATTAGGTTTATTAAATGTACAGCGGTTCTAACCGCATCACACCAAAATTTCTTTGGTATATTTGCATAGATCATCATAGGTCTAACTATTTCTAAGATGTGTTTATTTTTTCTTTCGGCAACCCCATTTTGTTGGGGTGTGTAGATACAATATTTTTGATGTATAATCCCATTTTCTCTAAGGTAATTTTCAAACGCATGACTAATGTATTCACCACCATGATTCGTTCTCAAGACTTTAATATTGGCATTATACAATTTGGTCACATATTTCATGTAGCTTTTGAGAGCTTCAAAGGCTTGATCTTTAGTGTGCAAAAGATATATCCAAGTGTACCTAGTTTTTTGATCTATAAATGTGATAAAGTATTTATATCCTAAATAAGACACAATAGGAGAAGTCCACACATTAGAATGCACTAGATCAAAAGCACTTTTATATATAGATTGTGAATTTGGGTACATAGTTCGGGTTTCTTTTCCCAAAATGCAAGTTTTACAATGTCTATTCTCAATTTTCAAATTTGGAAATAGACGTTTTAAAGTTTGGTCACTAGGATGCCCTAATCTTTGATGCCAAAGATCTTCTTTGACATGGGCTACAAATGCATGTTGATTTTGATCCAAAAAATATAAGTTTCCTCTCCTAGAATCCTTGTCAATCAATCGATTCGACTTGAGGTCTTGAAAAAAAATGAAATTTGGGTCAAATACAACTCTAAACTGTTGATCCTTGGTGACTTTGCTAATAGACAAAAGATTGGAAGTACGCTCGGGGACATAAAGAGCATTAGTAGGTTTTCCAAAAAGATCGATTTCCCCTACTTGCTTAACTTCCAAATTTTATCCATTGGCAACCCGGACTATCTTATGGTTAGAAAGGTTTTTAAAACATTTTATTTTTCTTTTGTTTCTAACCATATGATAGTCCGTACCCGAATCAATTAAAAAATCATCAGAATTTGAATGAGTAAGGGTGCTTTGATTATTACCATTTGTGGGAGCAAATAGTTGTAGCCTCCTTGTGACATCATTTAATTGATTTTGGAGGGCAGCAAAGTCAGCCATAGAAGGTCCTTGAAGCTTAACATGTTGAGCAGTTTGCTGTCCAGAATTGAAAGCATTTGAGACTCCCAACGGCTGCTCCCTTGGCTTGAACGATTTGGGCTTCAAGTGTGGATGAAGATGCCAACATTTATCTTTTGTGTGCCCTTTCTTCTTACAATGAGAACATATATCAGCCCTCTTAGGAATTTGATGAGCTTTGGCAGCAATATGTTCATCAATTATAGCCATAAATCCTTGTGCTTCAAGTTTTTGTTTGGAGTTCTCTTCCAACCTCATGCTGACTTCCGCACGTTGAATCATGTTTTGTACTTCCCCAAATGAAGGAAATTCCTTCATTCGAAGGATTTCTTGCCTTAGATGTGAGAATGAGTCATCTAGACCCATGAGAAGCCCAAAAATCTTGTCTTCTTCTCTTCTTTTTCGAATGACTTTGAGCTCAATAGAATCTGGTCGGAGAGTGGATAGCTCATTCCATGCGTCGGTGTACTCCCCAAAATATTGAGCGAGAGATTTGCCTTCTTTTTTGATGGAATTAATATGTCTTTTCAGTTCAAAAATCCTCCCAAGATTGGATTCCCGCCCATAGAGAGAGAACATTGAGTCCCATATTTGCTTGGCATTTGGGGGACATGTTACCATGGCCTTATGAGTTTCATCCATGGAATTAAGTAGAAGAAAGAACACATGGTTGTCCCATTTCTTCCATTCTCTAAAGGAAGAATCAGATTCTTCAAGTGGTTGATCAAGAATGTGACCCTCCAAGATGTGAAGTTCTAGTGCTCTTCTCATCAAACTAGCCTATTGATAGTGGTTTCCTCCTTTCAATTGAATGGATGATATATTTTGAAATTGGGTAATATTGATAGAAGGTGGAGGATCACCCAACCTTGAAGAGGAAGGGATCGAAGATTGCTCTGATACCATGTTGAAATATCAAAGTCTAAAGACAAAGAAAGTATGAAATAAATTCTGAATTTATTGAAAAACAATATGAGAATACATTGGTGGTTGAGAGCATTGAATCATGGATTACAAAGAGACATTCAAGGCCTATTTATAGAGAAAATACAAATATAGCTGTTAGACACAAATATAGCTGTTAGACACAATTTTAGAGTGAGGAAAAAGGACAAAAAAGGTGTGCAGCTTTTGTGGGAAAGAGGGGACAGCATTCTGTCCCCTTCCTGCTGCACAACAGCCAAAAATATTGGCTGTTGTGCTGCCCAATGGCTAGTTCATTTGAACTAGCTGTTGGGCCCTTTTTGAAGGCCTTCTTCAAATCCTTTCTTGGACTGGTATCTAGCCCACAATTTGAAATTTCGTGGGTCTCAATTAAGGGTAGAAATCTGGCCCTTTTGATAGGACAATTTCAGCCCAATTGCTAGAGATTCTTAGGGCTGAATAAGTGGATCTAATTGATGGGTCTTGAACAGCTAGTGAAGACTTCTTTTTCAACATTATCTTCATTTTGAATAAAAGCTTATTCTGTCTTTGTTACCGGGATAGCAATTAATAGTATACAACAACTAATGCAGGAGCAGTTGAGAAACTAAAGAATAAGTATTCTAGATATGATTCGTTTTCTGGGTTATTAATATTATTTAAAGGACTCGTACCCTAAAATTATTGGAAATTAAATTATATTAAACCCTACAGAAAATTGAAGCTCAATATTGTTCAAAGCCCCTAATGAAATCATGTAGAATTAGTATAGTTCCTAGGGCAGTGTTTAATAAAGACCCAGTGAGTGTGCTTAGGAATTGTGAGAGCTTGTTCCATTCTGCATTGTCTTAAGGGTGTCTGAACAAATTGAGAGCGGAGAGGTGTGAGCCTTCAGATATTTGGTGTAGTAAAGCTAACGGCAACTGGTTTAATCTGATTTGTCAAGCTGTTGTTTAATTAGTGTGAATGGAGAGGGAAATAGAAGGATTCTTAAGGGTTAGGAAGGGCTTTCTCAAGACTGAAAATATGTGGCTCAAAACTTTTGGCTTTAGTTCTCCTCATGTTTCTTGCAAATGATCATGGTCTAGTGTGTCTTTCTCATATAGTGCTTGTAGTGAGTGCAATCCTTTGGGACTTCTTGTTATGAACTTTTTTCTTTGCCCAAAATAATCATATAGTGCTTGTAATGACCAGTAAACTATTCTCTTTTTTATAGGTAACTGGTCACATTTCTCATATGGTGCTTGTAATGAGTGCAATCTTTTGCGAATTCTTGTTATGAACTTTTTTGCTTATTTTCAATAAACATCTACATGCTTAAATTTCTCCGTTGCATGTAAATATATTAACTTCTTAGGCAAAATATTTGATATTCTGAGCAAAATTTGGCCACTAGAGTGTTGCATGTTTGGGGCAGAGTTCCTTGTTGTGCCTTTTTCTTTTCCTGTTTATAATCTCTCTTGTCAAAAAAAAAAAAAATGAATTTTCCATCTGCTTCAGCTTTTGAAGTAATATTTATGGTTGATTAATCATATTATTTTATGCTTTCATTGCACTGATAGGTTGGGTTTTACTATTCTTACCTCCTATGAAAGAGTTGTGCTGATGTACCTTTTTTTTTGCTGCTATTGTTGGTGATTTATCGCTTATGTTGGTAAAGTTAATTGTTAAATTTTGCAGAAAGAACGATGAGGTGAGAAAGGATGCTGTCGATGCGCTTTGTTGTCTTGCACATGCTCTTAGAGAAGACTTTGCCATTTTTATCCCTTCAATTCACAAGCTTCTACAAAAACATCAGTTGCGGGTAATACATATAGATATACATATATATATGTATATATTTTCTTTCTCACTTTTATTGTATGCTGTACTTGGTGTTGCTTGGTTGAAGAAATTTTTGATATGAGAGTTCTTCAATATTTCAGCACAAAGAATTTGAGGATATTGAGGGGCAACTGCAGAGGCGTGAATCACTTATGACTGCACAAAGATTAAGTCGATGGCTTCCCGTAGAGATCATCAGTGATCCTTTAAGTGATGCGGATAATGATCCTCATGAGGATGGGCATGACTTGCAGAGACAACAGAGGGCCCACCAGGTGTCATTCATGACCTAAATATTTTTATAGAATATTTCTTTTGTGGAACTCATATAGATTGTTCCTTTGATTTGTCCTAATTGATTATTTTACTGACTCTTCGTGATTTATGACAACTAGAATTTTTTTTTTTTTTTAATTGTTATTTATTTGTGTGTTACTTGCATTTCCGAAGTACATTTGTAATTTGTTTAAGATTCATCTTTAGCTCATTTGCTTTGGAACTTTCATACCGTCAATTTCAGCATTCAGATGGATAGCTCACTGAGAAGTAATTTTAAGGCTTATGATGATAGCTGAACTAGTTGTCTCCTTTGTGCAAATTGGTCATTATGCATGTGACCTTGGAATACTGGTATTTTTTGGAATTGTGAATAGAACCTTTAGGTGATGCGGACAATCATCATCATTTATGTATGGTAGATTTCATCTGTTAAAGGACAAAGTCCTGGTTCCCACCTGTTGCCCAATGAAGCATGGTCACAATCACAATATGACATGGACATGGGAATACAACACATTTTCAATGAATAGGACATGACATGTCTAGGAAATTCTTATTGTGGTAATAGTTATTTAGATTATTTACGAATCTAAATAAGTTTTGGGTCTTTCTAGTTTTTTTTTACCTTTGGATTTCAACAGTCTTTTCCACTTAACCATAACTTGAATCTAGTTGTTGATCCCTCTAGGTTGTTATCTTATAATATCTATTGAATCCTTTACCCAAAGTTTGAACGACTCTTTTTTGCTGGCCAATTTTATCTGGAAATGTCGTTGTCCCCCACTTCCTTGTCGAAGCTTTGGTTTGGTCAGTGGCACATAGCGAGGCCAATAATAATGGACTTTATGGTTTTACATTTAGGTGGCCAAAAAGGAGACCTTAGTCCTCAGTAGTATGTGATGTGTGGGGCTAGTAGAGAGACATCTTTTATTATTTGATCAAAAAAGAAATATGTATTAGTGGTGAAGAGAATATACCAGGACCCCAAATGATAAGAAATCTATAGTAGCAATCAAAACATACAAAAAGTGCAAAAATTTAAAACAAAAAGTAATTGAGCAGTGCTCTCTGGTCCCTCTTAAATTCTTCTAAACTATAATCATTAAAGACTGCATAAGCTCAAGTCACAAAGAAGTGTGGAAAATGGTCTTGTCTCAAAGAACAAAGGGATTTATAGTCTGAATTTTGAAAAGTTTTGCACTCCGATCTCGCCAAGTACAATGAGGAATAGCCAAGAACACACATTTCCTAAGGGATTATGCATCCTTCTTCCCTCTAAAGCCCTAACATTTTGTGAGAAATAACTCAGATATGATCCTAGGGCTAACCCATTTATTACCACATATAGCAAACAACGATTCCACTTCTCCCATGCAACAGAACAATGAAGAAATAAATGCTCTCTACTCTTGGAACAACTATAACATATGAAACACATATCCGGAGAGAGAGCTTTACAAGTTCTCCTCTTTTGGAGTAAATCATTAGTATTAATCTTATTACATAACATGGACCAAATAAAAGCCTTAACCTTGGTAAAAATCCTAACTGCCCAAATAAATTTATTTAAAGAAAAGAGAGGGTTATGGGAAAACTAATAAGATGATGAAACAATAATTTACAAGAAAAGCACCCAAGCATGATGAAGAGGTTCATTCTTGGGGACACACTGTTATTACTTACACATTGTGTAGTGGCACGAGGGATGTGAAACAAGCGGTTTAGCATCTTATTTAGCAGTGCATTCATTGTGGGACTATATTGGTTTCTTGGAACTAAGTTTTAAGGAACTTGGTCCTACAAAGGAGGCTACTAACTGGCGGCATTGTGCATCGTCGTTCACTGTGAATAGGTATTTGTGGATGGCAATGAAAGATATTTGGTGTTCATTTTCTGTCTGCCAATCTTTTATGGAATAGGATTGTGTTCCTTACCACTTTTTGGTGTCTTTATACGTATTTCCATGACTAATATTCAAAAATATCGACTCCATTTTTTCTTAATATAAGACTATTTTGTTGTATGTGGATAGTTCCCCCTCCTTTTCTTGTGATAAAGAGTAATTACCAATCCGTAGTTTTCTAGTATGTGTTCTTTTGTGCATGGGTGTGGGTGGATGTCTTGTCATTCTGAAGAGTATCTTAATTAGTTTGGTAATGACAAGGAGTGATCACCGAGCTGAGTATTTGGTTTCTCAAGGTCAGATCTTGCGTCATAGATCCGACTTGAGTTTAGTTCTTTCTTCGTATGAACTTAGCAAGTTGAATGCAGGTCAATGATGGTCGATTACGAACTGCAGGGGAGGCTTCCCAACGCAGCACAAAGGAAGATTGGACTGAATGGATGAGACATTTTAGTATTGAGCTTTTAAAGGAATCACCCTCTCCAGCCCTACGAACATGTGCAAGGCTGGCACAGTTGCAGGTTTGACCGACTAGTTCCACTTGAACACAATTTGTGTATAGAAGCTCCATATTTGTCTAGCTGAAATTAGCTTCACCTTATCAATAATCTCTCCTTTTCTGTTGAAATATTTGATTGTTGGATTCCACATGCCAATCATGATGTATGTCCATTATATCTCTTGTACTATCTGCATAATTCTATGTATTTGCAGCCTTTTGTTGGGCGGGAGCTATTTGCGGCTGGTTTTGTCAGTTGCTGGAGTCAATTGAATGAGACTAGTCAAAAGCAGCTAGTTCGGAGTCTAGAGATGGCATTTTCTTCTCCAAACATTCCTCCTGAGATTCTGGCCGCACTTCTTAACTTGGTAATTGGTTTATGCATTTTGTCTTGGGACTGCTTTTCTCGTGTCTTTAGTACCAAATTTTAGTGGCCCCTGTTATTTAGACTTGAAATTGTACTTCCTAGGCATTCTTTTGGCATAAGCAAATTCTCACTGAGCTCTTTTCTATGATAAAAGAGCTCCCATTTCCTCTTCTTTTGTATAAGATTTATCTACCCTTTCCCATTAGAGAATGCATTGTTAATTTGTTACATGGGGGATTTGGGGGCATATGGAGTTCTATCTGCTTCTCCTCAGTCAGTGTCATACTAGTTGCAAATTTAAGTTCTTGTGTTTGCTTAAAGGCTGATTAGTTTTGACTAATGCAACTTCAATGCTGCTCTTCTAATGTTGCATATGAATTGCTGATGGTAGGCAGAGTTCATGGAACATGATGAAAAGCCTCTTCCTATTGATATTCGTCTCCTTGGTGCTCTTGCTGAAAAGGTTTGCCTTTTTCTTCCTTCAATGTTTTGAACTCTTGAACATGTGTTGTTTGATGTTCTGCATAAGTTCATCTTACGTATAATCTGTTTTAATGCTCTCCAGTGTCAAGCTTTTGCAAAGGCACTACATTACAAGGAGATGGAATTTGAAGGTGCACGTTCCAAAAGGATGGATGCAAATCCTGTTGCTGTTGTTGAAGCTCTTATTCATATAAATAATCAGTTACACCAGCATGAGGTTCAATTTATCACTTTCTCAGTATTCTGATTAACCAGGGCCAGATCTGCTATTTTGTAACTTTAAGAGTTGAAGCTTCTCGTCTTTGGGAAAAATCATGTTGTATTTTCCTTGTTATATTGACAGAAAAATCTCTCTTTCAGGCAGCAGTTGGGATACTGACGTACGCCCAGCAACATTTGGATGTTCAATTGAAGGAATCATGGTATTGTCAATTGCCCAAGATATAAAATGCTGTATTTGTTCAGTCCATGAGCCCCATAATTTAGGCTTTATTATTTATACCAATGGCTGACAGGACTCTATTAGATTTATCCTATCATTTACTACAATTTGGTCACCCAGATGCAAACTACATTTACGTACTTATATTAGTAAATAACTTCTGTGCATCGTTAGGTATGAAAAATTGCAGCGATGGGATGATGCTCTCAAGGCATACACTGTGAAAGCATCTCAAGCATCGAGCCCACATCTTGTGTTAGAGGCGACATTAGGTCTGTATCTGCTCTGTATCTGCTGTCTACTTATTTGTCCTTTGGTTGAAGCTGAGTTCATTTTTCGCCTTCTTTCACCATTATTGTCTTTGATTATGAATAAAAAATCGCAGCCTCCATCTTGTTAAACCTTAAAAACTAGAGAAAGTAATTAAAAAGAGGTGGAATGGCCCAACCTGAAACATAATGGATTGCGATAGTGTTGTTATGGCCATAGTGCCACCACAATGTCCCCTGGATCATGAGGTGTACAGTTTTTCCATTTCATATCATCTGGCGGAAGTTGGGAGCTGGGTGGATTTGTGACGGGCAATGCCGCCACCACAGAGATGCTCACATTGGCATTTCCCCATATCTTCAGAGTCTAGCGTGTGTTCCCTCCTGGATGACATGATAACTCCACAAAATAAAAGACCTTGTCAATCTGCAATGTGGAATTTCCACTAACATGTTACTGTTATTGCCATGGCTACTAGCGGACACCAAAAGGTGGAAATAATAAGTTCTACCATGAAAATGATGAGCCACATATCATGACTTCCACAGGGCGAATGCGATGCCTTGCTGCGTTGGCTCGGTGGGAGGAGCTCAATAATCTGTGCAAGGAATATTGGACGCCAGCAGAGCCAGCTGCTCGCCTGGAAATGGCACCAATGGTGTGTGAGTAATTTTTTCTCATTCTCATTATTCTTTATCATCTCTTCAGATTATCAATGCATTTATTGCAGGCTGCTAGTGCTGCATGGAATATGGGAGAGTGGGATCAGATGGCTGAATATGTTTCTCGATTGGATGATGGCGATGAAACCAAACTTCGTGGTTTGGGGAATACTGCTGCTGGTGGGGATGGAAGTAGTAGTGGAACATTCTTCAGAGCAGTTTTATTAGTCCGCAGGGGAAAAGTAATCTCCCTATTTTAATTTTTGAATTCTTTTACTTCATGGGTGACTTGCTTCTGCTTATATGATAGTCTAGTTATTATTCTTATTCTTCTTATTGGTTTTAACCATTTCTAGTACGATGAAGCGCGGGAATTTGTTGAAAGAGCAAGAAAATGCTTGGCAACAGAGCTTGCTGCCCTGGTTAGTTTTTCTTTTATACCAGAAATAGCTAGCAATCTGAATAGAGCTCAGAATGTTCTAGTTTAAAATGTGTAGAATGAAGAAGAATATAATTAGTAACAGCATCCACAAATTTAAGATGGGTTGCCGTTTCTCTGCCTTCTTAATTTTTCCAACACTTTGGATCTTGCTAAATTTTTTCCTAAAGATGAAAAAAAGGAAAGATGCACTTTGTTTCATTCTCTGCAGATCTGTCGGTAGTTCCCAACCTATTTTTAGCCATGGATTTGGTACATACCATGTGTTTATGAAATATGCTCAGCTCGCATTATCCGTAATTTTTTTTTTGGGGATTCGTCTCATTTGCCACTTTCTGGAGCCTTTTTTCTTTTGGTTCAATCCATTTGGGTTCTGTTGCTGGGTGGTTTAAGTGATTGGTGGTTTGAAGCTTCATTGCTCATTGTATTTCGTGGTATTCTTACAGTCTATAGTTTTTGTCTTCATGTGAAATAGAAACATTTGAGCTTGATATTTAAACTTAGTCAGCATGTGAATTTTTTACAAATAATGAAACACAATGCTTTATTTCTTCTCACTATTCTGATTTGATATGTACTAGGTGCTCAACTTTGCTTTAAATTTTCATCATATCTAAGTTGTGTTACTGTTCCTCCGTGGCCTTTGGATAATGAAACATAATGCTTTATTTCTTCTCACTATTCTGATTTGATATGTACTGGGTGCTCAACTTTGCTTTGAATTTGCATCATATCTAAGTTGTGTTACTGTTCCTCCGTGGCCATTGGATCATCATACCAATTAATGTGTAGAAACTGTTTTGCTTTCAATGCTTAAATTGCATAGATATGTATAGCTGTTTCAGCTATGAAACTGCATATATCTTCCTTTCCAATGTTCTTGTACACCAGAAGCGAATGGTGATATAAATGTTTCTTTTCTTCTTTTGTTATGTTGTAAGGTTCTAGAAAGTTATGAACGTGCTTACAGCAATATGATCCATGTTCAGCAGCTGTCTGAGTTGGAAGAGGTTTACTCAATACTGTCTTGTTATGTGACTTTTGTGGTTATATTATTTAATTTTACATCAACATTAAACTTTGCGATTATAACAGGTTATTGAGTACTACTCCCTTCCTATGGGCAATCCTGTTGCTGAAGGACGTCGGGCCCTCATCCGTAATATGTGGACTGAGCGCATAGAGGGAGCGAAACGAAATGTTGAGGTGTATATGCTTTATTTTTGTCACTTCATTCTCCAATCTAGTGCCGTTTGAAATGACCACACTTGTTTCTGAAGAGCCTTGGCTTCCAGTTAGGGTTCCTAATATGGCCCCTTTTCAATAACAAGAAGATATGACTACTTGTGTCAATGTGTTTTCCATCACAAATCATAAAAATGCTGAATGGTCTTTCAAATGCCTGAAGAAATAGGGAAGTCAAGAAAATGATTTTTGTTAGTCTTGCTGCAATTTTGGTGGCACAGAACATGGATGTAGAAGCCACACTGACCTGCAACAAATCATTAGTGTTGATTTCCATAAGAGCCCTGGACCAAAAAAAACAATTATCTTTTATAGAACCTTCGCTTTCTAAATAAGCTCATGGAAAGAACGAGCAGGCAGTAGGGGATATTGACAAAATTATTGAAAAATCATTTGAGTGGAGAGTCACTAATGATCTAAACTAAACTACTAACCCCTTTTCAGCTTATTGACCCTCCCTGCTTTCTCGCTTGCAGGTCTGGCAAGCACTTTTGGCAGTTAGAGCACTTGTCCTACCTCCCACAAAAGATATTGAAACTTGGCTAAGATTTTCTTCTCTTTGCCGAAAAAGTGGCCGCAGCAGCCAGGCTAGATCAACATTAGTTAAACTCCTGCAGGTAATATTCCATGCCAGTTAAAATAAGGAAAATGGCCTCTCCATTTAGGCCTAATATGCTTTTCATCTATTTAATTCGATATTGACATGAACTCTATCTAGTATGATCCTGAAACATGTCCCGAAAACATACGGTACCATGGGCCTCCTCAAGTTATTTTGGCATATCTGAAATATCAATGGTCGCTTGGAGAGGATCTTAAGCGTAAGGAAGCCTTTGCTAGACTGCAGGTATGAAATGAATCATTTTTATTCACAAAGAATTGATGGCAATGTCTTTTGGAATTTCATAATATAAATTACAGAAGATATTGTTGCTTATCTCAGGATTTAGCTATTGAGCTATCTAATGCACCTGATACACAGTCCATCATGCCAACTGGCTTAATGAGCATTTCAAGTCCAGCTGTTCCTCTCTTTGCTCGTGTGTATCTTACGCTTGGTAATTGGCATTGGACCCTTGCCCCTAGGTTGGATGATAAATCTATACAAGGTGATCAATATGTTCAATGGTGTTTGTTATGAATCTTTTGGAGCTCGTTGGTATCTAAACGTTAACTTTGATAAATTTCTGTAGAAATCCTTGATGCGTTCAGGAATGCCACTGTGTGTGCACCAAAGTGGTCAAAATCATGGCATACATGGGCTCTTTTTAATACAGCAGTGATGTCACATTATACAATACAAGGGTTTCCTACCAGAGCAGCACAATTTGTTGTTGCAGCTGTAGATGGGTATTTTCATTCAATAGCATGTGCAGCAAATGCAAAGGGAGTGGATGATAGTTTACAGGTAAATTGTGTCTGTTGATCTGTCATTTTCTTTATGGATCAAGTAAATGATACGCAACTGAAACTTGTCACTGAAGCGAGGTGGTTTCAGAGGTGTCGGCTAGTTCAGCTGGTAAAAATCTCTTGAGGTGGTATTAGAGGTCCTGGTCTCAAGTCCTGCTTTTACCATAGTTGGGGGTTCATAGGTAGGGAGGGGGAGCCCCAACCCTTGTGTTAAGTGATCACCTTTGGACTTAAAAAAATAAAAAATAAAAAATAAAGGAATTTCTTGCATGCATTAAAACATTGCATGCAGTAGTTGTGAATAATGGTTAAAGCTCCCTCATTGATCCCCTGAAAGCCATAATCTTCCCAAAACAGAATGATAATCACCATTAGCAACAACAAAGTGTTGTTGAGTATTGGAGTTAATTGAGCAGTTGTGATGGCCAACAATCATGTCTAGACTCTTTATAGATAGTGAATGGGGGATCCCATTTTAGACATTTGTTGAAGGCGTGTAGTTGGAAAACTATGCAGGCTTTTGTCTCAATTTTTGTTGAAGTTGGCAAAACCTAGGTCTCTACTTCCAAGTTAATTAAAAAAAAAAAAAAAGTGTCTGGAATCCTTGCTAGAAAGTAACGCATTCTTTGGTTTTTCAATAGCAATTGATATGCTTTAGACATTTGGCTCCAATCTTTAGTTGTCACTTAAATTTTTCCAGCTTTTTGCAGGATATACTTCGTCTTCTTACGTTGTGGTTCAACCATGGCGCTACTGCAGAAGTTCAAATGGCACTACAAAGAGGATTTTCTTATGTGAATATTGACACATGGCTGGTTGTTTTACCTCAAATAATTGCCAGGATACATTCAAATAATCATGCTGTTAGAGAGCTGATACAATCGCTTTTGGTGCGAATAGGACAGAGTCATCCACAGGTCTGCCTTAAATGGTCTTCATGCTTTTTCCTCAAAAAAGAAAAGATCTTAAGCTGCATTTTGTTAAATCACTTGGGTTATATATGGGTAAGGCACTTGAATAGTTTGATGACTAGGACTAAATGAATACATAAAGAACCAAAGTAACCATGGTGGAGTTGAAAAAGATATTGTGGCTTCTTTTTGTGGCCCAGTTTTGCTTGCATAAGCTGTGTTTAGCATTCAAGTTTTGTAATTCAGTGTATCACCTTTACTGCTTGCAGTATAATTTATTTATTTATTTTTTCAATTGATTATTTCTGTGCAACATCATTTGGTAAGTGATGCTTAAAAACTGCAAAAGGATAGAGATGTTTGCAGACAAGCTAGGGCTCGGTTTGGAGTTCTTTGCTTGGTAAATGAGCTAAGCTTGAATACTTCAAATGTTGGTCCATTTCGTCTCAAACTTGCAAATAAGCTTGGAAGAAGCTCAACTTGAAATTTGTTTTCTTATCCTTTAGTTATAAAGTAATTATGTTAATATTTTTTTGATAAATCAAGTAAAAGATGAAAATAACATTTATAAGCATAAGTTGGGTTCCAAATACATTAATATTAATATTTCCTGATAGAAGTAATATATATAGATATATATATATATATATATATATATCTATATATATATATATATATTATATATATAAAATTTAAGGTTGCCAAGCTCTAGCTTGGTTGCTTCAATTGTTTGTTGTTAAAACTCAAAACAAGCTTAAGCACCTCCAAGCTAAGCACGTTTGTGGTCTTAGTGATGTTTCATTTTTTAGTTTTGGTTTAGATTTTTCCCGACTGCCAGATGAAGACTAACAGTTGAAACCTTTTCTAGGCTCTCATGTACCCTCTTCTCGTGGCATGTAAATCCATAAGCAATTTACGCAGAGCTGCAGCTCAAGAAGTTGTTGACAGAGTTCGGCAGCATAGTGGTGTGCTTGTGCATCAGGTATATGGTTCAATTTTTATTTTTTCCTTGCTTGACAAGGTCAATTTTGTGTACAAAAGAAAGCAAGTTGAATATTGTAGGAATTTTACATCCTGTTCCCTGATCTGTTATTACCTCTTTATCCAAAGGCACAACTTGTATCAAAAGAGCTGATCCGGGTCGCAATACTCTGGCATGAGATGTGGCATGAAGCACTTGAAGAAGCCAGCCGTTTGTATTTTGGTGAGCACAACATCGAGGGGATGCTAAAGGTTCTGGAGCCATTGCATGAAATGCTTGAAGAAGGGGCTATGAGTAACAACACAACCGTAAAAGAGGAGGTATTTATTCAGGTATTTCCCAAACTCTATGTGGAGTGAAAAAATTCTTGCTACCAAACAAAGGGAACCAAAAGGATGAAAAAAGCATGTCCTACTAACCTTGCAACAATTTGGACTATTCAATCTGACCACATTCGCTACAGAAGTTTAATGTTGTGTCTTCACTTGAGCTTTGCATTCTTTCCCCCTTTTCACATCTATTGCTATTGCTTTCTGATAATCGTTTAGAGAACGTGCCATTCAGTTAATCATATTGATTTACTTTTAACTGCAGGCATACCGTCATGAACTAATGGAGGCATATGAATGCTGCATGAAATATAAAAGAACCGGAAAAGATGCTGAACTCACTCAGGTATGATAATCCTAATTACTTAAAGAGAGTTTTATCTTTGTCTTAAATGAATCTTGTACCTACTTTCAATAATACCTGTTTCAATTTGTGTTGCTTTTGTTCTATGAATTACAATTAATAGCTTTTTGTTATATTTTATTATTTTTTGGGGGTGGTACCTACACGTATCTCATTGCTAAACTGGTGACATACATTTAATTTGAAGCAACATTATTTAGAAATATACTGGTTAGAGAAATTTGTCTTCTGACTCCTTCACAAGTCTTCATCTTCTCAGGGCCACTACTATTTTTTTTTCTTTTTGTGGGGTCAAATGTTGGTCTCTTATTGCTTGCCATTACATTGTTTGCAACAGTTTGTCATATATGTTCATGTTATTTTATTATTTTTGTCATATACATTCATGTTATTTTATTTTATTTTATTTCAGTTTGTCTTATATCAGTCCTCATCTGTTGTTCAGCTATCATACTCGATCTTGAACTATGAGTGCCAGCACAAAATCAGTTCTGTCCTTAAGCAGCAACCAATCTTGAGGCAATACTTGTCGGATTGTTTTTTCATTTTGTTGTTCAATTTGTTCTTTCTTAAGACAACATATAACATTAGAGAGAGGAATATGTGGTTTATGTTCTGGTTTTCATCTGTAGTAAGATTTAGATTTAATTGTTCTGTCCACAAATGTGTGCTCAGAGCTGTATCCTTGTGAACTTAGTAGTATGGTTTACATAAAAATGCTTTTAAATGCAATTTAACGATTTACGCATTGATTGGCCAGGCCTGGGATCTGTATTATCATGTATTTAAACGGATAGATAAGCAACTTCAAAACCTGACCACACTCGACTTGCAGGCAAGAAGCATATCTATCATCTAATGAACTCCGCCTCTCATTTTCATCAATCTGATCTTCTGTATTCCATGAGCAGACTGCTTCTCCGGAGTTATTGAAGTGCCGTGATTTGCAGCTCGCTGTACCTGGCACATATCGTGCAGGTAATCTTGTGCTTACAAGTTTTCTTTTCATTTGTTTACCTTGTTTTGAACACATCCTATATTGTCTAGATGAAACATTTCCTCCATATAATTTTCAGGGTCACAGGTGGTCACAATAGCATCATTTGCACCACAACTAGTTATCATCACATCTAAACAGAGACCCCGAAAATTAACTATCCAAGGAAGTGATGGTGAAGACTACACCTTCTTATTAAAGGGTCATGAGGATTTGCGCCAAGATGAGCGTGTCATGCAGGTTTTTTCCTAGATATCGCCTTTATGTGTTTAATGGTGGGTGATGGGCTAGTGGCAATGCCAGATGCTGGCATCATTTTAATGATTGGATGGTAAAGTTTCGTACATGTTTTTTGCCAGCTATTTGGTTTGGTGAACACTTTGCTGGAGAATTCAAGGAAAACCCAGGAAAAGGATCTTTCCATCCAACGATACGATGTCATACCATTATCTCCTAACAGTGGATTAATTGGATGGGTCCCAAACTGTGACACACTGCACTATCTCATTCGGGAGTACAGAGATGCCAGAAAGGTTTGCTAGAAAATTTTCTATTTGCAGACTGCTCTCTCTCTCTCTCTCACATGCATTTGCTTGGTTTGATCTAATATGATATGTTTACATAAATGCATTATGCTTCATGGTTTGTGATTTTGTTGAAAATCTATTCTTTTGACTTTGTTACCTTTTTCTCTTTTTATTTTCTAATTGATTGTACTTCATTTGCTTTGGCTGAGCCTAGATTACACTGAATCAAGAGCACAAATATATGTTAAGTTTTGCTCCAGATTATGATCATTTGCCCCTCATAGCCAAAGTGGAAGTATTTGAACGTGCACTGGCTAATGCAGATGGAAATGATCTAGCAAGGGTATGTTGCTGCAGAATTTCTGCTGCATCTGTTGCATTGTCTTTTGATATTGGTCAACTCTGGGAATTCTTAAACTTCCTTGATCTTTCATCCTGTAGGTCCTCTGGTTGAAGAGTTGCACTTCTGAGGTTTGGCTAGATCGCAGGACAAATTACACTAGAAGTTTAGCTGTCATGAGTATGGTATGTTTCAACCCATGTAATACTGAAAGCTAATTTGTAAAGCTTCAGAAAACCTAGCACTATTTTGGGGGCCTAAATCAGCATGATAATTTAATGAAAGTTTTCTAATTGTTGAATTTCTCACATTGGCAATTGCTCATCAGCTAGGCATGCAAAAATTGAACCTTGTACTATGTGAGGACCCTGGATGTGAGCATGTGAATCTTGTGTCTATATGATGGCTGATTTATTTTATTATTATTATTTTTTTAATTCCTGTCTTTTTTCTCCTCTTCTGGCCTAATCCCAATGCTGTCGTTCAGTAATGTGTATGTGATAACTGCTCGTTTTATGATTGTGGAAAATTATCATTTCTATCTAAGTTGTGTTATGTATCTTTTAGGTGGGTTACCTTCTTGGTTTGGGTGATCGTCATCCGAGGAATTTAATGCTTCACCGTTATAGGTATGTGATGTTTAATATTTAGACAAGCCTATAGAGGAACCATATAAGAAGTTACGGACTATAAAAAACATGCTGTTTTGCAGTGGGAAGATCTTGCACATTGATTTTGGTGACTGCTTTGAAGCTTCAATGAATCGTGAGAAATTCCCTGAAAAGGTTCAGTATATTATATATATATTGCTATTTGCTTGTTTTTCCCTCAAATGGTGGGTTAAACATTGTAAGTTCTTGAGTAGGTTCCTTTCCGTCTAACAAGAATGCTTGTGAAAGCCATGGAGGTCAGTGGTATTGAAGGAAACTTCCGATCAACTTGTGAAAACGTAATGCAAGTTCTTCGGGCAAATAAGGATAGTGTTATGGCAATGATGGAGGTATGATGTGTTGTATGGTAATATGTTGCTTTTTGGGCTAAATTTGAAGAAGCTTGGGAGTTGGACAATTTGCATTACAACAAATCCATGACAAAGAATTTTATTTTTCTCTTATAGTAAGAGTATGGTTTGGATATATTTAAAAAGTGAAGACTAAATGATATGGTAGATAAGGCCAATAATAGTTTGTTGATATAGTACATTGTTGACATCCCAAATCAGATAAAGATGTTCTTTTTTACCTGGGTCTTACCAATTGCAGGCTTTTGTTCATGATCCTCTTATAAACTGGCGCCTTTTCAACTTCAATGAGGTCCCACAAATGGCAGTCTTCACTGGTACTCATGTCCCACTTGTTGTAGATAAGGAAGAGTCTGCTACCAACAGAGATCTTCCTCATCCTCAAAGGGGTGCCCGTGAAAGGGAACTTCTTCAGGTAATTTTCCAGCTTAGTTTCACAGTTTTCCAAATTCATATTTCATTATAAATACTTATACTCTTGCTTAATTAATGCAGGCTGTTAATCAACTTGGTGATGCAAATGAAGTACTGAATGAGCGTGCGGTGGCTGTCATGGCTCGGATGAGTAATAAGCTCACAGGACGTGATTTTTCCACTTGTTCTTCAGTACAATCCAGCTCAATTCAACATGAAACAGAACATACCAACTTGGTATCGGAAGATTCTCATGAAGTTGACCACGGTTTATCTGTCAAATTGCAAGTCCAGAAGCTAATTATTCAAGCTACATCTCCTGAAAACTTATGCCAGAATTATGTTGGGTATGTAAGAGCATTGATCTCCTCTTTTTCTTCACAGACCCTCTTTAGATCTTGTTGCAATTATCTAGATAAAAGGTTCAATTGTATTTGCAATTAATGGCTTGTTGGCACTTGGAAGTTCAATGTCCCAAGTAATGCTAATGCTAGAGGTTAGGATAAAAGGGAATCGGACATGATTATTTTTTATTTTACCTGTCCGTCATGCAAATGTTAAGCTGGTAAACACGATCTTTCTTTGCCTGATTGTGTCTACTTGCATGAGTACTAGTGAATTACCTTACCTGATCTCTGTAATGTGCCACTAACTTTTTAGAGGCCCCGGGACACAAAGTGAGAATAGAATTTCGAACCCACAACTATAATGTTCAAATTGGAAGTTGGAGGGATGATACTATATTGATGGGGTGGGTGCATATTCATTTTTACAAGGTTCTCCACTGTATTTAACCATGTAAGAAGATGAGTCAATGTCATTGGTATTCAGCTTCATACATTCGCATATTGCATAAAAAAATCTCAACACAGCATCCTGTTCGAATCTGCAATGCGTTGGTTCACTTATGGTATTAAAAGGTGCTTTCTCACTTGATACTTAATATTTGGTATGTTTTATTAATTGTTGTTGTACATGTTTCATGTTCCAGGTGGTGTCCCTTCTGGTGAGCGGCTATCGTGATCACATGGTGTATATATCTTGTACATAATAGATAGCTATGAGCAACCTGACTGAATCTTGTTCATCTTTCTCACCACTCCTCGCCTTTACCCTTTTGTATTATAACTTATCTTGTACAGATCATACATTTTAGCGTGATGCAATATATTACCCCCATTTTTCTCCACCAAAAGCTTTTGATTGGATAACTGTAGGAATCCTTGCCATATTCGATTAGGTGTGCACTGATAAATTTGTCATGTACAGACCAAAAAAGTTTTTGGTTATTCCTATGAGCACAAAGCTTTTTGGTTGCAGAGTTGCAGCTTAGCTCAAACAGATTTCAACAATGTCCCCATCAAATGGAGGTATTTTCTAATCGACCCTATTTCTAATGTTCAAAGCACCCGATTGCCATCACAAGATTAAAGTTCAAGATTCAACTTGTCTAGTAGGGAGAGGAGAATGCATACACCATGGTCGAACAAGGTTTGAACAAGTTGAATGCATAGACCCTACACTTCAAAGTTTACTCGAAGGTAATTCAATTTATCTTGACTTCAAATTTAACCTATTTCCACATTCAAATCCCAGGTTTGAGTTGGTTCAACATTACATATGATTTTATTCAGAACTATCCAAGTGTGAAATCGAAATCATTAAATGACACCTGATGTAATAAATATTTGCATTAAATGTTGTCTACTCTTTTTATGGTTCAAGAATGTTAAAAAAAATTGCCTAAAATCACGCCTAATAATTCTCAGTATTTGCATGGTTCCCACAAGGTATAAAATGGAATTCGACGGGCCAATGAGTCGGTCTGAGATGTTAAACTGACCAACAGTTGGCTCGGGACGTTAAATTTTTTAATCTCTTGGGTTCGAAACTTGAAAATAAAAAAATCATGTCGAAAGAATTACCTTCTAAATAAAATCCTTATCAATGCTCGAATTGAATTAGTAATAATATGATTCTCGAATTGAATTAGTAATAATATGATTCGAATATCGAAAAAAAGAATGAACTAAATTTGGGAGGAGACCAAGCACCACGTGTGTAATTCATTTTTGCCTTGGTTATTCTGCCGTGAAACAAAAACCATCCAGATCTAACAATGTGAAGAAACATGTCTACAATCCAAAGAGGAAAGGAAAATTGATCCACCAAATGCAAATAAGATCAGATTAGTGCATTAAAACATTATCAAGGGAGGGTGGGGGAGGAAGAAGGAAATGCAATGAAAAAGCTTCAATCACTCGGTTGCACAATATGTAGCAACCAACTTTGGGTCCATCAAGTCCGATATTTCATTAGATCACTTCATCATCATCTCCAATGCAGTCTTTTCGACTTCGGAGAACCAGAGACCTGGTGGTATGGCCCAGAAAATAATGTGAATAATCGAAATGATCAGAGATGATGATTCTGAAGAAAAAGAACACCCTTCTCATGTGAGAGAAGACTTAGAGGAGACACTTCATACCAGCATAAAATTTACAATGTCAAATGGAGATTCAAACTCCCGACCTTCCAGACCTGCAAGACATTATCATGTACAATGGATTTATTTATTTACTTCAAAACTTTTCTCAAGTTTCATTCGGATTGTTATGTTTGCTCCGCACAAGCCCCAGAAGGAAGTCCGTGAATATCTGCTCATACTCTGGCATTTTCCCATACCCTGAAAACATTTGCATAAGAAGATTTAAGATCTGTCTTGGGAGAAAAAACTGACAACATACAAAAATAATGAGGCATGATGGTGCAGAGAGAGAGAGAGAGAGGGAGTTCAAATACTGCAGCAACTAGCATGCTATGATATAGCAGACGGGATAAGCTTCACTTGCCTGGGGAAGTAATTGATGTCGATCACAATACAGATTACTGTTCCCACGTTGTACGTCTATGTTAAATAGTCGGAGACCCCAGAAAAAAGTAAATAAATAAACCTTCACAGTTAGTTCACCAAAATTGGCTACTAAGACAATTAAAGAACCAAAGAGAGCATCGAAGCTCCTTTGCCAACTTCTCTACCAAGGAAGGAGCACCAGCACATATATAATTACACAGCCTATTGGCATACAATTGCATTCACAGATAGCCAGAGGCTTCATTTATGTATGGCATGTGAAGTGCCAGATCTCATTGTCATGTACAGTGCCATCAATTGTAAGACAAATCAATACAAGGGTCAAGATCTGCATCATCTGCAGAAGCTGTAGCACATGATGATTTCAGTTTGATTTAATGCTTTAATGCTTTAGAGAATGACAATATTAGCCAATGATGATTCAAGGTTGGTTTAGGTTAAAGGCTCAGAAAAATTTCAGTTTGAGGTAGGGTGACCATGATTTGGTTTGAATCGTGAACCAATCGAAACCATTAGTTCAAAAATTGAACTGAAATCATTTTTTTGGTTCTGGTTTAAAAAACCAGAACTGGATATGGAGACTTATGGTTCGGCTCCAATTCCTAATTTTTAAAAATTGAAATCAAAATTAGAACCAGAATTGGAACTAAATTTTTTGAATAAAAGTGTTTTTTTTTTTGGTACAAAAACCAAAATCACTTTAAAAAGGGGATTGGAACCTATTGTTTATGCATAAGGATCAAAGTCATTTAAAATTTAAAATTTTTTGTTGTTGTGTCACAACAATAAATATGCACAAATATCAAAATTATTTAAAATTTAAAATTTTCATTGTTGTATCACAGTAGTATTGTTGTGTCACAAAATTCAAATTTCAAATTTTTTATAATTACTTTTATACCTTTTAAAATAGTTTTTATACGACCTTTAGAAGAATAATTTTAGTTTTTTTAAAAAATGTGAAATATCTATAAATATCACTTTAATTTCATTTCTTTTCGCAAATCAATTATCACTTTTTACTTCTTATCATCAATATATTCTCATAATTTTCATTTTAATTCACACTTTCAACTTCTCAACTCTCAATTAATATTTTTAAATTTTCATTTTTTCTCATATTCATTTCTCTTTTTTTTTTTCAATTTCTAATTCTATTAAATTTCATTTATCAAAAAAGTACGTCAAGTGATAGAGGTAAAAGTAAGGTTGAGAAATCTTTTTTTATACAAAAATCTTAACACATAAATATTAAAACTGAAAATGATGATAAACAAGAGAAATGTATAGAAAAAGAAAAAAATGTTGAAATCCAACATTTTTAAGATATATTTCAAAAATAATTATTTGTCAAATGGTTCTATACAAATTATTTGTAATTACTGTGGACAACAATTCATATTCAAATAAAGTAAAGGATATGAGATATTTATAAAACATTTGAATAACAAACATCCAACTCTAACTAGTCTTGATAGAACACAAACTTAAATATCTAGATTTTCATTTTCTAATTTTTATTCTCCTTTTATTTATTTCGATAAAAAAAGAGGAAAAATTAGTTAAAATGATTGTTATTGAACATTTATCTTAAAGTTTTAGTGAAAAAAATAAAATTTGTTAATTATTGTCAAAATACTTTAAATACTTCTGCAAAATGTGTGTTTAGAACCATTGTTACACGTATAACTCATAAACTTTATAAAAATGAGAAAAATAATTTACAAATGTTTTCCAAAAATCTAAATGGTCAGGTTTTTATATGTAGTGATACTTGAAATGATCATTGACAAAGACATTCATAAATGACTACTACCAGTTATTGACTGATGATAGTTGGGATATACAAAAATGTATTATTGTATTTAGAGGTTTTTATAAATGACATACAGTTGAAAATATTTATAAGATTACTATTTTAATTTTACAAATATATTATTTAGTAAATAATTTTTTTTTATTAGTTTTGATAATGTTTCTACTAATACTGTTTCCTAGCTTCGGTGGCAAATTTTTCATTTAAGATGTTCATGCCATGATTAAATTTATGTATTCAAGATGGATTAAGATCTCTTGAAATTTATCTTATCCCTATTAAAAAGCAATTTCTTATTTATGGAATTATCTACAATTAATGAAAGATTGGGTTAGAATATGTAAGAAAAATGAAAAGATCTAAAAGATTTTCTAAAGATGTTCCAACATATTGGAATTCAACTTATGAATTACTAAATGAATCATTTTCTTACAAAAAACTATTATGTACTTTTATTGCAAGTAATGTTAGTTCTGTTGTTTTATATCCAAAACAATGAAATATTTGTGAAAAATTTTAAATTTACTAAAAGTGTTTAATGATACTACATATAAATTGTCTGGTGTCTTTTACTCTACATCTTCATTTTTTTTTACTAGTATGTATTAATATTGTAAATACTATGCAAGAGAATGAAAATAATGAAAATTAAAGAAAAAACAATTAATCTAATGAAAATAAAATGATGCGATTATTTTTATGAAATTTCTGACATTTATCTTGTTGCTATTGTTTTTTATCCCATATATAAATTTGATGGTTTATTTGACTATTTGACTTTGTATGTTGAATATTTAGAAATAAATGATTATGATATTGCACAAAAAATAAATTATATTAGAAATGATATATATGTTGAATTTAGCATGACATTTTATAATTTTTCTTAACAATTTGATCAATTTATAAATATTGAAAAATTTTTTGAAACGAGTAAAGATGAACAACTATTATTTCAAAGACAAAAGAAATCAAGAGATTTATCAATTTTATATTTAAAATTGATTTATATCTAACAACTTCTTTTAAGGTTAGTGTCCACACATCTTTGAAAAATTTTTTAATTCTAGAATGATGAAAAAAGCATTCAAACAATTTTCTTATATTATCACAAATTGCTAAACAAATTTCAGCAACTCTTATCTCAACTGTGGTGGTTGAATAATCATTTAGTGCGGGAAGGAACATTGTGGATGAGACAAGACTCCCAAATCGCTTGAGGCACAAGCCTATCTGAATTATTGGAGCAGAATAGAACTTAGACAACAAAAGATAATAAAAAAAATAATGAAAATTTATATGATATTACAACTAAAGGCATATTAACTGCTACATTCGATAATATTTCAGATTAAGTTAAAATAAGAAATCATACATTCAAATGGTAAGTGAATTATATGGGTTTTGATTCCTTTAAACCCAAAATGATACATAGACAACTTAATTTATATAAATTAAATTCAAATCTTTTTCTTTATTTTTTCCTTTTCTGTAATTATAAAAATAAAAAAATTAAATATATAATATATTGTTATTAAAAGATATATATATTTTTTTGTTGATGTGAAGTTGTTGATTAAATATGTTTTGATAATAATATTTTTACGATAAATATTTGATTTTAAGAGTTGCATAGAATAAACAAATCGATATAAATTAAAAGTCGACTTGCAAAACTTGAGTCTAAGCAGTGGTAAATCTAAGATCCAGAGATAAGGGTGCAAAACAAATTATAAAATATTTGTTCAAATAACAAATATGAATTATAAAACTATATTAGAAAATTTAAAATATCAACAAGAAAATAATTTAAATATAATATTCCAAAAATCAAGAATTTTAATAAAAATTACCTTTTTCATGGGAAAAATAATAGATTTTTCTTCAAATTTAAAAACATTTTCGATGGTTAATTAAAGAGAATTGGAGAATGGAGATTCTAGTATTCGATAAGTGAAGAAAATATAATGAGAGAATCAGGGATGTGAAAATAAGAGAGATAGCATAGAGTTAGAAGAAATGGAAAGGAGAGGAGAAAAAGATGAAAGGGAAAAGGGAGGAAAAAACAAAATAGATGGAAAGAGAGGCTGAGAGGGAGAGGGAGAGGAGAGGGAAAGTTGGGGGAAGGAGGGGAGGAAAAAAGAAAAAGTGTCAAAGTGGAGTTGTCAATATCAAATTAATATTTCTCAATATTACAATTTTATTTATATTTTTCTTTCTTAACTATAAAAACTATAAAATATTTTTTTATTGATTTAAAACATGCGAAGTGATATTATATTTTATTTTTGTTATGTGGGGATTTTTTTTTTTAAAAAAAAGATTTATATGCAATTTAGTTAAACGAATGAATTTTAAAAAAGACAAGTAAAAGTAAAATTATAGTTAGTTGGGCGTAAAATAGATATGGATCACAAATGTTAATTGAATTTTAGAAAATTGAAAGATGTAATTATTCACCCTCACCTCTTCTTAGGTCCGCCCCTGAGTCTAAGCAAAACTTATACACAAGTAAACCTAAATTAACACAAGTCAACCTGGGTAATGAGTAAATTTCAGATCTAAATGACTCAAATCAAAACCGAATTGGAACCAAACCGTTGATGAATCGGAATCGGAATCGTCTATAAGTGGTTCAGTTTCGACTCCAGTGGATGATAAATCAAAACTGACAATTCCAGAACCGTGGTCACCCCTATTTTGAGGCAGTTCAACAAAGTTCTAGGCCGAAACACATTTTCTTTAGTTTTCTTTTTCCATTTTTTATTGGCTTTCCTATAATGCTCTTCAAAATATCCTTTTATTAGCTAATTTTGAGGGTATTTCTGTCGTAGGGTTAGCAATGATTTAGGGCCAATTTAGCTTGGGGGTGGAGACAGGGATTGTAGCCTTACCCTTTATCCATGGTATTAAGGGTTGGGCCTGGCCTAATGCCCGGACTGGTTCTTGGTTTGATCGGGCGGTTTCGGGCTGAGCCCACTGGGTGGTCGGGTCTAATGGCAATGTGTTGGGTAGAGATGAGACAAGGAAGATTTTGTCCTAAAAATTGACCCAATTGGCCTGAGACCTGGAGTAGGTGAACATTAACCTAGAACTTGAACCAGACTGGCCTGACTATGATAGCGGGTAGGTTCGGCTCCATGGTTTCTAGAACCGAGAATCGGTCTAGCCTGGACCCTAAATCGACTCACACCCGGAACCGGCTTGACGGTTCCAACATCTAGTTGGAACTGGCCCAGCCCGACCAGTTCCAACAGTTATGAAACCGGCCCGACTCGACCGGTTCCAACATTCAATTCCTTTTTTTTTGAATTTTTTCAATTTTAACTCATTCAATAGTTATAAAACGGATAGTTTGAGGGTATTTTGGTCCATAAAGTAAAAAAAAAATTCTTATAAATAAATTACAATCACACCTCATTTTCAAAATCCCCACAACAAAATCTCATTTTCTTTCACATTCTTATTCTTTCAACACTACTACACTTTCTCAAATTCAATTTCAATTTTTTACACTACCATTTCCATATTTCACTAATCACATTTAGCATATTTTCATCATTTTCATCTCTTAACTCTACAATTTCCACCATTTTCATTTTCACAATTTCCATATCTCAACTTTATCATTTCCACTGTCTACATGATTCATCAAAATTTAACAAGATTTATAAATTAGGAGTTCAATTTTTCAATATTGGGTGAAAAACAACCGTGATCTCTGTCAAATCTATACATTTAATTTTTTTACGAATTTACTTTTTTTGCATAATTAATTCATTCACATTACTTTTTTTTTAAAATTTAATCTTAAATTTTTTAAAAAAAAAATGACTGAAACACATTCTTTACAAGCTTTCCAACAATCTCATCTTCTCCCATTATCAATTTTTCATAAGGAAATTCCCAAATACATAGCTATTGAAAATATTTTTTAAAAAAATCAATTTAATAACACACAATTTAATATAACACGCATTAGAAAAGATGATATTAATGTATAAGATTTTTTTGTAAAAAATATTGATGAATAAAAGATAACTTATAAAATTTGTCATCAAAAATATAAATTTTTGAAGGGTTGGCAGTAGGCACACTTAAGAGATATTTAGATAGAGATCATCCGGGGTTTCATGCTCCATCGGGGGAATGTCACAGGTACATTTAAATATAATGCTAAAAATAAAAATAAAAAATTAGTCAAATAGAATAGATAACAAGAAAAGAATTACCACTTAGTATAGTTGAATGTCCCATTTTTGAAGAAAATATTTAAAAATTATTGACAACCAGGTTATAAAAGAAGTAATAGAAAATCCGGTAGGAAGATGTCAATAAATTGATTTCAAGAATTAAAAAATGGTATAATTACACAATTTATGATTAGTAAATATAAATTTTTATTAATTTTAGATACTTAGGAAAATGAATCTAAAAAAGAACATTTTATTGAAATAACGTATCATTGGATTAATAATTCGTGAACTTTAGGGAAAAAATATTAGTTTTTCAACGTTGGGATTACTCATATTCTAGTGCTCATATAGATAGAGCAGTTACGAATATTGTTTATGAATTTGGAATTAGTAATAGAATTTTTTCTATATTTTTTTATAATATTTTGTTTAATATTAATGCGATTAATATTTTAAATTATATTTTAGAAACAATTTTAGTTAGAATATTTTTTCATATTAGATTTGCATGTTATATTATAAATTTATGTGTTAGAAATGGTTTAGAAATGACAGAAATAGTTTTAAAACCCAATCAATGATTTAATTCATCAAATTATAAATTTTTCAGTAGAAACTTAAGAAATGAGACAATTATACCAATTACATAATAAAAAATTTTAAAAATTTAAACTAAAATGCAAAATTAGGTGGAATTCAATTTATGATATGTTACAAGGTATACTTTATTTTATAAATATTTTAATTAAATTTGTAAATTATAATTATAAATATAGTTTTATTGATAATTTCGTTTTTGATTTTGCAACTAAACTAACTAAATTATTAGAAATTTTTTTATACATGTATAAATTTATTTTTCGAAAATTACTATCCAATACTCATTTAAAATGATCTAATTTTTGCAAAATTTTTTTCATATTTACTCAATTTGAAGAAAAATATAAATTTAATGACATTGTTCAACTAATGAAAATAAAATTTTTAAAATATTATGAAAAAATTTTTATTTTGTATTTAATAACAAGTGTTTTAAATTTACGTGTAAAAGTTAAAAGTTTTGAAATGCTAATACATTATTTTGCATAATCTTTTTTAACATAAATATATATTAACCGACAACATTTAAAACAACAAATATATCATATTTTATAAATCATGTTTGAATTATATAAAAAGAAATATAATAATTTAAATACTAGTGATATAGGACATAGTAATACTCGTACGACTCGTTCATTTTCAATTTCTTTTAATCCTTTACATATGTTAGAAAAAAAATAAAAAAATTCGTTATCATCATTCAATAAATTAATTTTATATCAACAAACACTTAGACCAGAATGTTTTGATTGTGATAATTTTTTTAATATATTAGTTTGATGAAAAAATAATTCATCATACTATCCAATTTTGGTCTAAATGGTCAAAAATATGCTAACCCCTCCGGTATTTAGAGTGCTATTGGAATGTGCTTAGTGTAGGTGGTTGAATATTAAACAAGAAACATATGAATTTGATGGACAATATTTTGGATCTTTGATTTATATTAAAGATCGTAAGGATACGTAGAAAAAGAACGCAAGGCATTCTCAAGAACTTGGAAGAATAAGAAGAACAAGAAGAAGAAGAACCAGTAGATATATATTTTTTTTTTGGTATAGGAAACATTATGTAAACATGAAAAAAAATCATCCTTACGTAAAAGTTAAAAAAATGTTATCATGAAAAATTAGTGGATTTTAAAATCTAAGTGAAAAGTTTGATAGTGAATGTATATGAATTCGATGAAATCATTTTGAAAATTTTATGTATCTATAATTTTTTATCTATTTTTTATTTTTTTTAAGTGAGTGAAAAAAAGTGAAAAAATAAAGAGAGTTAAAAAAAAGAATAAAAAAGAATTAGATAAAACAATGATATTATAATAAAAAAGAGTTAAAAGAAAAGAAAATGAGAGAGGTAAAAAAAAATCCAGGAATCGGCAAGGTCAAGCCCTGCACGGTAGGTCTAGTTCGTCGAGCCAGGACTATGTCAGCCTCGACTCGATCCGGTCCAATCTGGTCCTGTCTCAACTTTTTTATTTTTTTTAATATATTATTATTCGATATTCAAAATTTTGTTTTGGTTAATTTAAATCGATATGACTCGTTACAAAAGGATCACCGAGGGTCTATTACTGGAATCCGAACAGGTGAGGCGCCCTTCTTATCACATCATATCAACACCACTTTGGTGGTCTCAACTCTAGCGCTGGGCGGCACTATATACTGTTCTTGACGAGAAGCCGCCAGCAGCACCAAGTGAACTCCGAGTCCGAACGCTATTAATGAAAGAAGGATAGAGAGTGAAATTTGAATCGATTAAAGCACAAATATGTCGCTCACACGAATGTTGTTTTGCAGAGAATCATTCACATTCAACAAATTGCTCAGACACACGATAACTCCAAATTTTCTTCGCAGATTCGTATTCTCCGAGACTTCCAAAAATCAACATTCCTTTACAGTCTCTTACCTCATAAATTCATGTGGGCTGTCCCCAGAATCTGCCATTAGAGTCTCTAAGAAATTAAATTTGGAAAATGGTGATAGGCCAAACTCTGTGGTAGCCTTTTTGAAGAGCTATGGTTTCTCAAGGAATGAGGTTGCTCTTGTTGTCATTAGGCATCCAAGGCTTCTTCTAGCCAATACCCAGAAAACCCTTTTGCCTAAAATTGAGTATTTTTACTCCGTTGGTGTTTCAAGAACTGATCTTCCTATAATTCTATCCGAAAACCCAACCTTGTTGACAAGAAGTTTGAAGAACTGCATTGTTCCCTGTTTCGAGTTTTTTAGGTCCGTTTTTCAATCCAATAAGGAGGTTCTTACTGCTGTAAAACGTTCGAAGAGGGCTTTCATGAGTAATTTCAGAACCACATTGTTTCCGAATGTTATGTTTTTGCAAAATTTAGGAGTGCCCACAAACTGCTTGTCGTTATTTCTGAAAGATAATCCTGACGCATTGATTGTCGAGCCTGTGAAATTTAAGGAAGTTGTAAATGAAGTGACAAAAATGGGTTTTCAACCTAGGAAGACAACATTTGTGTTGGCTGTAAGTGCAAGGTCACTGGAGCGCAGGAGATTCTTATGGGATAGGTGCTTTAAGATTTATAGAAGGTGGGGCTGGTCGGAGGACAAAATTTTCTCAGCGTTTCGGAAGCACCCAAGTTGTATGTTGTTGTCGGAGAAGAAGATATCGATGACTATGGATTTTTTGGTGAACAAAATGGGGCTGCATTCTCAGATGGTAGCCACCTATCCGATGATTCTATTATACAACTTAGAGAAGAGAATTATTCCTAGATGTTCAGTCATTCAAGTGTTGTTAGCTAACAGGTTGATCAGGAAAAACGTGAGCTTGTATTCTGTGTTAGTTCATAGGGAGGAAATATTCTTGGAGAAGTTTGTGATGGCTTATCAAGAGGCACTGCCTCAATTGTTGGACGTGTACAATGGGAAGATTATATCTCCATCTGCCTAATGGAGTTATGTGAGATTTACAAGGTACAAGCAGTTTGTTTCACCGTTTTTGTTCTGGAAAATACAGCAGCTTGATTTCATTCATTACTAGTTCATTCTCATCTCTGGTCTTACAGATTTTAGTTGATTTTAATTTTGCTGTGACTTATGTGAGTCATTATGTGAATATTGTGCTGCAGTAGTTCATGTAGTTCTTCAATCTGCAACAGGCCTTTGTTTTTATTCTAAAACAAATTTGGAGCTGGATGGCATCCCAGAATTCAAATGTTTAATCATTTAGATGTCGGTAGAAATTTAAAATGTGTCGATGTGTTTGACACAGAATTTTGTTGCTCTCTTTGTTCTTTACTTTTAAGAACCTAACCTAAAGTTCTTATATGCTTTTGTGTATCATTTGCTAGAGGTTTGTGGAATTTGAACTTCATGGTTACATACCTATCTGGTTATCAACTGAAAAGATGATTTTCCGTTTTTTCTTACGTCGTTGGGGTTGAAAGTTCAAAATTTTCTTTCTCCACTAATTTCCTTCATTGACAGTTTTCCCTTTGGCTTATAGTCCTTTCTAAAAACTTGATTTGAAGTAAGTTAGCTTTGATGTGAGAAGTTCTATGTACCTCTCCAATATCTTTCTCAGCGTTTCTCTCAGTATTAACTTCAAATTAAAATTTCAGTAGCCTTTGAAGTTTGAAATTTATAATGGATGGGTTTTGAAGCTTGCCATAGCTGTGGTTGATTGTTGGATGTCATCTGCAAAGAAATTGTTCTACATGGGATATGGCAAAGAAAAGTGAATTGCATATATATAAAGTTAGTCCAACATCTCTCTGGCTAAGTTTTTGGGTTAAAAATTGTATATATGCATTGATGCGATAACTGCCCTCATTGTGGTAAGATTTAGGTGAAGAGTTCGTCTAACTTTAGTTATATTCATCCATGCAATAACTCCCTAGGCGATTCCTCTGATGCCCTTCCAGACAAGTGGTATGAGAGTCAATAGTTCAGCTAGGTAAGTTAAGAGCGGTCCAATAGATGGAGCGGAGCAGTTTGCATGTTGCCTTCCCATGGTTGAGTAAGTCTCTTATAGTTTTCTTGGTTTCCTACAGTTGAGTGAGTTCCATGTGATAGCTCTTGTCAAACCCTGTGGTCAGTGTGGGATGAGGACCATGGTTGACAGATTCATGATGGGGATATTTTTGGAGTTCATGTATTAAGTGATTGTCCCACATGGGACAGATTAAAGAAAGGAGAATGTGTGTGTGTCTATATATATATATATATCGATATATATCAAATAGGCCTAAGATCAATCATCTTAAACTTTTCCTATGAGAACCACTTGTGTCCTCGCTGTTCAATCATGCCTTTTTATTGAACAGGTTGATCAGGAAAAAATCTGAATTGTTTACTATGTGCCTCAATTCTTGAAGATGTAGAAAGGAAAGATAGTTTCACCATAAGCCTAATGGAGTTATTTGTGAGATAGTTTCACAGTTTTAAGGGTGGTGGATCTGCAAAAATCAGCACCTTGGATTGTCTTTCATTACTTTTTCATTTCCAACTCTAGCTTGTTTATTCTAAATAAATCTTAATTAATCAATGAGTTTTTCGTAATTTTAGAGAAGGAAAAACTTAAAATCAATGAGATTGGAGAGAAAATATATGAATTTAATTGATTTTTTTAAGTGAAAATTAATGTAATTATTTTTAGAGATGGAAAAACTAATTTTGACTTTTTAGGATGAGAAAATTTAAAATCATTGTGTTTGAAGAGAGAAATTATTAATTAAATTGACTCGTTTTCACGGAGAAAATTAATATGTGCAAGAAAAGTTAAATCTTGTTTTTTAGAGAGAAAAACTTAATTTTATTATCTTTTTCCCCCCCTCTAACCTTTTACCTATTATATCAAATACTACCTTTGTACAATGAGACAAAGGAATGGAAAAATTATGAGAGTAATATTTACTCCTTGAAATGTTACCCTTGTAATATTTCCCCTCAAAATTTTCTTCTCCTACGAAATATATACCAGAAAGGAAAAAAAGAAATTGCTCTGCTTGGCCACAGTTTCTGTCCAGTTGTCTTTGCCAGTGACAGCTGGCGTAGAAAGCCTGCTTATAATTTGGGATCAAATAATATGTTCCATAGAACTGCCTAATTTCAAAGCCTACATTGACTGTAAACATTTTCAATTTTGAAGCTTACAGTGAATGCCTAGTGAGTCGTCTAATGCTTTGCAGTATTTCTTAATAAGCTATTCTTGAGGTTTTTTTTTTTTTCTGAAATTTTTTGATCTGCAGTCAGGAGTGAAATCTTTGTCACAAGCATTAAACTCCTTGAAATATATCTTCAACTGCTGGTGCATTCACACAACCTTCTTCTTCCACCATCCCATCACCCCACCTCATTACACTCAAATGTGTCAACCCTCCTCCACAGGAATCTTGAACTAGTTATCCATAAACTTATATCAAACATTAGGCAACCGTGACACTCAACTTAACTGCCTCCGCGACCGGGTTCCTCACCTTTTCCTGATCAATAGCCTCAGTCTCATTTCCTAACTAATCATACAGTTCCAAATTTTTCCTTTAGGAACTGGCAATCCAAAAACCCATTTAAAACTCTTCTTATTAAATGTTCCAATATCCACCCTAAGCTGACGTGGATAATGTGAACAGTTTAAACCTTTTGAGTTTGAGTACAAGCAGCCGAGGAAAATGAATTATTGTTCTGTAATGTTTTACCAAATTTCTGTAGGTGTATGCATACCAAATTAGATTGTTTAACTGTAATTTCAGAAGAGTTGAAGTTTTAGGCAGGCTAATATTAAGATATCTCAGATAATGCTCTGGTTAGCCCGAAGCTAGTCTCATTTGGTTGCCTACATTGCAGCCAGATCGAAAGCAAAATGTGGGCGCCTGTGAGTCAGATGCAAAGCACCCTTAATTTAATTTTTATTTATTTATTTATTTTATTTTTTGATGCATTGTTGCGTTTCACGTGGTGTCCTGGTCCAGCCACTGCATGGGGCAACCTAAGAAAAGCCTGGTTCTATGAGAGGGGAGCTTTGCTGAGATATGTGAGTCAAAGGCAGTTTTAATGTTCCTGTTCTGCAAAGGTCAGCAGGTGGATTTCATTCATTACCTTTTCATTTTCAGATCTTGCTTGAGAAATATTGGTCAATTTAATTATACTGCAACTTGTGTCTGCCATGCCATTTTGAATAGCTGTATTTCATTGTAGTTCTTTAATCAGCAAGGATATTTTCTTCTGTTTCTAAATTGAATCTATCTGGGACTGTCAGATCATTTTAGAATTTGGAATATGCTTGACACATAATGATGTAGCTCCTTCCGTAATTCACTTGCACGAACCCCACTTGAAAGTCTTTACGTATCTTTGCCAATATAAGTTTAAGATGAAGTAACATGTTGTAACATCTCAAATTTTCATGAAATTTTTATGAACACTGCAGTGCCTTTCTTGTTTGATTCAAATCATTATATTTTGACTGATTTTAATGAAATGATTAATATATTTTTATCGATTCAAACATATATTTGACTCATTTCATTTTAAAGACCATTTTATTAATTCATTTATTTTTGACTTTAATACATAATGGACCCCATCTAGCATATGATCTAATCCTCAAAATGAGGGAACCCGGACAATTAGGAAGACAAATTGGGTTATGCATCACATATTTATAGCCTCCTAATGCTCATTTCTAATTACAAATTCAATTTAAAAGCCACGCCGAATCGAATGAGAGTGATTATTTGAAGAAGAAGAAGAAGAAGAAAGTCGAGTTTCCCTCTCTCTCATATCCAACATTATTTTTCTAAAGTCGAATCCACAAAAGGGGAGGATAAGACCATAAGGATTTAACTCATCCACCGTAACGATCACAGATATTAATTACAATAGTAAAATTCTAATTTAGAGATTAAAATTATAATTAGTCTTATATTTATTTATTTTTTATAGTTGACTGTTATCTGTAATAGTAATTTTAAAATCGTTGTTTAAAAAAATAAAATTATCGAAGAAGATAAATAAGAATAAAATTTCTTGAACAATGGGGTCTTCGCTCTTATCACCTTCATTGCAGATAGCAATCACCACCATGAGACCTTTACTCATTGATTCGCTTCAAAACCAAATGTACACATATGCATTCTCCGAAAATCTTTGTTGCAAATAGTGGAATTTAAGAGGAAGGAATTGGTCACAATGACTAAACGGCGTCGTTTTTGTTTCCCAATCCATTGACCTGTTTTCAATCAACCAAGATCACAAACCATTTAACAACAGCAAGCAACGCAAATGTTGCTAACAAATCCAAAACCAATGCCTTCAGCAAGAAGAAGAAGGATTGCAAGGAGCTGAAGTGTTAAAGGCACCAATGTCATCCACAAGAAATCAAAAATCAAATTTCATCAATGAAGACACCAATTTTACCAAATTTAGCAGCAATGCTCTTAGAATTGTTTTATGGGATTACTAGGATTGTTTTCAAACAACAGTTTTAAGTAACAATTTTAACTATATTGTGTTGATAGGTTGATTAACTTGATTAAATTTTTTTTTTAATTACATGAAAATTATAAAAATATATGTAATTATAAATGTTTAAAATTTAAACAAGAAGATTAAACAATTTCATATTAACAAAAAAATGAGGTGTAATTACGTTGTTAACTCCTAAAATAGGATTTATCCTATTATTAGTATTAATTGTGCCATTAAAAAAATTTTTATCCCGAAATTTTTAAAGCTGCCCAAAATCTCCGAGGCTCCTTTCTCGCCCTTCTACCTATACGGAGCTTGAGGATTGCACTACAACGTAGTTGAACACTCCTTTCATTAACCCAACAATGTTTTTGCCTTTTCTCTGTCAACGACTAAAATCCTCTGTCACTCCAATTCTTCATATCTTCATGAATCCTCTCCTTTCTCGTCGTTACAATCTAGTATTACACAGATTCAAATCCTCAAATGCACACTCGTATACAGTTTCTTACCTCATAAATCAATGTAGGTTGTCCCCAGAATCTGCTATCTTAGCCTCTAAGTGGTGTCAATTCGAAACCTCTACTAAGCCAGACTCTGTTCTTACCCTTCTGAATTCCCATGGTTTGTCAGAGACCCAGATCACTAGAGTTGTTAAGAGATGGCCAAGGATTCTCATGGCCAATACCCAGAACAACCTTTTGCCCAAAATTGAGTTTTTATACTCCATTGGTATTTCAAGACCAGACCTTGCCTCAATCCTCTCACTTGAAGCAAAAGTGCTATCAAGCAGTTTAAACAACCGAATCAAACCGAACTACGAGTTCTTAAAAGGGGTTTTACTGAGTGATGACAAGGCTCTTCGTGTTTTAAAGCGAGAACCGCGGACTCTCTTTCTTGATTTGTCAAAGAATTTGGCTCGAAATCTTGAGGAACTTACAAAATTAGGAGTGCCCAGAAACTGTCTGTGTTTATTACTCACTAATTGCCCTAAGGTAGTGGTTCAGAAGCATCTTGTATTTAATGCAGCTGTTGATGAGGTTAAGAAAATGGGGTTTGATCCCAGGAAGATGGGATTTGTGTGGGCTGTTATTGCTTTGGCAGGGAAGAGATATAGGTTTTCATTTGAGAGGAATCTGAAGGTATATGAGAGATGGGGTTGGTCTAAAGATGATATTTACATGGCGTTTCGGAAGCACCCAAAATGCTTGATGTTATCGGAGGAGAAGATACAGACAGAAATGGATTTTTTTGTGAACAAGATGGGCTTGCATTCTCAATCCATAGCAACCATCCCGGGTGTTTTGCTTTACAGTCTGGAGAAGAGAGTCAAGCCAAGGTGTTCAGTCATTCAATTCTTGAAAATGAAGGAGTTGCTCAGGAAAATCCCACCTTTGAATTCTGTTTTAATTCCAAGGGAGGACCGTTTTCTGGAGAAATTTGTGACAAAATATGAGGAGAAGCTGCCTCAGTTGATTAGCGTGTATCAAGGAAAGATAGATCCCTTTGATCTCACTTTCCTGACAGCGGCGTAGCAGGGGAGTTCATTTTGTCTGTTCATTTTGACAGTGCCATCATTTGGAAAGTTTGCAGAGATTTTCTGGCATTTAACTCACTTAAATGCAAAGTGGACAGAAACTGTGAGTGTGTTTGCATGTCTAATTGGGGTGTATGATTCATTGATGTGTTTGGATTTCACTAATTTAAGAAATCTTGCTTGTTCCATGATTGATATTTAGTATTGCGTACCAATTGGTTTATGAGGTGTGCATTATGCATTGCTTTCTTAGACAGATATGGTTCAACTGACATGGATAATGCAACTGGTTTAGACCTTTCGACTTTCAGCGCAAGTAACCTATGGAAATGAGTGGGTAGAATTATTGTGCTGCAACTGTTTTACTAGCCTGCTGCAGGTTTATTGCATGCCAAATTAAATGGTTTAACCGTCAGAAGAGCAGGAAATTTGGGGAGTTATGATATTATGGCCAACTGGATGGTGGGCTGACCGAAGAAAGGCCCCTTGCAGTTTTAATATTGTTGTTCTGCAACGATCAGCAGCTTGATTTCATTCATCACCTTTTCATGTTTAGCTCTAGCTTGAGAGTTCTTGGCCAATTTAGTTATGCTGTAACTTGTGCGTGTGCCATGCCATTTTGTGAACACTGGGTAGCAGTAGTTTATCCTAGTTCTTCTATCAACAAGGATCTTTTCTTCTGTTTCTAAATTGAACCTAGGGCTGTCTGGCATACAAAATTAAAATGTTCAATCATTCAGATAATTTTAGAATTTAGAAAGTGTTTGATACATAATGACGTTGCTCCTTTTGTACATCTCTTGCAAGAATCTGAGTTAAAAGTCTTTATGAACCTTTGACCAAAAAAAAAACGAATAGCTCTACTTGGTCACAAGTTCTATCCATTTATCTTTGCCATTGGCATAGAAAGTTTGATTATAAGTTTAAGATAAGTGACACGTTCCATAAAATTGCCACATTTCTAGAGGCTTATGATAGCATGTCCATGGCTATTGGAATCAACATGCTAAGTTTATGATGAAATAAATAAACTTTATGTTGTACTGCACTATTAGAGAAATAGGGATGGCAATGGGGTGTGGATATGGTGCGAGTTTTGTTAATATTATATCTGTCCTGAAACCTTAACCCGTAATTCATATCTGGCCCTGGTACAGCGGGTTTAAGTATTTTTATTGAATTTAATTTTGTGTTAAGAGCCCTATGATACAGCGGTCAGAGCATTGCCAACCAGTAATTGGCAAAGGGCATGAATGTTTGAAAGTATTCTATTTGTTTTTTCCTTTAATAATGGTGGGTATCTTTGCCATTACCTTTTGGACGTGTACTAATAATTCTACCTACAAACCCTTACACAGGCAAGTGAACTCTGAATGCTGGTTTAAAATGTTTGTGTGATTCTCATGGGTAGAAGGCTACACTTTGCTTCCAAAGAGGTGCATTTTCTATCTTTCTACTAATTGACCTAGGATTTATTTGAAATGTAGAATATGACTGGGAGTTCTGAATTTTGGGGTGTTTGGATGTAAGGCATGGAAATTCTTACGGGTGTTGCCTGGGGATTGATTTTCAATTATATGTATTATTTTTAAATTTTGTTAATGCAAATTCTGACAAGGTAATCTACTACACACTACACCCACTTCTTTATTTTATTTTGATTTACATACCTTAATTTTTATATTATATCGATTTATATATATATTTTATAGTAAATTACTATTTACGCCATGCCCTCCTCCATTATCAAAGGGCAAATGATAATGGAACCGTTCTATGGTCATTTGAATTACTGAGTGATTGCAGTTTGCATGTTGTAATGCATCCCTTCATACCCTGAAGAAGGCATTTGGGCTATGAATCTCTACTTGCAAGGCAAAAGTTAATTAATTTTGATTCGAATTGTTCATGATCTTTATAGGGCAGTTATGATCCTCTTGTAGCTCTACATAAAACCCATTTTCATTTTTCATTATTTTTTCCTACCCACAAAATTTCTTCATTATTTTTCATTGTTTTTTAACCTAATTTCCATTATACCTGCAGCTGTTTAACCTTATTTATATGGTGTATAATCTTTAGAACAATGTAACTTAGTCTTTGAATTCTCCAGCCATGACCACAAATACCTTGGAGCATGAGGCCAATTCCAACAGGAGGGATTCTAGTAAGCACACACTTTTACGTCAAAGGGCAATGCGAGTATTTATATGAAAGCTTCTGTTTTCTTTTGCCAGTCGACTGACTTTTGTGAGCAACATCTCTGATGAGTCCTACATTATGAGCAACTTCTACGAGCGTATGGATGACATAATGGAATGAAATTTCAGGCTGCAACAATTGGTTGTGTCCTCTAGCATTTTTTTCGTGTCATTTTTTGCTCTTTCACGACAATTGTAATGAAAGCCTGGGTGCTAAACTTGGAACTATATATACATGGAAAATGATATTTAGCTTTTTGTTTTCTGCTCGATATCCTGTTATCTTCGCGAAAGCAAAGCACATTAATGCAATGGGCTAATAAACATGTTCAGAGTTCTTATTTTTGGAGGAGCATTAGTGCTCCGTGGCATGAAGCTTGACAGAATCTTGGCAGAAATTTCATGTAAATATGGATAATGTTTTGAAAAGTAAATAAAAACACAAAAGAGGGAAATTACATGTAAAGCGACATGAAGCTTGGCAGAAAGAATCGACACAGCAGAGGCTTTCTTCCCTTGTTTTCAATACAAGCTTCCTCAGAGTTTTGTATGGAATTAGCTTTAATTTTTAAAACAACACGGATGGAGAAAAAATTCCTAAACTAACACACATATAGACTTTTGAAGAGTCGATATGTTTTAAAAATCCTGTGAACAATACACAAAAAGTACATATCTGAATTTTCATTCATGACTCGACATGTATTGTTTACCCGTTTGCTATTATGTCGAGTCTTGAAGACTCGACATATGTGCAATAGTTTGAAATTTTTTTTTCTATTTGTATTGTTTTATTTATTTATTTTTTTAAATCAAAGCTAACTTCATACAAAGCTCGGCTTCCTCCACCTTGAGAGCTTCAAGACCACAAAGATTTCCAAGTGAATTTCGGATCATAAACTCAACATTATCGAAAGAGAATACAAAAAGGCAATGGTTTTTTTTTTCGTGAACGAGATGGGGTTAAATTCTCAATCTTTAGCAATTTTACAGGCGAACTTGTTTTACATTTTGGAGAAGAGAATCAAGACCAAGGTGCTCCTTCATTAAAGTCTTGAGAATAAATGGGTTGCTTAGGAAAAACCCCGTTATTAATCCGGGCATTGTCAACTCAATTATAAGAAAAAACTCTTTTAACGTAATATTTTTCATATTCAAATTTTGAATCCGAAACTTAATTAAAAAATCTAATACATTCACCTACTAAACTGACTGTTTATTACTACTTCTCTCTAATTCATTTTTTAGTAAATTAAATGACTAAATTTTTGTCTCTATCTTAATGTTTTATGTGACAGTGTTGTACTCATTCTCATTCTCATTGTATAAATATACAGAAAGATACACACAGCTTGTAAATACAAAAGGATCGAGATATGAGTCGATCATTACTCAATGGTTAATTAATACCATGAACTCTTCGACTCTAGGTGCTTCGTATTGAGGTCTAGACAACAAACTAAGTTGAATGTAAATCAATAGTGAGAGAAGCCAAGTCCCGGTTCCCAAAATATAGCCTAATCGTCACAATTTTCCTTCTTCAATTTAAAAATCACAAATTCAATTTTCTCTGTAATTAAAAAAAAAAAAATCCAGCCAAGTCCTGGTTCAAGCATATGCACTTTGAACACTTAAAGGAGATAAGCGAGGTAAGCAATGGTGTCAACTTGATTAAAGGTGATTAAGGGAAAATTAAATTTGTGATTGATAATTCAATAAACGGTAAAAATTATGAATTTCCAGTCAAAATCAAAATCATTTTGTGTTCTTAAAAATTAAAATAAATTGCTGTTTAAATTTTATTTTCCAAATTAGAAAACTTTTAAAATTATTTCTTAAAAAATTCGGTTAGGGTTTTTTCCCTCAACATTTGTTTTTGAAAAAATATTAAATATATATGTTTTTTTTTTTTTGAAAATTAGGGTTGTTATACAATTAACATCCATGAATTGTTAAGAAAAAAGTTTAAAAATAAATTGAAACTAATTAATTAAGGAGTTTTGGTTATTGCACTTTTCTTTTCTTCAAGCATTATACATGATAAACTATAAAGTGGATCTAATTAATTTTAATATATATTATATACATAAAATCGGCTTACGAAACCAAATGTGGCTAATGGAATTGGGGCCTAATTGAGCCACAAATACAACAATTTCTTTCTTATATATATATATATTTCTGATATAATGGAGTCTCCCTCTCTGCCATACAGCCTCAAGAAGAAGAAAGAAGAAAGAAGAAAATCATTTCCTTGATCGGAACCAAATAGGTATAAAAAGGAAAAAAGAAATGAAACTCAAGTAAATTGCGGAGTTTAATTTTAAAATTATAACAAATGAAATAAAAGAAAACTTGATTAAATTCAAATGAATTCATTGTTTAATTTATCTTGAAACATAAATTCATTAAAGTACAAAATCTAGTTTTTTGAATTAAAATTAAACTTAATTGTTTTGGTTTTGATTATTGTAATGAGAATCATTTTTAATAGAAAAATTTTCATTTCGAAAATGGTTTTAAAATATTATGTATACCAATGCATACATAGGTTTATTGAGAAGAAAGGGTTTCATTAATACTTAAATCTATTATTTTAATAACTATTTTATGTTTTTAATAAAAATTTATAACTTTTAAAATTTTTTTATACTTATTTAAATATTTTTAATTAAAAGTTAAGATTATAAGTAAAAATAAAAATAAAATTTTTGACAGAAGTAAATAAATAGAAGAGATGTATATATATATATATATATATATATATATATATATATATATATATATATATATATATATATATTTCTGCAGTGGAGAATATTAGAAATAAAAAAAAAAATTATGAATCTATCAATTCGAGACAATTGCTAAATAAAATATTTTTATTATTACTTAAGTCACATTTTTGAATTAATATTGTCGAAAAACACTTAGGAAATTTCCAAAAAAAAAAAAAAAAAAAAAAAAAAAACCTTAGAGGATAAAATTGACAAAAGGAAATTCTAATGTTAAAAAACAAGGGGAAAAAAAATGGAGAAGACCCTAGGAATTCACTTGAGTCAAAACATTGGGCCAGAATTTCTCGTGACTTCCATGATTACATCTACCGGAAGCAGAGCCTGAACTAAACCTCCCTCAAAAAGAACCCTAACCAAATCCGAAGAGAGAGAGAGAGAGGGCTTGGACGCAGATCGAATTCACCGGTTCATCTCACTGAGAGAGAGAGAGAGAGAATCTTTGCTGCATTAAAGGTATTTCTTTTACCTTCTTCTTCCGTGCTCTAGGGTTTTCATTTGATGATATGGATGTTCTATGTTGACAGTCCAAATCGCAGCTGTAAAAACCTTTTCTTTTTTACAATACCGTGTCTGTTTTGTGCTTGATTTTGTGTATGTCTGTTGTGTATTCCGCTTATTTCTGCAGTGTACTCTTTGCTAGGTTTGACAATTGTGTTTGTGTTTTATGCTTGATTTGTCTGTTTATTTTTTGGGTATTTTGCCTGTCGGTAATCCACTTTATATAAAAGCCCTGTTCAGATAATGGATGGAATAGCTTTAATGCTCGGGACGCTTTGGATTAGTTGTTTGGGACTAAAATTTAAGTGAGAGAATTTTTTAAAAGGGGAATCTTTTCTCTATGAATCCCAATGAATTCCAACCCTGAGGTGGGATGAGTCACACATAGATGGAACAATTTGCATTGGGGGATTGATTGTCCAATGATTATTTAACCAAAATAAACTTAAGGTCAAAGTTTGTTGGGACTATTTGTCCAATTTCAGTCCCCCACCTAATCCAAATAATAAAAGACGTTATAGTAGTGGGTGAGCTTGGTCTTACTCTCTTTATATCAGCTTGGCTTGAGCCTACTGCTTCCCTCACTCTAGGCATGAGTGATAGTTTGTGACTGTTATATGGATCTCTTTAGCTAATTATCTGCCTTGAAGTGATTAACTGCCTCCAGTTCCTTCTTCCTTGCTGCCGATGTGCCTACTAGGAGAGTTTGCAAGCTATCTTCCTTGCATTCTAGAGCATTCACTTCCATGCTGTTATCATTGTTTATATACTACGTAGCTGTCTGCGTCCTATATTTTGGAAATTTCCCATGTTGCACTGTGTCTATGCCAATGCTTCTTAAATCTATATATACTTGCACTTTCATTTTGGCTAATTATTCCATTATTGTAGTGCTTTTTCCATTTGGATGTTTATGAGTGCAATATTGGTGAATGACTCATTGTTTAATCTGGTGACCAGCAACTTTCACTGGTTTGATGGCCACAAAAGCTTAGGTTCTTTTATGTCATGGTATGGCATCCACCTATTTAGTATGCATGAGAATTACTAATATTTGGTGATTTGGGTAGTTGTGTTGCTTAATTTTTTTTTTTTCCAGGCATAATGTTACTGATTAAGTATAAGTTGTAATTGCTTGAATGCACAAAAATGATCCGTGCAACATGACTAAATTGTAGAGTTATATAACTAGTTATTTTTGGAATTAATTTTGTATACATAATTTGAACGTGGTTTATGCTTTTGATTGTTTCATTCTAATCACCATGTGGCCTCTTTCAGGTTAAGAGTTCCAACAATGTCTTGGTGCACTATTGAGTCGGATCCAGGTTTGTTTTCTAGAACAATTAAATCCAAGTATGTGATAGATTGATCATCAAAATTGTAGTTATGTTCATTATCTAGCTACACTGTAGTAGTTATGCACATGTTTCTAAGGCAATTTTTGAAGTTCATATGAACTTAAAGAAGCTTGAGCACATAAATAGGTGCAACATTTGCTTTCATAGTTGTATACCTTTTCCTTCCTTTCTAAGGCCAACCAATGTCTTGTCTTATTGTGACCTTTTTACCTTTAAGAATTTGGTAGGAAAAAAAGGCTGCAAGGAAAATAGTATCACAGATAAGAATAAGGAAGAGGATAGTATCTTAATTGATCAGGATGTAGGAAGGTGATTAGTGGACTCGCCAGTTAGTTTTTGCACAAGACTAACATTGGGTGATGATTGATGATTGATGATTGATGATTGATCCACGGGCTAGTTACTATTAGCAGTGGAGCTGCATATCTGATTAAGTAACTTTATAATCCTCTAGCTAAAATATAAGATTTAACTTTATAGTCTATGCCAAAATCCATTTTCCTTTATCTCTTTAATCCTTTTTATTTGTATCTCAGGCGTCTTTACGGAACTTATACAGCAAATGCAAGTAAAAGGTGTGCAGGTAATTGGTTCGACTTAATGTATATATTCCATCTCTCTTATTCAGTGTCTCATTGTCTAACACCTAAATAGCATCAGGACATCACTTAGGCAACATTCTGGTGTGCCTTAGACGTGTTGAGTGTAAATAATCCCATGACATATGAAGTTCCACACATATGTTGAAACAATGAGTAGAAAGTTGAATGTGAGCCCTATCATGGTTGGAACATGGCCTTAGTGAGTATTATTTCTTTAAAAGGTTTAAATGCTTAAATTTTTGCCTTTTCTTTTTTCTTTTTAAAAAAATGCAGATGCCTTACCACTTACTAGCTTCTTAGAACTGTGTTGTTTTATTAAATTGCTTGGATTCTGCTATGTCGCCGTATATATGTGGAGTATTGAAATTAACATCACATAACGTAGAAAATAAAAATAGTTTAACTAGAAAAATTCAGACAGCTAGATTATATTTAAATTAACTAGTTACGTGTGAAAATGCAAATTTTCTGTTCTCTACTAGTAATACATTTCTTCAGTATTTCACACGTAGAAAATGAGCAACTTGTGTTATATTGTTATTGAAAATTACTAAATTAGCATTGTAATTTTTCTTGAGCTTTGGGATTCGACCTCTACGACAGTAAAAACATCTAGACCTTGTATTAGTAACCGTTAGGTGCAGTATTTTTCATGTACTTAGTGACAACCTACAAGCACTTTTGACAAACATAATAAAAGTTACTTAGTGCAGTAATATTGCTGGGAGGAGTGGGGGATGGGAAGGAAACAATACTCAGGTCCAAAAAAATTTTAAACTTGAGAAATGATTGATGTCTCTCTTTGAAGAAATTTGTAAAGTATGAAATATGTCCCTGGAAAAAATTATTCTCCTAATTCAACTATTTGTGCAACAAATGCATCCCGTAGAAGTTGGCCGAGGAGCCTTTATGAAGGGTGACAAGAGACTTAAGCACGTGAAACTCCTCATTGATCTTATTTCTCAGTATTTCAGTTTAAAACCTTCTCTTAAGTTATCTTATAGGAGCATTTTTTGGATATCCTCCTCTAAATAACCAAGGGATAGAAAAGAGAGACATTGATTACATCATGTCACTTAATTAGAGTGAGACTTCCTCCTTGGACAATTAGAATCTCTTCCAGAAGGTTGCTAATCTCTTCCCTGATCTGTACTATTGGAATTCATATATCCTTGACTTTACACCTTACCCATTGACAGTTAGCAAGATAATATGGAAGGTGAAGACAGGGAAGATTAGGAAGAGCCCTAATTTACATGCTGATGGTTACCATTCCACATATCCACAGACTTAGGGATTGGTTGATTTAGACTTCTGGATATACTCATGTCCAGCTTCAGCACTGACATATTCTCTCAAAAAGTATCAATATTGCTTATATAAAATAGAAGAATCAATCTTGCATTTATTAAATAGAAAAATCAAGGATGAAAATCTTTTTTTTTTTTTTTTTTTTATAATTATGATAAAAAAATAATGTTCCTTGGTTGGCAAAGATATCTAAGTTAGGGAGCAAATTGAAAATTTAAATTTAGGTACAAGTTATGTGCTTGACCATGTGACACTGTGTATTAATGTATCTATGCATGTGTCTCCGTGTCCCTTTATATTCCAACCACCAGATGTTTCTGTATACATGAATATTACAATGTTGACTATTGAATCAATCAAGCATAGCACAACATCTTTGCATATTTTGCTTGGAGCAGTCCTTGACTTTGTACATCACTTGTATGGTGGACATGAATACACTTCATTTTCGGTGATGCTAGAGCATTAGCACTTCTTATATAACCCAAACTAGGATATAACCTATCCACTCGTGGTAAATTACTCCAGCAATAATGATTTCAGCAAAGAATAAGTGGGATGTCTCTATTTCACCCGTTTTTGTTTTGTATGATTAAGCTCATGCAACTTCACTATAGCATGGCCATTCACAGACTCACTGACATTGCATTTTCCATCATTCTTGTTTAATGGATTTTGTCTATCATTACTGATTATGGAAGATGCAGTTGTATTTTATTAAGAAGGATCTGTGGGCAATTTAACCTCGTAACAACACTATCATCAAACAATAAGTGGGATATCTCCATGGGATTGATAGAAATCTTCCAAAGCTAGGCTGATGGATAAACTTTCCTTTGCCAAGATTTGGATTTATGATTTGTTCAGTTAAACTCAAATTGCATAACTTCATGGAAGCAAAGCCATCACAAACTCATGTTGGTTGCAAGTTCCATCCGTTTATGTATTTTTTCAGTTAGAAGTGATGATGGGAGATATAGTTGTATTTTCTTCTTCGAGATATTTTATTTTTATTGTTAGTGGCTTTATTTTCTTCTTTTTATTTACTTATTTGCATAACTTTTATTTTTATTTTTTTGAATTTTATTATGACTGTTTGCTTATTTCATGTGGGTCTACTCTATCTTCCAAGCATTAGATGTACAAGTATAGCGGTAAGTTGATGAATTTGTACATTGTTTGTAGTGTTTACTGGTTGCAGTCATGATGCCAGATCATATTGATACACATTGTTTTCTCACAAGAACACTATATGAAAAACTGAATAGCCCCTTTAGTTGAATGAAGTAGTCTTTTTCTTTTCTTGTTATTAGAATGGTATTTGTGTGTTTTGACAGGTTGAGGAACTCTATTCATTGGATCTTGATGCTTTGGACGATCTTAGGTGAGGACTGTATATCCATGTTAAGTTGATGTAATATAAACTTGTCCTTCTCGCATAAAACAGGTTCTCTTTAGAAGAAATTTCTGCCTTTAAGTACATTGCTTCATTTACAGGATCCTTTGGAACGGGAAGTTAGTTTTGTGTTAGATATATTTTGTTTTTGGCACTCAAATTATGGCCAAAGGTTGGGCTTGTATTCTCTGTCTCAACATGTAAAGATGAAGCTTATGCCCTTCTCTTTTGGCTTTCTATGTTAATATAACAGGCCAGTATATGGGTTAATATTTCTTTTTAAGTGGCGTCCTGGGGAGAAAGACAATCGTCTTGTGATAAAGGATCCAAACCCTAACTTGTTTTTTGCTAGCCAGGTCAGCTTATATCAGAGTTGTATTTTTCCTGAAATATGTAATCGCGAACATTGATCATCATTATTTGATCTTATCGCAGGTTATTAACAATGCCTGTGCTACCCAAGCCATCCTCTCTATTCTCCTGAACTCCCCCGATGTTGAAATTGGCCCTGAACTAACGATGCTGAAAGAGTTCACAAAAAATTTTCCTCCTGAACTTAAAGGTTTAGCTATCAACAACAGTGAAGCAATACGTGCAGCCCATAATAGTTTTGCAAGGCCTGAGCCTTTTGTTCCAGAGGAGCAGAAGGCTGCCGGAAAAGATGATGATGTGTACCATTTCATTAGCTATCTGCCTGTTGATGGTGTATTATACGAGCTTGATGGATTGAAGGAGGGACCTATTAGCCTTGGGCCATGCCCTGGTGGCCAAGGTGACATGGAGTGGTTGCAGATGGTGCAACCTGTGATCCAAGAACGCATTGAAAGATATTCAAGAAGTGAGATCAGATTCAATCTCATGGCCATTATAAAGAATAGGAAGGAGATGCATACCACAGAGCTCAAGGAACTTCAAAAGAGGAGAGAACAAATACTGCAGCAGTTGGGTACATTGCAGTCCGACAGATTAGTGGATCCTAGCAATATTGAAGCACTAAATAAATCTCTAGCTGATGTGAATTTGGGGATTGAGGCTGCTACGGAGAAGATACTAATGGAAGAGGAAAAGTTTAAGAAGTGGAGAACAGAGAACATCCGAAGGAAGCATAACTACATTCCCTTCTTGTTTAATTTCCTGAAGATTCTGGCTGAGAAGAAGCAATTGAAACCACTTATAGAGAAGGCCAAGCAGAAAACTAGTAACACTTGATGAAAGTTATGCATTCTGCCCTTATCCCTCCTTTTTTGATGTTAATGTATTTTTGGATCATAGATGTCGATTGATGTAAGGAATGACATTGAATACTTCGTATACTTTTGGCTTAGTTTTTCCACCAAATCTTACTGATCTTTTCATTCGGATTCTCAATTGGTTTACTGTTTGATTGATCTAAGCGGATTGGGCAAGAAATCTCAAAGGGATGGTATTCCCCCGGGATGTTAATCCACTGGGATCAAACTGTAAACGTTGGCTAATGGTGGTTTCTTGTGTATTCCACTGAGATTAGATCAATTGCAGGAAATGACTTCTCGTGTGTTACACTTCATGGTCATGTGTCTAGATTGTGATGGCACCCATAAACATGGAGGTCTTTTGCCATATTTTGAACCTATTCGTTGAATTGGCAGTTCACTTGCACATAATCTTAGATCAAGCTGTGGTTACTTTGAACTATAGTTCGTTGACCTTTGATATTTCAAAAGCACTCGTTAACATACTTAAATTTGTGGGTTGTCTCCAGAATCTGCAATCTCAGCCTCTAGGTTGGTTCAGTAGGAAACCTCTTCCAAGCCTGATTCTGTTCTTTCCTTTCTCAAAACCCACTGATTTTCTGACACCCACATCACTAAATGTGTTACGAGGTATCCAACGATTCTCACCTCAGATACTCAGCGGACCCCTTTGCCTAAATTTGAATTTTTACGCTCCATTGGTTTTTCAAGACCTGACATTGTTGAGATTGTCTCAAAACACCCCATGTTGGTAATGACAAGCTTGAAGAGGCGAATTTTACGTACTTATGAGTTCTAGAAAAGGCTCTTACAGTGCGATGACTAGGTTCTTCATGTTTTAAAGGGCATTCCGAGGATTCTCTGTGTTGATTTGTCAAAAGACTTTGGTTCCAAACGTTGAACATCTTCGAACCAACTTTTTGTGTTTATTACTCACTTCTTACTCCAAGGCAGTGCTTCTGGAACATGTTGAATTTGTTGCAGCTTGTGATGAGGTTATGAAAATGGGGTTTGATCCAAGGAAGTCAGGGTTTGTGGTGGCTGTTAGGGCTTTGGGAGGAAGGGCTGGTAAACTGTCATTTGAGAGAAATTTGAAGGTTTATGAAAGTTGGGGTTGGTCTAAAGATGAAGTCCTTGTGGCATTTCGGAAGCAACCACGATGCAAGATATTGTCACAATAGAAGATACAGGAGGGAATGGTTTTTGTCTTGAACAAGATGGGTTTGCATTCTCCAATGATGACAAACAGCCTGATTTTTTTGATTCACAGTATGGAGAAGTGAATCAAGCCAAGGTGTTCAGTCATTAAAATCCTGACAATGAACGGGTTACTCGGGAAAAATGTCTGCTTTTCTTCTGTTTTTAAGTCCTACAGACGTGTTTTTGAGGAGGTATGTGACAAAATATGAGGATAAATTGCCTAAATTGTTGTGTGTTTACCATGGGAAAATAGACCCTCCTGATACCTGACGTAACTTTTCTCACTGTGGTATAGTGGGGAAGTTAAATCTTACCGTTAATAGGATTTTCTGGTGAACATATCCTCCAATTTTAAAGTTTCTCTGCCTTTTGATGATGCTACCTGGACAGAAAACCATCATGAGCTTGGCTGCAAACTCCATATGAGAGATATTAGCGTAATCAAATGACATGTTTAATTGTGGGTAAGCTAAGCCCCCTTGTTTTGTTGCATGATTCTTACTCGTTGCTAGCAATATTTCAATTCAGCTCCAAGGTATGCATTGTCTAGCGTAATCAAAAGACATATTTTAAGTGGGCAAGCTAAGCCCCCTTGTCTGTTGCTTGATTCTTACTCGGTGCTAGCAATATTTCAATTCAGGTATGCATTGTCAAATAAATAGGAATAGTTTATGTAAGATATATTTAACTAATTCAGATCATTGTTTCCATCTTAAACTGGCCTATGAGCTGCAATGCTAATTTAGATGGTTTGACTGTAAAAATATTGATTCTGTTACACAGTGGCATTTCTCCTTTCTGTTCCTGTTCACATAATCGGTTTATCGTTTATCTGGATTATGCCATATCATGCTTTGCATTCTTCGATTTCTTTTGACTAGCCATTACTGTATTTACCATACCAATTTCAAATGACTAGTTTAGATATAGGTTTCTTGCTCCTTTGACAACTTGCAGTTTTCAATGGGCCAGAAAAGCTATGAGCATCATTTGCTTCGTTAGAATTTGAGTTATGTAGGGCTGCAAATGAATGAGATGAATTTTTAGGATTGGCATAGTTTTTACATGCGCCTCAGCTTTAACAATGAATACATCTCAGGTCCTTGTACCCCTGGCTACTGCCATCCTTCACGAGTCCAGTGTGCACAAAAACCTATAGCATCAACTATTTTGTTGGCTATCCTCTTTAGTCCGTGTACAATCCTCATTCCAATTTAGTTTGAATTCTGCACCATTCCAAAACTGAAAAACCTTATAAGTATCTGTATAAACGCAGTGAATCTTTAAAGTTTTGTTTTCCAAAATTGAGCATATTAGTAGTGAGGAATGCTTGTGCAAGTTTAGCAGTTGCTATTGTGCTTACTGTGTAGTAAATGATCTTCTATTTCTTCAAGTTTCTTTGAAAAGAATCTCAATGATTTGCCCGAGCCTTACCAAATGATCTCATCAATACATCTATGATGAGATGGTTCTTCATGTTATAAAGTGAGATCCGTGGATTCTTCTTTTGAAGTTGTCAAAGAATTTGGTTCCGAATTTTGAACTTCTTCGAGAACTAGGAGAGTCTGATACATGTTTCTTTATATTTTGTTAGAGGAGTGATTCTGAACCATGTTGTGTTTGAAGCAGCTGTTGATGAGATAAGGAAAATGGATTTGATCCGAAACATTTGCGTTGGTTGTTAATGCCTTGGCAAGGACTGTTAAATAGTCATTGGAGAGGAATATGAAGGTATATGAGAGGTGGGGTTGGCCTAAAGATGAAGTTCCTATGGCATTTGGGAAGTACCCAATTTGTGTGATTTTGTTGGAGAAGAAGATATAGATGTGGGTGGAATTTTATGTGCACAAGATGGGTGTACATGCTTGCCAACCCTCAAGTTTTGTTTTACCCATACGGAGGTTTGTGACTAAATTGTAAAAATTTGTAATGCTCATTTAAATTCAACCCAAACCGTTTTGTAGCAGAAACATCAGGAAAGAGGTAGAACTCGTCTGTCCTCGCTTAAGTACCTCTTTCCATGGACAAGTATTTGTCACTAGACAGAACTTTTCTAAATATGTCATGTCATCGCATACTAGTGAATAGGCCTTACAAAAGTTTAGAGCACAAATTTAAATATGGACAAAGAGAGATAAGAATGTAATTGAATATAAAAGAGAGAGAGAAAGAATATTTATTAAGAAAATAATATTGAAAAATTGAGAGAATTTCTTCTATTGAGAATAAAAGAGAAAGAGTTTCAAATACTACAAAGATAGAGAGAGATATGAGAGAGATTTTGGAAGAGAGATTGTCTTTCAAATTATATTTACAAAATTAAAGAGAGTCCCTATTTATAGAAGATGTGAGGAGAGAGAAAGAAATAAAAAATGAGTAAAATATAATAAAAAAATAAAAAGGGAAGAGGGGGGAGTGGACATTTTGTCCACCAACAACTATAAAAGTCGTGGGTGTTTTGGGCCCATATGGGCCACAATTCTTGGGCCCAAATGGGTCTATTTGTTTTTAACACTCCCCTCAAGTTTGACAAATGTATGTCGATGGAACCTAACTTGTTGAGGATATTGTTCATATGACTAGTTGTAGTTTCTTTAGTGAAAATATCAGCAAACTGATCATTGCTTTTTACATGAAAAGTGATTATAGTCTTATTTTCAACCTTTTGCCGAACAAAATGACAATCCACCTTAATATGTTTGGTCTGCTCATGAAACACTGGATTTGATACAATGTGAATAGCCGATTAGTTATCACAAAAAAGCTGAATTGGCATTGAGACCTTGAACCCTAAGTCTTTAACTAGAGCTTTAAGCCACACAATCTCACTTGTTGATGCTGTCATAGCTCTATATTCCGCTTCTGCACTAGATCTTGACACTACTGATTGTTTCTTGCTTCTCCAAGACACTAGATTACCTCCCACAAACATGAAAAAACCTGTTGTAGACCTTCTATCATAAGAATCTTCGACCCAATCCACATCACAATATCCAATGATTTCAGAGTTTCGGTTACACTTCATCCATATTTCACGTCCAGGAGAACCCTTTAGATACCTCAAGATCCTTTCGGCTGCTTTCCAATGTCCCATTTTTGGATTATGCATATGCTGGCTGATTCGGCTAACTGCATATACTATATCTGGTCTGGTGATCATCAAATAAATGAGCTTTCCAATAAGTCTATGATATCTCGAAATATCGACAAATTATTGATCGTTATCCGTTCCTTCTTCATAGGTTGAGACTGCTCTACAAGCAGATTTAGCTCCCAATTTACCTGTTTCCTATAAAAGATCAAATGTGTACTTTCTTTGAGATAAAACAAACCCCTTAGAGGAGTAGGCAAGTTCTATACCTAGAAAATATCTTAGTTTCCCTAAATCTTTAATTTTAAATTTAGATTTAAGGAAATTTTTAACTTGATCTATTTGTTTTACGTCATTCCTAGTTATAATTATGTCATCGACATAGATAAATACAATCGTGACTTTTTCATTAAAAAATTTTGTAAATAAAGATGAGTCACTATTGCATTTAGAGAAATCATAACTAAGAAGAGCGGAGCTAAGTTTAGCATATCAGGTTCGGGGAGATTGTTTCAAATCGTAGATGGCCTTCTTGAGCTTGCATACTTGTCCATTTTTGCCTTCAAGCCTTTGAGGAAGTTGCATATAAACTTCTTCCTCTAATTCTCTTTGCAATAATGCATTTTTCACGTCCATTTAAAACATTGGCCAACTCCAATTCGTTGCGAGAGACAATAGGACTCGGACTGTAGTCATTTTAGCCATCGGAGCAAAAGTTTCGATATAGTCCTCTTCATATGTTTGGGTGAAACCTTTAGCTACAAGTCTTGCTTTGAGACGGTCGATTGTTCCATCACTCTTATGCTTAACCTTGTAAACCCACTTGCACCCTACCGCTTTCTTTCCTTTAGGAAGAGTGGTAATCTCCCAAATTTGATTCCTGATAAGAGCATCCAATTCTTCTTCCATAGCCTTCCTCCATTCTTGATTAGCATTAACTTCTTCATAACTCAAAGGTTCCTGTACTTGATCAATACCATTCAAGAACTTTTGATGACTAGAGGAAATATTGTTAGTTGTATAAAAATCAGAAATAGGATGAGATGTAACCTTAGAATTATAATAAATCTCCTTATTTAACCATTCTGAAGGACGTCTTAACCTAGTGGATCTTCTAAGTAGAGGAGGTGGTGAGGATGGTTCCATTAGAATTTTCTTATTAGCTTGTTCTCCCTCTTACTCATTTGGCTTCTCATTTTCTAATGAATTTTCTTCTTCTCCCACTTGTTCCATATTTTGTTATATAATTATTTGTTTGGGAGATTTATTTTCAACTCTTGATAATTCCCAAAAAAAGGTTTGTAAGTCTCTTTTTATAAAATCTTTATCTTTATTATTTTCTTTAAAATAAAATTTATCTTTCAAAAATATTACATTTTTAGGTGTATAGACTTTACTAGTTTCGGGTTCATAGCATAAATATCCTTTTTGAAATGATGCATAGCCTATAAAAATACGTCTTCTCTTTCTTTCTAACTTATCTCTCATTTGAGAAGCAATATGAGCATAACATGTACAATCAAATATTTTAAGATGAGATAAAGATGGTTTTTCTTTTCTAAGTATATCTAAAAGAGATTTTCCTTGAGAATTTTTGTGAGAAGTCGATTAATTATATGTACAGCTGTACTAATTGCATCACTTCAAAATATTTTAGGCATATTTGCAAAACACATCATGGTTCTTGCTATTTCTAGTAAATGTCTATTCTTTCTTTCAGCTACTCCATTTTGTTGTGGAGAATAAGGGCAAGATGTTTGATGAATAATTCCATTATTTTCTAAATATATTTTGAATTCATTACTCTTGTATTCACCTCCATTATCAGTTTTAAGTATTTTAATATGAGTATCATATTGTTTCAAGATAAAGTTATCAAAGTTTTGAAATGCTTCAAAAACTTGTGCATTAGTGTGAAGCATGTATACCCATGTGTATCTAGATTTATGATCTATAAAAGATATAAAGTATTTGAAACCTTTTCTAGATTCAACAGGAGATGTCCATATATCTGAATACACAAGATCAAAGATATTTTTATAAATAGTTTCCAAAATTGGATAAAATACTCAGGTTTGTTTCCCAAAGATACATGCTTCACAATGATCATTTTTACAAAATTTTGTTGGAAAAAACATTTTCAAGATTTAATCATTTGGCTGACCTAATCTAGCATGTCATAGTTGATTATCTCCTTCATATTCATGAGCTCGGTTGCCTTGGTCCAAAAAATATAAATTGTTTCTTCTAGATCCACTACCAATCACTTGATTCGATTTGAGATCCTGAAAAATAACAGTATCAGGATCAAAAATAGTTTTACAATTTTGGTCCTTAGTTATCTTACTAATTGACATAAGATTGGAGGTAAATTTATGAACATATAAGCCATTTGATTTTTTTTTCTGAAAAATTCAACTTCACCAAGTTCTTTAACATTCAAATTTTGTCCATTAACTACTTTTACTATCTTATGTTGATAAAGGGTTTTAAACGTTTTATCTTTTATTTATCCTTAACCATGTGATAATCACATTCCGAATCGATTAACAAATTTTCAGAATAATGAGTGGAGTTTGAGAAGTTACCAGAATTATTGGCGACTTGTTTTAATAGTTTGGTGATGTCTTCAAGAGCTGTTTTCAATACTACATTTTGCGTCACTTTTGGTATTCCTTACTCTTTCCTTTAAAGATGCTTTGGTTTGAGATGAGAATGAAGAAGCCAACATTTCTTCTTGGTATGGTTTAACCTCTTGCAATATAAGCATCCTTTCTTGTAAGGAGGCTGATAGACTTTGTTGGCAGTGGGTTGTTCTGGTGTAGAAATAGAAATTTGCTGCTCAACTTTAAATCCATGGGTTTCAATTTTTGAATGTGAAGCATCCTCAAGCCGCATGCTAGCATCAGCTTTCTGAATTAAGAATCTAATTTCTTGATATGAAGGGAAGTCTTTCATTCGAAGAATTTCTTGGCGTACATTTGAGAAGCGTTCGCCAAGAGAGATTAGAAGACCGAATGACTTATCTTCATCCTTCCGTTTCATCAATATTTTCGAGTTACGTGTCTGAGGTCTCAGCATCTCCAATTCATTCTATAAGTCTTCATATTCTCCAAATAGTTGGGATAGAATTTTTTCTTCCTTCTGAATATTGGCAATCTTACGTTTGATTTCAAAAATTCTTCCCACATTGGATTCTTGCCCTTATAGATCATACATTTGATTCCATAAAACTTTAAAGTTTGGGCAAGATGACACAATGCTTTTGTGAGTTTGATCCATGGCACTAGAGAAGAAATGAAACTTGATCATCTCTTTCTTTCCATTCTTCATATGTAGGGTTGGTAAAATCAACAGGTTCACTCATTATAAATTTCAAAAGTTTTAGAACATTGTGTGACTTTTTGATGTGCCCAACCCATTAGAAATAATTTTTGGAAGTTAGGATTGTGGAAGAAAAAAGGTGGGTTTGAAAAGAAGTAAATGAGGGTAGAGGATTTGTCATTTGAGGAATAATAGAACTCTGCTCTGATACCATGTAGAAATTTGTAATCTTCATTTAAGTTCAACCCAAACAGTTCTGTAGCAGAAGCACCAGGAAAGTTTCCAAGAAAGAGGTGGAGCTCATCTGTTCTCGCTTAAGTACTTCTTTCCTTGGACAAATATTTGTCACTAGACAGAACTTTTCTAAACATATCATGTCATCGCATGCTAGTAAATAGGCCTTACAAAAGTTTAGGACATAAATTTAAATATGGACAAAGAGAGATAAGAATGTAATCGAATACAAAAGAGAGAAAGAAAGAATATTTATTGAGAGAATAATATTAAAAAATTAAGAGAATTTTTTCTATTGAAAATAAAAGAGAAAGAGTATTTCAAATACTACAAAAATAGAGAAAGGGATAGGAGAGAGATTTTGAAAGAGAGATTGTCTTCCAAATTATATTTACAAAATTAGAGAGAATCTCTATTTATAGAAGATGAGAGGAGAGAGAATGAAATAAAAAATGAGTAAAATATAATAAAAAATAAAAAGGAAAGAGGGGGGAGCGGACATTTTGTCCGCTCCCCAACGGCTATAATAGCCGTTGGGTGTTTTGGGCCCATTTGGGCCACAATTCTTGGGTCCAAATGGGCCTATTTGTTTTTAACATAAATATGAGCAGAAAATGCCTCAATTTTTGAGTGTATACCAAGGGAAAATAAACCCTTTCAAGCCCTGACCTCAAAGACGATCTGGCTTAACTCTGTTATCAAAACAGAACTATGATCTCAGCAAAAGGTTTCTTATTCATTCCTTGATCCTTCTTCAGCCCTAGTTGTTTTTAAACTGTACTCTTTAAGCTAGGCACCCTGCATTTGTTTCGTGTAGACATGATTTACATGACATAGATGTAACTAGTTTTGGCTCCTGCCTCCAGTGATCTCTCCCTCTCTCTAAGCTCCAATCGCCGGCGGTAAGTATGACTCTCTATATTTGTTTAATTCTTATCGGTGTTTTCAAATCCGAAACAGAGTATGAATCGGTTATGTCAAGGGATCAATGGGTTACCGAATCAAATTGGTCGAATCAGACAAAAAAATAGAGTTGACATCATCAGAAATTATAAATAAATATGAATTCTAAAGCAAAAAAATCAACAAATGCCTTTGACTCAACGGTGAAATCTATATGTCTTTTATTCGGTGCCTAGTTCAAATCCTCAAGCATGCAATTTTTTTCATATTTTTGTAGTATTAAAGAAAACTCATTTGACCGAGCTGGTTCAATCCTGATTTTTTCGATCTCAGTTTTGATCAGTTTTAATCGAGTTTTTCAAAAGCCGGTTTTGTATAGGAATCCAAACCAATTACTGGTTCGATTCTTGATTTAACCGATTGGATCAATTGGTTTAATCCGAATTTTAAAACATTCTAATTATTTTCTTACTCTAAATTTGTTACATTCCTCGAAATACCTTTTTTTCTATTTCAAACCTCATTTTCCATTTGTGGTGGAGATCTGCTATGAGTGACCACGCACGTGACCTTTTAGATTTGGATAGAAAGGCTAATTTTGTAAAAATAAAAACTTTTAGAGGAAAACTTTACCAAAATTTAAAAACTTAGGGGGACCATTTGCCAACAGGTAAAAGTCCCAAGAGGCAATTTTACATTTATAGTTGTCCTGTTTTTTAATTTTGCCTTTTTTTTTTTCTTCTTACAAAACATGAGCGTTAAGCAACGTCTAGTTGATTTGTAATTAGATATTAATATTCTTTAAATAAGATATCATACTTAAATCTTATATATAAAAAATATATATATTTTAAGAGAGTTTTACTCATCAACAATCTAATTCGTCTCAAATTAAATTTGATTGACGTCAATATAATTACTAAATATAAATAGTTTATTTTTTTTATAATATCGAGATTTGAATATGAAATCATCGGATTGAGAGAATGGGGGTTGTGAACACTAAACTATCCCTTAGGATAAAGACGTGTAATTTATAAAAAGCAAAAAACAAAAAGCAAAAAACAAAAAACAAAAAACAAAAGACTAGATTGGCTTAAGATTAAATAGAGTTTTTAATTTAATAATATTATAATAATTTAAATCTTTTTTTACTAAGAAATTTGATTTATATATACAAAATCTTTTATATATATATATATATATATATATTAATTTTCTCTTTGAATTAGAAAAAAAAAAATAAAGAAGGCAGATTTTACAAGGTGAGCTTTCCCAAACAACACTAAGAGATTTTTTTTTTTAAAATTTTTGTTTAGTGTTTAGTTTACCCTAAAAAAAAAAAGAAAAAAATTACATGTATAATATTTGAATTATTGTACAGACTTCAAAAAAGTTTCCTTAAACTTTGAATATTGTAATGAAACATTCTTTTGTTAATCTGGCTTTGGCGGTCTAAGGTTATTTTTCTCCTGTTGGAAAAGAAAATAGAGAAATAAAAATATAGAAAAAATAATATTTTAAAAAAATAAATAAAAGCAAATATAAAAAAATATAAAATTTATAAAAATAATAAAATAGTTATCTTTTATAATAAAATTTTAAAATAATCAAATATATAATTATTAATTATAAAATAAATATTACAATTAAATAATATATTAAATATAAAAAATTTATATAAATATTAATTAATTTAATATATTAAGTGACTTTAAATATTATTTTAATTAAATTCAACGTTTATCACCTTGTATACCACGTCATCTAATCTTCTCGCCGGACGCCCTCTCCCCCCCCCCCCCCCCCCAAAAAAAAAAAAAACCTTCTCTCTCTCTCCCCCTCTCTCCCTCTCTCCCAACAGCTCTCTATTAGCTCTCTGTCCCTCATGCTCCGATTTGACCGGTTTGGGTATGACTTGGTTGTTGCCACGTAATACAAGCAAACGTTATCCGCATAACACATCATACGAAATGTGCCAGCTCAACAAGGCTCAGTAACTTTAATTTTTGTTTTGATTAATTTAGTTTAAATATTTAAAAATTTATTTTAAAAATTGATTTTCTTAATTCTTTTCATTTTATTTTTAACACTTAGACTTATCTCTGTTAATTAAAAAAAATTAATATTTAATTATTACTTATGACAATATTGACAAAGTCTTATTTATCATCATAATTAAAGTTAAAAAATTTAGCATACAAAATTGACTTATTTGAAATCCTGAGAATACTTGAGAGATTAGACAGAAAATTTTTTCCCCTGCTTCCATTTTAGGGCTTCGTTATTGCGTTTTTTCAATAAACTTTGCATTGCAAAGTTGAAAAATGCTGAGTATATTCAGACGAAGAACACAAAATCCCCTTACTTTCATTGTCCCAACAATGTTTCGCCGATGGAATTCTCCTGCGCTGCTTTTCCTTCGTAATTCCATGAACCCCAACCCTCTCCCTCTTCTTTTCCGCAGATTCGAAGCCTCGACACCAACAACAAATTCGAACTCAAACATTGTTTCTTACCTCATAAACCAATGTGGGTTGTCCCCAGAATCTGCTATCTCAGCATCTAAGAGAATTCATTTTGAAACCTCTTCTAGGGCCGACTCAGTTCTAGCCCTTCTCAAAAACCATGGATTCTCGGAAAGCGACATCACAAGAGCTGTTAAGAGTTATCCAATGATTCTCCAATACCATTCCCAGAAGACCCTCTTGCCCAAATTCGAGTTTTTCTACTCCATTGGTGTTTCAAGACTAGAACTTCCTTCAATTCTCTTATTTGACCCAAAACTGCTATTAACCAGCTTAAAGAAGCGAATTATACCCAACTATGAATTCTTAAAAGGGTTTTTACAGAGCGATGAAAAGGTTATTCGTGTTGTAAAGCGCGTACCTTGGATTCTCCTATTGGATTTGTCAAAGAATTTAGTTCGGAACATCGAACATCTTAGAAAACTAGGCGTGCCCGACAACTGTTTGAGTTTATTACTCACTTCTTATCACAGGGTGTTAGTTCTGGACCAGGCTGAATTTGATGCAGCTGTTGATGAGGTTAGGAGGATAGGGTTTGACCCGATGAAGACGCAATTTGTGACTGCCCTTAGAGCTTTGGCAGGAAAGACTGGTAAATTTTTATTTCGAAGGAGTTTGAAGGTGTATGAGAGATGGGGTTGGTCTAAAGATGAAGTTCTCATGGCATTCCGGAAATTCCCGCATTGCATGATGTTATCGGAGGATAAGATAGAGGAGGGAATGGATTTTTATGTGAACAAGATGGGTGTACATTCTCAGTTGATAGCATCCTGCCCAAAGATTTTGTCTCACAGTATGGAGAAGAGAATCAAACCTAGGTGTTCAGTCATCAAAGTCTTGACACAGAATGGTATACTCAGGAAAGACCTTGCTTTGGCTTCCATTGTGGCTCCATCGGATATGGAGTTTCAAAAGAGGTTTGTGAGAAAATATGAGAAGCAAGTTCCTCAATTGTTGAGTGTGTATCAGGGAATGATTAACCCTTTTGAACCCTGACTCCATTTGGCTTGGTGTGGTAGTGAAATTCATGCTGTTTGTTCAAACCTATTCAGCATTTCGACGTAGTTAAAGGCAAACTGGGAAGGAAACCATGTGGAGCTTGATTGCAAACTCTTTTTCGCAGATCTTCAACGCATTTCGAGGAGGAATTTGGATTTTGGTATGTTAAGACCTCATCTGAGCTAGCTGTATTTGAGTTGTGCATTTCTTTCTTAGTTATGGTTCAGAATCAGATGAGATAGATGTAACTAGTTCAAACATTTGAGTTTCATCAGAAACCAGCACAGAGTAGAAAAGTGTGAGATTTGGAATTGTGCTGCATCATTTGACTGAACTTATGATGGGTCTGGATACTTTTGACTTAAAATTTTGTGCTATTCATGTTTTATGACATCATTTTACATTTTTTGCAAATGTAGATTTATGCGATAACTTTTTTTATATGTTCAAATCAAAGAGACCACTAACGGTAATCAATTGCTGGGACAAAGCACTATTCTGTTTGGAATTTTTATCATTTGAGATTGTGTGTGTTTCATGCTTCCAAAATCTTCACTTGCATTAAAAAGCCAACCAGGAAGGATTAACTGCCTCCTCCTATGATGAATCCCATTCCAAATTTAAATAGGCTAGAACACAAGTATTATTTACTTCATTAGAACTCTGACTAGCTAATGCTACAAGTTGAACCAAGTTGAGGGGTTGTCATGATCTTGCTAAAATGAGCTGAGTTGAGCTTTCACTCGTTTATATGAGCCTAAAATCTTGATCTGTCATTTGCTGATTAACATGAGCCGATCCAGGATGAGCTTTGAGGAATCAAGACCCTCATACTCCAGAAATTGAAATTGAAAAGAAAAGGAAGGTTTCTTTTTAATGGTTTTTTAAATATTTTCTACAAGGTAATTGCATGAAGATAATCAATTGGTCGTTGTGGTTGGACTCTTATTATAGTTTTGTGACCACATCCTTTATACCCCCTCTCATATGGAAGAAGGAGAATAAAGAACGGAGAAGAAGATATGAGCAACAATTGATTTGATTACGAAACAGCTCATGATGTTCATATCAACCTAGCATTGGGTAGACCTTCAGGATTGGTCCACTTGATTAAATAAACTGATCCTACTAACTAATGCAAGAGTGAAGAAAAAGTTTGTGGAAGTTAATACGCACTGGCCTTATAAGTTCAATGCAATTAGCTAACATTTTCACCAAGCAAATTTCTCTCATGGATGGCTTTTGTCAATGTCAATACCTCTCTCTTTTTGGACCAACAACATAAAATTGTGGCCACGGACATTAGACACAGGCGTTTTATTTACCAAACATGTGCCCTTGGTTCTATTTTTCGAACTTTTAATTCCTGAAAGAACAAATGTAACCATTTTCCGTTTGTTTTTCTCAAAATATCTTCTTACACAAGTATATATTCAATGCTCATAGCAGTTGAAGCTGCTTAAACAGTATACAATTCACGTCGGTAGGGATTGCATGCGCTTGTACCCCAGCAAGGGACTGATAAATGTAGGACCTTCACATCACAATGGGGTGACCTTACTGTCACACCAAAGATCTAACCAGATTTACTATTAAGACGTTAGACATTTGTTTTCTGGGATCTTGGATGCCTCTTATCAAAACAAAGGGCATAAGGTACATAAATCTTGCTCCAGATTCTCTATTACAGGGTTGCATCAGAATAACCCTTTCATCCTTGTGGCAGGCAAGAAGAACAAGAAAGATGCAAAGATACACATGCTAAACTTTCTAATTTTCTGATTTTATACAGTGAAAGAATAAAAACTTGTAAATGATGGTTTGAGAACCTAGAGTTTAGTGGCTTCAATTTACCCGAGGAGCTATCTCAGAGATCCTCTCATCTTCAAGGAGTTGAAAGGGATCGATATACTGGGGCAATGTTACTGGCATATTGCTCGCATCATGGACAAAATTTGGTCCAAAATACTGCCAAACACAAATAATCATAAGTTATTTCAGTAGCCAATACAGCATAGAGAACCTTCACTCTAAATAGCAAGCCAAAAGGCGACCACCTATTAATGAATAGAATCAAAGTTTATAATTAAGATGGCACCTATGAGCAAGAAAGGAAGATGAGTAGTATAAGCAGATTCGTAGGAGTAAGCACAGACTAATTGAGCAGAGAAAGATACCATGTTATACGAAATTTAGAGAGAGAGAGAGAGAGAGGAGTTTCAAATAGAATGTCCTTGTGCCTCATCGACATTAATGATTGTAGATAAAAGGCAAAAGTTCTTGGAAAGCTTTTGGAGTGTTGAATCTTTCCTCGTACACAGAGACTAGCAAGCATAAGGCTACTGGTTGCTTGTGAGAGGGTGAGAGAGTAAAAGCCCATGAGTCCCAAAAGGTGACAAAAGTTCTTGGAAAGCTTTGGAATGCTGAATCTCTCATTGTAAGCAGAGAACTGCAAGCAATTAGGTATGGGGTACATCTCTAAATGCAGTGAAAGGGGTCTACCTGACCATGGAAGATGGTGGGAAAGAACATACATATCACAGTTTGCCACAAGCTTTGTCCCATTTAGCAAAGTAGATGATTGCCTCAAAAAGAACACTGACTAAGGGAACAAGGAACTGAAGCCTCGTGTAGTCATCACAAAAAGGGTAATCAGACATGTTGGCACATTGGGAGTTCAATGGTAGGGTGTGAAATCCTTCCCTTTCTCATGAACATAAAAGTAGAAATGTGGAAAGGAAAGCAAAAGATGAGTGACAAGCATAGGCTAGGGAAAAATGAGAGTTCCAATGTCCCATATATAATGGTCTCAGATTAAGGCTGTCGTCAAAACTATGTTGCCTAACACATCAAATATTTACAGTTTGAAGGACAGTAAGGTTTATGGCAATTTCTATGTCCAATCCAAAAGTTGAAGGAAGATGATTTCCATCCCAATATTGCCATAAATTAGATAGTTCAGTCTACAGTATAAGGAGTAGCTGGATATGTACCAAGAATTAAGCAAAAGTTTGCTCGATACACAAGTTCAGGATAACAGAAAAGATAAGAAGGCATCTGTGAAACACAATAATAGTTTAGAAGAGCTTACCACATAGAGAGCAGAAAAAAATGCAACAGTTATGACAATCAGTGGCCCAAAACCCAAAAAGAATGTTCCTCCAATTGTCAGCAACAATTTAGCCCGTGGAATCAATCCCTAGAATTTAATTGTAGCAGAAGACGCAAGTCAAATTCACTTGCCCATTTATGTTACCATGCACAAAAACACATACATTGAGACAATCAACAAATCAAGACCCAACTTGTATCACTCTCCCAAAAACCAAAAGGTAGAAATTAATTGAGACAAAGTCCAAATTGCATCAAAAGCACTTAATACTAAAAAAGGTCAGGATAGCAAACGGATCAATCAAAGGCAATAGAAACAAAGATTGCTGATAAAGCAGGACATAAAAAAGGCTCAAAAGAGAGGAAATTTGTCATGCACAAATCCTTATAAAAGGGCAAAGATTCTAAGGAGGAGAATCATTCTGCTGTTGAGGGTTGGAATTTTGGACCATAATGAGAAAATCAAGACTCCAACTATATTGAACTATTGAATATAACTTTTAAACCTCCATTTCAATGAAGAAAAAAAGCTTTGCATCCAAACTACAAGAAATAAACTATAAATCTAGCGGGCAAGCTATTTCTTGGAAAAGAGAAAGAAAAGTAAACCTCGAGGCCTTCACTGTTCAGTGCCATGGAGCGCTCTCTTTGATTAGCTAGGCTTTTCTGGACATCGGTTGAGACAAAATTTGCCTTTGAGAAACTCCCATCATCTTCAATTGATTTAATTTCATCATCTAGTCCAAGGGTACCCCTGTTGCTCTCTTCAAGCAATGAAGTGGGAGTCATCCCCCTTCTTCTTAACTCTTTCATAAACAATGATTCCGGAGGCTCTTCACCTGGAGGGGCAGAAGAAAACTTGTCACAATCACAGGACATATTAAAGACACTCTCCAATAGTGTAATCAGTATATGACCAGAGATCCCAGAAGGTTCCAAACATGTCATCGGGGGAAAAAAATACTAAGTGCTCAATTTTGCAGGCAATTAGTCAATTGACGATGAGTTATGATAGAGCACCATATCTGCTCATATTATGAAGTGAACTATGCTGCACCTATGCTTCCAGAAAAGAGCATATACATGTTGGATTCGTCCTTTGGACATGACATGGTACAACAGTTTTCAAATTTATATCTGTAAAATTTTTATTATATTTGTCCCACTGTTCCTTTGTTGTATTGTCCCTCTGTCTCATGGCCAATGTTTGTGTCCTTGCTTCATAGGAACTCCATAAGCTGCATATGCATATGTTTGGAATTTTATTCACTAGTAAGATGCAAGTCCATTTGTAACAATAACATATATATGCTCCCCAAAATATAAGTAGACTACCAAATTTGGTACACCAGCAAAGGGCATGGCTATAAAAACCCTGTTAATTCACATTTAATTTCAGGAAATATTATGGTCTCACTCTTAAGAGGAAGAACAAGTCACCACTAGCATGGTCTTACATGTTGGATTCGTCCATTAGATGGGATATGGTCTTACTTTTAGCTTGTTTAGCTCCATACTCTCTCTCTCTCTCTCTCTCTCTGTCACACACACACACACAAAATAGCAGCTGCCACAAATAACATGCATGCACAGTAGAAATAAATCAAACATAACACAATATTTTACCACATGGTTTGGCCAAGATGCCTACATCCATGATGATTGTCCACTAACATTACCATTCAACACAATTCTGTCATTACAATTGATCAATCATCCTCACAGTCAGTCACCTAATAACCACATCCATAAACTAAGTACCCTCTCACTCAAATTTACTAACTCTCTGGACCAATACAACATGATTAGTCTAACCAAAAGCAAACAAATGACAGCCCTCTATAACCTCTAGAGCCCGCGGGCAGTTCCCAATTGCCAACCCTCTCATCCTCCTATATGATTTAAAATCCCCTTTAGACCCATCTTCTTAGCAGTCTCTCTACTTTTGCCTACTCATTTTTATGCCATCTATTGCACAATTCCCCTTCTTGGTGAAGGCCCAATGGTCATAATCTAAGCCCACCACCTCCTATATTTAGGGGGGAACAAACTTGCCCATCACATAAATGTTGTTTTCAAAACTTCACTTCCTATTTTCTCACCTTCCTTTTCCCCCTTCTCCAATTTCTTTTCTTCCTCCGTGGCTGCTCCATTCAATCGGTCATATGTGCCTCCACCACCAACAGCTTACATTCACTCTTCAATTCTATTTTCTTTTACTTCTCAACCACAACCTTCTAATTTTATGCATTTGGGTTGGACCAAAACAAGCCCCTCTCTCTCTCTCTCTCTCTCTCTCTCTCTCTCTCTCTCTCTCTCACACACACACACACACATATCCATATTCAATATCACCAAAAAAGAAAGAAGAAAAGAAATTTTTAAACAAAAAAAATTTGAACAATAAACAAAATTGCCTACAAAACTAAAACAGAAACAAAGAAAAAAATAAATTAATGAAAAAAAAGGCACATACCGTTACTTTGATTATCGCCTTCTTGAACACTACAGCAAACCCTGAAATCCCTTCTCACCGCCACCACCCTTCTCCGCCGCCGACTCTGAAACTTCAATTTCAGACAAACTTTTTTCAGATTGAAGCCTTCATAATTGTAATAAGAGCGAGAAGAACATGAAGAGAGAGGAGAGAGATTCGACTTGATTATTTGCAGAGACGAAGCCATAAAATTACGTAAGGCAGAGAAGAAATAAAATGAAAGGTTTTGAGAGAGAGACAGAGAGAGAGAGAGAGGGAGGGAGATTTTTTATCGACAGGGGCGTATGTTAGGAAATGGTCATTAAGGAATGCCAAAATGCGCGGGGAGATCTTGTGGGTGATTTTGTGGCCACAGGGTCCTACGAATTCCGCGTCACAAATTTTTGCGGTTTCTGAAAGCATCTTCAGACCTCACATGATTCGTTTGTTACACATGGCGATGACCATTGAGACGGTTGTCGGCCTCCGGTCTAATCGGCTCTAATTTTTTTTTTCTTTAAAAAAAAAACCGAAAATTGAGCCTGAGTTATGCCGGATAACCCAGCCCCCGGTCTGGTTTAGTTTCCGGTCAATTCAAACCTCACCTAATAGAAAAACTCAATTCAAAAGATACGAGAGTCTATTAAACATAATAGACTTTTAGGATTTTTTGTGAATCCAATGTGAGATTTATAATATTGTCTACCCCTCGAAAAGTCAGATGTTCACGAATAACTCCCACTTTGAACTTTTTTTACAACACCAGATAACCTTTTTCCCTTTTAAACGACTCTAACTTTGAACAAGATAGCCATTTTTCCTTTTAAACGGCTCTTACCTTGGACCAAGTAACCTTTTTTTCACTTTGAACAGCTCTCACTTTGAACCTTATCAAACATTAAGTAGCTCTTTTTTATGTAATCTTATTTCATGTTGGACTGGAGACTCTAATACCAATTTGTAATTGACTCACATGATAGATTCAAATCCAATAGGAAAACTCAGTTCAAAAAATTGATCTATTAGACGAGAAAATCTATTAAATTTAATTAGACTTCTATGATTTTTTGTGAATCCAATATGAGATTCATAAATATTCAACCGTTAACTGGCCCAATCAAACCCATGAATCGAGGCAAACCTTGATGAATGGATTGATTCCAACTTCGAACCTATGGGGTAAGGTAAGATTCAACCGTTAATGAACCCACTTGAACCCTAAACCCAAACGGGTAAAAAATTTTAACTCCCAAAGTCATAACTATAAGTTTCTTATATTCCAACTCCTAAACCAACAAACTGTGAATTTAGCAGCACGATATTAATTTGAATCTTGAAAATGAAAAAATAAACACAGAGAGAGTTAATTACTAAATTGAGTTTTACAACTATTTAAATTAAATTAATCAAATTTTTAAATATTTATGGTCTACTAAAAGAAAACATATTTCAACTCTTAAAAGTTTATTTTAAAGAAAAAAATACACATTGCAAATATATTTTAAAGCCAATGTAAATTTTTTTTAAAAAAATAAAATAAAATGCCAATTTCATATCAAATCAACTCTTAAAGTTTATGGTTTGGGGGTTATGAACCAATAGATTAATTTTGATTCGGGTTGAATTAAATCATTAACAAATACTACCACCGGATTATTAAAGATAAAATATATAAGTTTTTAATTATATATGGGTTGATAAAAGTAAGTGGGTAATTTACTATACAAAAATTTTAAATAATTTAGATAATTATTTGAAATATATAATTCAATCTAAAAGCCCCTAAAAAATATTTGAGTATTCACTTGCTAGTTGTGATGGTTAACAATCAACCAAAGTGAAGTGAGGAACAATAGTTGGTATTTTGCCTGGGCAATAAGATTAGATACAAAGTTAACAATGATTTTGAGAGGTGTAATTGTGATGCATGTAGGAGTAGTTAGATCCCCCGCACGGCAACTCCGTGCAGTTCTACCGATGAACAGTCAATTTAGTGGGATAAATTGTTAGATTGCTTAATCAAGTCTCTGATTTAAAACTTGAAAATGAAAAAAACTATATTAGGAGAACTTTTCTTAAATAAGGTTTTCGTAAATATTCAAATCAGATTACTTATTGTATAACTCTAAATTCCTATGATTGGAACCAAAAAAAAAATGTGCTTATATTAAGCCAAATACATCAAATTTCAGGTCTATAATCGAGAAAATTCAAAGAAAATAAATACTTAACAAATTGCTTAAATTTGAAATTTAAATTAAATATTTTATAAGAAAGTGTAAGGAAACAATATTAAGATGAAGTACTCATCTCCATTCTCAGGCCATCTTCTATGATGCTTTCACAGAGATAAGTGGTATCTACATGAAGAAATTTTCCATACTAATGGACACCTAAGGCAAAGCAAAAATATGATGATTAAATTAGTGACATATATAGTATGAGAGAAAAATTTTAATGGAAAAATTACAAATAAATGTTGTATGGAATAAATGTTATTCAGAGTAGCTTTTTGTATGAGGGAAAATATTAATGACAAATTCAATTTAGTTTACATTTCTCTCTCTCTATCTAAACTCATTTTTTTAAGTTTTATCTTTTTAAAAAATTAAATTTAGCTTTTTCTCTTTCAACTAACCAAATTAAATTTTTTCTCTTTAAAAGCAATCAACTTAATTCATATTTCTCTCTCAAGACACATTGATTTTAAAATTTCTCTATCAAGAAAATACTAAATTTAGATTTATATTTTAAATGTTGATTCTCTAAATACATTAATTTTTCATTTTCACTCTATAAAAAAATAAATTTAATTTATCTCTCTTTAAAACTAAACATATTAGGTTTATCAATCTAAAAATCAATTTAATTCATATTTTCTCCTCTAAACACCTTTATTCTGATTTTTCACTCTAAGAAAATCAAAATTAATTTTTTTAAAAAAATTAAGGACACTAATTTTCTCTCCTTTTGAAAATAAAACTATTTAAAATTTCCTATAAATAAAAGAATTAATTTTGAGAGAATTAAAATTTTCCCCCATTTTTTTTCTTCTGTTACTCTACTCAAAAAAATAAAATAAAAATTATTCTTTAAAAATTTTCTCTTCTTCTCCATCTTACGATCAAACAAATCCTTGCTGTCCACTAAATTGTCAATTCATCATGCATGGTTGTTGAACTCCCTTCTCTACACTTTAATTTTTTTTTTTTTAAAAAAAAAATGTGAATTATGTGATTAGAGCTAGTCTAAAATGCTTATTAGGAATTGTCCCATACTATGTGGTGACATATCCGGGAATTTTCCTGTTTCGGAAATTCTATCATGATTAGGAGCCCATTAAAAAGGAAATAGAAAATAGGGTTTTCAAAAAAATAAAAACTATTTATGAGGATTATTATTATAATTATATGGGATATTTTTTTTGAGATAAATCATCAATATCCGATAATTACGATAACACCGATTAAATTCGGTTCAAATCAGATTGGACTCTTAAGAGCAAAACTCTTCTAATATTTGTTTTCTATATATACAAGATTCAAATCTAAACTATAATTTGAGAGAACTTTGGACTACACCAATTAATATATATATATATACATACAATGGCGGAATCATATGGATAATAGAGCGGGTAATTACCCCCACCCCAGTCCAAAATAATCCATTATTTTGTACCTCAATTAAAATTATTTGTATTCTTATATCTGACATTTACCCCCACTGTCCTAATATTTATCTCCATTATTTTTAATTTTCCTTATTTTTTTTTTTTTTGAAAAAATTAATTTTTAATTGACCGATGCAGATCACATAATTCCTTCTCTAAAGAAGTGAGAAAACGAAAAAGAAAAAATGTTATCCTAGTAGTTAGTTTAAAATTAGTTGGAAAAGTTGGTGTCATGGTAGTCGGGGAAACAGCATGCACTTGTAATGTTGGTGGGTAGATTTGGTGAATGTGGTTGTGGAAAATTGAAAAGAAATTCTTTCCTCAGTCACCCCAAGTCCTAAATTGGTTTAATGTACTAATACAGAGTAAGTCTAGTGAAAAGAACGTTAAATCCTTTAATCAAAAATCGAGTTTAAATCTTAAAAATAGAAAAAATTACGTTATGAGAGTGAGAATATATATCCCCAAATAGTGGTAAGTGAAAAAGCGTTACATGGCCAAAAAAAAAGGTTTAATGTGATTTTCACGTCCGGGAAAATATCAAATATTAATTTATTATTATTAAAAAATTATATACACATATTGTGAAATATAAATCAATCACAGAAACACAATTTTTAAAGTGGTTCAATTAATATATTTGCATTGCTGATTAACCATGATCATTCATTTAATCATACCAAATAACCGTTACAATTACACCCATAAGCTAGTTAGATTTTCTTTCAAATCCATTCTAAACCCACATATAAATGACATCTCTTTGTAATACTCTAATTTTGTAAACTTTTATCAAACGAGAAAGAGAGAGAGAGAGAGAGATAAAAACATAGAGATTGAAAGTTCAATTGCCAAATCGATTGATTAAAGGGTTATCTGATGAACAAAGTAGTTTTGGACTTAGTGTAGAGGTAGGAGAGAATGAGTATATATGTACGTGGTCCTTTCTTTGTATTTTGCAAAGAGTCTATTTTCATGTCTCGAATCCATACCTCAAACTTACCAAATAAGCAACTCCATTTTTGTGCCCAGGTTCACCATAGCCAAATTGATCAACTGAAAAAAAAAATTATAAAAGAAAGAAAAGAGAAAAGAGAGAGGGGTCAGGTAGTTTAGTTATTTTGTTTAAAAACAATATTGTTGTTCGAGACGTTTATGTTTTGTGCGAAAAATCATCATGATCTTGGGATGTCCGGACACATTTGCTAAATTCAATTGAATTTAAGTAGGATTTTCAATAAAAGAAATAATACAATAATTATTTTAGTTTCCTTTCTAGAGAAACTTCCTTGGTACATTATCTGATGATTGAAATGAAAGCTCGTGGCAGAAGGTCCCAGTGTCAATGGGGTTTTCGCACAATTGAAACCAAAGAAACAAAGGTTACCAAAGTGTTGCTTCTCTTCTTTCCCTCGAATCTCTCCTTTCCTTAATCGATGGTCTTCACTTGGATTGATTGGAAAGCATTCGTGCAAGCACCAGATGGAGCAACATCTGAGACGACCAAAACAGCATCTCCTTGTTCTAGCAGACCTTTTGCTTTGATAAGATCTATGGTAGTTGATATGTTGTCTTCCATATCATCGGATAGATTGACAAGAACCGGAATGACTCCCCACTGCAAATTCAGTGACATTCGCGTGCTACCGTCATCGGTGAATGCAAATATGGGTGGATTGGGGCGGTTCCGTGAGAGGAGTGAAGCCATATGCCCATGTTTTGTGTACACAAATATAGCGTCCACACCAAGGTTGTTGGCTGCAAAGAGAGCAACATTAAATGTTTAATACTCAAGAGACTAGGTACTTTCAGAGATGTTAAGGTAAAAGGGAAAAAAGAGATTACCCATTTCAACTGCACAATTGCAGATTTGCTCAGCTATTCGATCAGGCAATGAGGTGCCAAGTTGACACTGATGGAGTAGACTCTGTCGATTCTCCTCACGACTTGATAGCTCCATCCTACTACTCACCATTCGAAGGACAGAAAGAGCTTTATGTCCATATGATCCAATTGCAGATTCACCGGATAACATCAATGCATCAGCATACTGTCGAACTGCCTCAGAAACATCTGCAATCTTGATTCCCAAAGAAATTATTTACTAGGACAGAAAATGTTTAACTATTTTGAGTCAAAGGATTTATGTTTTTAGTACCTCTGCACGTGTTGGGGTCGGATATTCAATCATGGACTCAAGAAGCTGAGAAGCGATGATCACCGGCTTGTTTAGTTGCCTGCAAACATGAGCTATGTCCTCTTGCACAGTTGGGATATTTTCGAGTGGGACTTCTACTCCAAGGTCTCCTCGTGCTACCATGACACCGTCAGAAGCTTCTACAATTTCCTCCAATTTGTGGAGTGACTCTATGCTCTCAATTTTTGCCAAAACTTTTATTGGCCTGAAGGAAAATAGTAGATATAAAAAAAATAAAAATAAAATCCCTGAAATTTTGGATGACTCGGAGGAGCAGACCGGTTTGTGTGCTTACTTGGATGATTTGGAAGACAGATAGTTCTTTAAATGATTGATTGCTTCTGCATCATTTACAAGTGACACTGCAATAAGGTCAATACCTTCGGAAATTCCAAACTCAATGTCAGCCCAATCCTGCAGAGCAGACAGTAAGGAAGTGCTATAAGTAAAAATCTCCCTGACATTTATGCTTTCATGTTTGCAACAACAAAAGCCTCTCTTCTTCTTCTTCTTAAGCTTCACAAAAAAAAAAAAGAAAGAAAGAAAAAAGAAAGAAAGAAACCAGTAAAGATGACACGAGAAGAATCGTGGCAATTGATAACCTTCATGGATTCTTTCTCACTACAACAAAAATAGAAAAACTTCGTGCCAACAATGAACAACACAGCACATTCAACAAGAATTTTACCTTTTCCAACAGAGTAGGAAGTCCGTAGTTTATAAGCTTCCCCTCTCTCCAAGAGCTCAATTTTGCTCGAGGCAAGAACAATCCAGGGTCTGTGCACTTACATCGCAAATCATTTCCAAGCTTTTCAACAACAACAAAGCTTGTCATTCCACCATCAATAACAAGTTCATCTCCAACCATGATACCTGCCAGGCACTTATTGAAAGGGAGCATAATTATGTGTTCTATGTGCATAAAATTAAGAACAAAATGTTCAAGCAAACTGAGATGGAATACCTTCGGAAAACCCTTCATAGTGAGCTTTAACTGTCAATGGTCGTGAGCCCTTAAACTTTTGTGTAGTAAACAACCATACTGAGCCCTCCTATTGCATCCAAGTAAATCAAAATACCATCAAACTCCCATTTTTCTTTACAAGGCCTGGTGACATTTATCATCTCTAATTCACAAGGTACCATGAATAATTTTCTATTCAAAACATTTTTATTACATCAAATGATCATCATGAGAGAGCATACTACACAATGTGATGTATGTATATTATATGGCTTAAGACCTTATAGTATGTCTTTCGGTGAATAATTGGTGTCTGACTATATATTTGCACTTCCACGGCAACTCCTAAGTATCCTAGCGATACTCAATACCCAACACACAAGAAGCCAATTATCACTAATTGATGATCAAAATACCATCAAGATTTTCTGCGTTACCGGATGATCATCATCAGAAAAATCAAGAAAAAGGAAAGAGGACAAGTGACATTACCTCAACTTTGATTGATGAAGGCTCACCATGATCAACAACATTGATCTGACTACCTTCAGTATCCATCATAATCGAAACACAAAAGCCCTTTTCCTCATTCAATCTCTTGATGTTCCTCATCACGTCACGATGCCAATCCCTCGTGCCATGACACATATTTAGCCTAGCCACATTCATGCCTCCTATAGCCAATTTCTCCAACTCCTCCAATGAGTAACAAGCCGGTCCTATTGTACACACCAGCTTCGTCTTCCTCAATCCCAAAAACCCCTTCTCCTTCAACTCCTCCTCAAAAACCACATCAAGACCTAAATACTCATTGGAATTCCCCGCAAAACTCAGGTTCTCCACACCCTCAAAATCCATTTCCAATGCTGATCTAAACTTAAATCTAGACTTACCCAAATCAAACTTCCCTTCATTTGAACAACCCCATGTGCTCGAAACAACAGAAAACCTATTTCCAAATCGAGTTCTTGGGTTTTTCCATATGATCTGATGGGTACTAAAAATAGAATTACTAGCAACAGCCATGGATTGATCGAAGTCAAAACACTCAAAAAGAGAAGTGATGAACAAAGTGTGAACTAATACTAAACTGATGTTGCTTGAAATGTCCGTCGATCATTTCTTATTGTTTCTTTGGCAAGATTGAGGTCGGAGATTACGAGGAGAGATTGAGATAGAAACAAAGAAAAAGGCAGAGAAACCCCTAGATTAACCAATGCTGGTCTATGGGTGGGACGTTTAAAATACTATGTTGTTGTGGGGGCATTATAATTTATGTCATTGATCATAATTTTTTATTTAAAAAATGGGGGCAGGTGGAAATTGGCGGGGAGGTGCAATTATTAGGCTTTTCTTGGGCCCTGCTTTTGCAATGGAAGATAATGACAGGTTGGATGGCCCGGGTGGGGAGACTTTTCCTGCCCCTCCTATGCCTTGTACGAGACATAGAAATTGGGTGCAGTTAGCAGTAACTATGGTGGTTCAAGAATAAATAAAATAAAATATGAGAGGAAGTATTTTATTAAGGAAACCATTGGTTATGAATAGTTGATAGGCTTAAGCTGAAAATGAAAGACAAAATTTCATTAAACAATGCAGAGGAGTATATATGAAAGTTTGAATTTCTTTCTTGATCATTTTTATTTATTTATTAATTTTTTATATAAGAAGATATAAACAAATAGGATCGAACCGAAAAAATAAAGATGAATAAAAAACTTCTCAATCACTTTTATGTCATTTCCAATACTTCTTTTAGTAACAACTTCAAAATTTTTGATTATTTTATGAATAAAAATAAAATATATTTGAAGAGGGTTATTACCCTGTGACCCAATACCTTAACCAAACACTCAGCTAACAAAACTCAGTTCAACAATATGGCATCAACTTCATAGGTCTGTTACCAAACTTGTGTTGAGATATTATAATCCTTTTATGTTAACTGTACTTCTTTCCATCGTTTCCAAATCTTTTACGGTATGTTTGGATGAAAGGATTTGAAGAGAAAAGAAAAAATTTAGAAAAAAAATTGATTATTTTCTTTCGTTTGAGAGTTTTACGTGAAAAGTAAAGAAAAGAAATGAAGTGATTTTTAACATAAAAAATTTTCTTTTCAAAAGTGGAGAGAAAAGGAAAGAAAAAAAATTATCTCATAAATATACCAAATTTATTCTTTTAAAATTAAAAGTAAAATTTTTTATTCTCAATGAGTCTCATTTCTTTTCATTTTCTTTCATAAAACTCCCAAATAAGATGTTCTCCTTTTCTTTTCTCTCCAAAACTCCCAAACATACCGTTATTGTCAAGGAGCCAATGTCATGGTATATCTAAAAGATTTTTATAAACATTAGTTTAACAAAAAAAAAAAAAAAATTCTAATGTTTATTATGTGTGAGGAAAAAAAATCACTTACGTACTTGTGGAAAATGAAAAATACTTGTAAGATATTTAATTTTGAAAATTAAGAAATCAAGATTTCAGATATCTTTAGCTTTTCATCATCTTGGAAGCAGGGGATGGATGATGGATTGCTGCAAGTTAAAGATGGTGAGTAACAACTTTTTTTTTAGGGAATACATAATTACCATTGTGAGCGCAATTTGAAAAATGGTAGCCAACGAGATAATGCAGCAATAAATAGCATCTTGATGTATGGCCTTCTATTATAGGAGTACTCTCAACAGCGGTACATATGTTTGAAGTTAAGAATTCGCCACATACAATTTTACTGGGATGCCGAAGGCTTTAAAAGACACAATTAAGCCTCGGGTTGATGCAGCAGCAGCAAGAAGAGACACGATCAAGCAAATCAAACTCAATGTCTTAAAGCATATCCAAGTGAAAGAGAATCTCTGAATCTTTGTCTGCCTAATGTGCATCTCCGTGGGCAAGAAAACTGTCAACGGCCAGAAGGCGATGGCACCTATTAGACCCAGAAAATCATTGAAAAATGGTAGGATGATTGCAACCAAGGTTGTTGTTATCACGTAAATAGATCTCCAAACCAACTGGAAGGAGTTCACATCGTAGTTGCCAAACATAGGGAGGTGAATTGAGTATGTAGCTTTTATAAAGCCACTCTCTGGCCATCTATCAGCACACTTTTTCTCCACAAATTGAAAGAATGGCTGAGCATAAACCTATCCACAATGGACACTCAACTATCATTTAGAAAATTGGGCTAATTCTAAACTTGCACAAGGCAGATGCAGACTAGAGCTTGGGTAAATGTTGTCACCTGGTAAGCTCCGATGAGATGTACAACAATGCAAAGGTTAGCAAAGTCAACAAGCCAGAACAGTTTGTCTAATTCAAATCCGGTAAGTAAGTTTCCCGGGGCTTTGTTTCCAAATGCTGCATATCCTGTCGTCCCACAGAGAACATAAAAGAGTGTCGTGACAGAAACTGCCACGGTTGTAGCCTTTTGCATGGCCTTGGTTTTTGAGGGTCCAGATTCTAGTGTGTCCTGCAAATGATGAAGTCAAAAATAAATAAATAAATAAATAAATCTCCTTCACACGTTTATGTAATCGTGTAATATGTTTTTGAAGGGGCCAAATATATCAAGCATCTAAAGATTGAGTAACATATAATAGCCCCATTCTACCCATTTTTCCTTTTTCCTGTTAACTGATTTGTCAACTTCATCCTTTTATGGCCAACATACACAAAATATGTAGTGTTAGGAAAAGGAAAAGAGAATTCTAAATATGTGATTGTGTGATGTAACATATAAAATGAGAAAATGGAATGAAAAAATAAGAGAGCACTGTTCAGCACAAGATAAAGATCTTCTAGCGTATCCTTTTGTTTCCTCTATTTTCTCCATAACTTCTACAGCTTGCTCACCATCAACATTTTGTAGCAGAGTTTCAATCGGACTAAGAGGGCTTGGGATCCCGCACAAGTAAGCTTCCCAAAAGATTCTATAACTACAATTTCACTCTGATCTCTCCATGGCTTTATCATCAACTGTGATCCAGCAACAATCAATTCCAACTTGATAGCCATTGATATCTTGGAGATTGTTGAGAAAGGAGTACAAGAAGGCCAGCCATCAACCTCCTCTGCTGAAACTAGTAGAACCAGAGACATCATCTAGTTCTGCCAGTAGTTAAGGGAAGGATTTGGGCAAGCAGGATGCAAAGGCTTTGCCAAAGATTCACCAAGAAGTATTAGAAATCAAAATTTGTAGAATCATGGATGCTTCTGCAGCAAAGGAAGCTGGGAAAATTTTCAGAGATTCCTTTTAATGCACAGAACACGTGAGAGTGGTCAAACTTGTTGAGATGTGCAACTTGTACAGCAGCTTATTGGATAATTTTTCTGCAACAATCAAGCTTGTTTTCAGATTTTTTAGCTTCTTGGTTATTTCAATTTTTTTTTTGTCTTTTTGAATTTAAGTTATAATTGTTGAGATTTTTAGGGGAGAATATTTTCAAATTTGATATGTTCTTCTTTTTATATATTGGAGAATAACTAATGAAGATTATCAAGTTTTCTGCCCAGAAAAACATACTTCGTTTGAGTTTTTTCTTCTAAAAACCATCAAATGGTATCAGAGCCCTCTGTTCTTAAGGACCTGTGTGTGAGAGTTTGGTGAGTAACCCTTTTTCATTGCTAAAAGAATGCCCAGAAACAACTTTCTTTCAAACCCACCAGTTTTTTCAGGTGAAAATTACCAAATCTGGGCTGTCAAAATGAAATCATATTTGGAGGCCAACAAGCTTTGGGAAGTTGTGGTGTCAGATAATTTTCCACAACTACCTGAAGATCCAACAGTTGTTCAAATGAGAGACCAAAGAGATGCAAGGAAAAGGAGATCCAAGGCACTGACATGCATTCACTCGGCTGTCTCAGATGCTGTTTTCACAAGGATTATAGCTTGTGAAACTGCAAAAAAAGCTTGGGATGCACTCAAAGAAGCATTTCAAGGGAATGACAGAACAAGGCAAATGCAAGTTCTGAACCCCAGAAGAGAATTTGAACTTTTGAGGATGCAGGAAGCAGAAAACGTTAAAGAGTATTCTGATAGACTCTTGAATGTTGTCAACAAGATAAGATTGATTGGTGAAGACTCCCCAACCAAAGAGTTATAGAGAAAGTCTTGGTGAGTTTACCTGAAAGATTTGAAGCAAAGATTTCATCTCTTGAGGATTCAAGAGATTTTTAACAAATCACCTTGCTAAAGTTAGTCAATGACTTGCAAGCACAGGAGCAGAGGAGAGCTATTAGAAAAGAAGTAGTAGTTGAAGGTGCCTTTAAGGCAAAAGGCAAAGATCAAATTCAGCAAGGTGGCAAAGGCAAGAAAAACAAAAATGACAGTGACTATAGGAAAGATGAAGCAAGGAAAGGCAAATTTCCTCCGTGTACTCATTGTAAGAAGACCTCACACTTGCCAAAATTTTGTTTGTGGAGGCCTGATGTTCAATGCAGGTCTTGCAATCAAAAGGGACATGTGGAGAAGGTTTGTAAGAACAAATGAGGAGCACAACAAGCCCAAATTGCTGATAAGCCCCAAGAGGTACAATTATTTGTAGCAACATGTTTTGCGGGCAATGGTTCAAGTGCAGCTTGGCTGATTGATAGGGGTTGTACTCACCACGTGACCAACAATGAGTCTATCTTCAAGGAGCTCGACAGATCTCATGTTTCCAAAGTCAGAATTGGAAACGGAGATTGCATTGAGGTCAAAGGCAGGGGACAAGTGGCAATTGAATATACATCAGGTATAAAGATCATTTCTGATATCCAATTTGTACCTAAAATCAATCAAAATCTCTTCAGTGTGGCGCAACTTCTTGAAAAAGATTACTCTGTGGTTTTTAAGGGACAGTGCTTGTGTGATCTATGATCCTGATGGGAGTGAACTTTTTTTCTGTAAAAATGAGCTCTCTTGATTGGCTGCAGAATGGTAGTGATGCCCTTACAAGCTTAGAAGTGCAATCTGAGCTTTGGCATAAAAGATATGGTCATTTCCATTGTTCAGCATTTAATGATATGCATAAGAGTGGATTGGTACAGGATTTGCCTATTGTTGAAAATGTAACTGATGTTTGTGAGGTTTGTCAGCTAGAAAAGCAAGCCAGGTTGTCATTTCCTCAAAACAAGGCATAGAGAGCAGTTGAAAAGCTGCAGGTGGTCCATACAGACGTGTGTGGTCCCATGAGAACTCCTTCCTTAAATGGCAGCAGGTATTACATAGTCTTTATTGATGATTTTAGTAGATTCTACTGGGTATATTTTATGAAACAAAAATCTGAGGTTGCTGCTGTGTTTTGGAAGTTTAAAAAATTGGATTGAGAATCAAAGTGGGCTAAAAATTAATGTGATCAGATCTGATAATGGTGCAGAATAAACTTCTAACTTTGTGAAGATACAGGAATTGAACACCAGTTGATATCAACTTACACTCCTCAGCAAAATGGAGTAAGTGAAGAAAAAACAGGACAATCATGAACACATCAGGGTGCTTGTTGTTTGAGAAGAAAACGCCAAAGAAATTTTGGGCTGAAGCTGTGAATACTACAATATTTCTTCTCAACAGGCTGCCTACAAAAGCATTGAAAGATAAAACTCCATTTGAGGCTTGGTTTGGATGCAAGCCTACTGTGCAAAATGTGAAGATGTTTGGATGCATATGTTACACACATATCTTTGATGTAAAAAGAGAAAAACTTGATGAAAAGACTGAAGTTAGGATCTTTATTGGATACAGTAGAGCCACCAAGGGATATAGAGCTTATTAACCCTTAAGTGGAAAGGTGATTGTCAGCAGAGACATCAAATTCAATGAATTGGCTGCATGGAATTGGGAAGAATCTGAAACTGAGACCAAGGAATCAAGTCCAAAGGACATTCAGGAGCAATTTTTTTTTTTTTTTTTTGATATAAATGCAGGAGCAATTTGATGATGAATCTCGGACCATATTCCAGTTAGAGGTACCAGATTGCTTTATGATATCTATCAAAATTGTAACGTTGCTGTTCTTGAGCCTGCAGGTTACAAAGAAGCTGCAACTGACTCCAAGTGGATTGTAGCAATGCAGAAGGAGCTCAAAATGATTGAAAAAAAATCAGACCTGGATCCTTGTGGATAGAGAAAGCCCGGCTCAGAAAGCTCGATTGCCAACGCTATTCACAAGGATGCTATTGATGTACAATGGATCTGCAAAACAATATTGAATCCGATGGCTCTATTCAAAATAGTAAGCTGAGGCTAGCGGCCAAAGGATTCCCACAACAGTTTGGAGCAGATTACTAAGAAACTTTTGCTCCTGTTTTGAGCAAGATATTATGAGAACTATCCTAACACTTGCCGACCAAAAGCGCCGGAAGATGTATCAACTTGATGTCATTCAGCCTTCCTTAATGGATTTTTCAATAAAGAAATCTACATTGAACAACCTCCTAGATTTCAAGTGAAGGGAGAAGAAAATGAAGTGTACAAGTTGAAAAAGGAAGTGTACGGCCTCAAACAAGCTCCACAAGCTCAGTATAGCAGAGTTTATGATTCCTTCCAAGAGAAAGGATTTAAAAGAAGGCCAAGAGAGTCTTACCGTTTATGTCAAAACAAATGAAGATGAAGTTCTTTTAGTGTCTCTTTATGTCGATGACTTGATCGTCAATGACAGTAGTTCAAGAATGATTTTGGAATTCAAAGAAAAGATAAAGAGAAATCTTGAAATGGCAGGTCTGGGCTTGATGAATTACTTTCTTGGCATGGATATTAGCCAAGCTAATAACCGCAATTTCATATGTCAGAAGTATTCTACAACTCTGACCAAGAAATTCAAAATGCAGCACAACAAAGCTTTAGCTACTTAACTCCAAATGAGAAGTTAATGAAAGAAGATGGGTCAAGGCAGATGAAAGATGGCACAGAGGCTTAATCGGCAGTTTGTTGTACCTAATGGCAACTAGGCAAGAATGTATTGGGGTTTGTGATAGTGATTGGGCTTATTTACTTGAAAACATGAAAAGTACTTCTGCTTATGTTTTTACTTTTGGGAACACAAGAGCTAGTTGCTCAAGCAAATGTAGAGGCAAGGATTATACTACTTACCACCATTTTGCTAAGAAGAATCTTGTCGGACATGGGAGAGTGCAGCAGCAACCTAATAAGCTATTCTGCAATTTCAAATCTCCATACCATTGCTAAAAACTCAGTTCAGCACAAGAAAACAACTCACATCAAATCAAATTCCACTCTATGAGAAAAACAGAGAGTTTAGGTGAAATCTGCCTCACGTATTGCAGCAGCCAACAGCAAGTTACCGTCATTTTTACAAAGTCATTGTGCAAAACTAAATTTGAAGTACTCAGAAGAAGATTTGGAGCATAAAGGACGACCTTCAAGGAACAGAGTTAACCTATTAAGCCCATGTATACAAAATATCTAGTGTTAGGAAAAGAAATGAAAAGAAAAAAGGGAAAAAGATTAGAGAATTCTAGAGATTTACTTGTCTGATGTAAAATATAATGGGAAGAAATGGAATGAAATATTAAGACAGCACGATTCTGCACTAAAAAAAAACTTAAAAATGTATTTGCTTCTTCTTCTGTTTCCTCTGTTTTCTCCTTCACTTTCTACAGCTTCCTCGCCATTAACATTTCCTTCTCCCATTCTTAAAAAATCTGTCTATGTGCCACATAAACTTATTGCATAAATAAACTATATAATTTTGCCACCAATTATACACCTAGAATTTACACTTGTGATAGGGCAATCTAGTCCTCTATTTCCCCTTCTACAAGCTTGTCTATTTTGCAGTGGGAGAACATAAACAATAGGAAGGAGAGGGGATGTTCCTTGATTATGCTCCTCACTAAGAAGGGGAAGAGAGGAGGGCCAAATCCATATCAACGCTTACCCTCAAGGGATCAAAGGGTAAGGGATGAGTTTACTTATGAACTTTTATCTATCCCATCTGTTCTTATTCTCATCACCGCAAAATAAAAGATAAAAATTAAAATTAAAAATTAAAAATGCAAAAGATGAGGGTACATCCCACCCCCTCAAACACATTCACGCAAGAGGAGGGTAGACCCTGTACACCCTTACCCTTCCTTCCCCAACAATCCCCCTCACCTTGGGAAATCTAAACACAGCCTAAAGAGAATAGTGCCTCCCTAATAACTGACCTTAGAAAATCATTGAATTAGGGACCCTAAGTTTGCTCATTATTGAGATTCTATATATAAAACTGAAAGAATTCATAAATTTAACTTGCCTGTATCTCAACCAGGACCATAGAAAACCATAAGCAAAGGCTATGTTTCCAAGGGCTAGAAGAATGTTCCAGACTTTCTCTTCACTTGTAACATCCGCACCAACCGTTACACTGGTTAGGCTTGCTCGAACATGGTTGCCCCCTTCACCATATTGACCTCAGTTGTCAGAGATGAAAACAAGAAAATACAAAATAACCAAAAAAGAAAGTATCATGAGTTTGCTTTTCTCAATGCTAACCAGTAATTTTTGCTATAGAGAGAGCGACGCCAATAAAAGCATAAGAAAATGACATGATAGCTGCCAGGATGGACAGGAAAGAAAGCTTGTGAAAATTTGGTGTTTGGCTAAGAATAAGTTGCATGCAGCCAAATATGATCATGTATGGATTGCCCGATCGATGACACTCTGCATGAGGCCCATACTTGTGAAAACAATTTGTTCTCAGCATCGCCCTGATAAGGAGTGAAGAACAATCAGTTGGTTGTATGTATTACATGGAAGGAATTAAAGAGAAATCTATCTCATTAAATTTAATTAACTCTACAAGTACTTACACCATATTAATTCCACAAGTAATCGTGTATCCAATAGTCGCACCAACTAGATATCCATATTGAGCTAATCCACAGAGTTTTACTTCGATTCCACCTACAGAACAATTAATTTGCACAAAATTTTTCAGTATGGATGTCTAAAGAGAACTAGCTCACAGAACTTACATAGTCAATGAAAATATATTACCTAAATTTGCCTTCACAACATCCATGTAGGTGTAATTTCTGTTGCGTGTGATGGGGTCTGGAGACTTGTTACAATCAACAAGCAGCATAGAAGCAAACCAAGTAATGAGAGCGAAGATCAAGAGAGCAGCCGGTCCTGCAATCCAACCCAATTGAGCCACAGCCCATGCAAGAGATAGCACTCCGGATCCGATAACCGCAGTAATGATATGGGCACTTGCATTCAACCATGTTCCTTTCCAAATAGAAAAGAAGATTAGACAATCATTAAAGCAAAACAAGAGGATTGTAGAAGAAAAGACTTAAAAGTAATACCATTTCTTTTTGGATGACCATCCTCATCAAGGTCCGCAAATGGAGTCTGAGCTTTTACCATATCGATAGCAAAGGTTTCTCCTCAAGCCGCAGCCTCCTATCCCTCTCACCTTCTCTCAACTTTTATTTTTCTTGGGGGCCGGGGGTGCTGTTGGTGCTCTCAGCTCAGACTTGTACAGTTAATAAAGAGAAAAAAGGATGGTAAAATAAACGTTTCCCAAAAGGATTGGTGCATTCATAATGGCAAAAATATGGCTTAACCCGTATATTGAATTGCTTCTCCATTTAATGAAATGTACTTCATTTCAATAGAAAAAAGTAAAACATCCCATTCTGTATCGAGCTTCACCGTCTATGGCCAAATTTATCTCTGTTTCAGTCAATTGCATCCAAATTTATCCATTGGGGGGAGGGGGGTTATATTGTAGAAGTATTATCAATAATCACTTATCACAATTTGTGATTCACAAATATACTTTGGTAGAGTAATTTGTCTTCCTTTTTTTCTTCCTATGTTGATTTTTCTCCAATAATGAAAGATATTAAGGGTTGTTTGGTATAATTTTTAGGGGATATATTTTGTTGTTGGCTTTGTTAACAGCTAAAAATGTGACTCAATTACAGCTAGAACCCCATGTGAAAATAAAAGTTATTAAAAAAAAAATCAGATGATGATGATGATGATGATGATAATAATTGTATTTGTTTAAATTACTATTATTAAGTAATAAAACAGTTACACAACCAAACAATGAATAATATTAATTAAGAACTAAGATCAATTAACAATAGCTGAACTAGTATAAATCCACAATTCAGCTTTTGGTTATCCAGTCATCAGCTACACAACCAGTCTCTCTCTCACTCTTCGCTGGCAGAGGTATGTCTTGGTAAGAGAGTTGCCGGCGAAGGGAGAGAGAGGACAAGAGGAAAAAGAGATGGAGGGAGGAAGGGAGGGAGGGAGAGTAAAAATCTGTGCAAAAAAATGTCGTTCGGAGTGAACATGGATGGAAGCTTTGAATCCGACACAAAAGCATGCAGTTGTAAGCACTCTCTTATGGAACATTGCATGTAATTTACAAAATGATGGTAATGTCAATAATTTCATTTGGTACACTGCTCTCTCTCTCTCTCTCTCTCTCTCTCTCTCTTTCTCTCTCTCACAATAATTTCAAGATCCACAGGCCACAGAGAGAGAGAGAGAGAGAAAATAATTCTATAGAAGGAAATAGTCCTAAGTACCCAAAAACAACAAATCATTGTAGAAGAGAGAGCGAGAGAGAGAGAGAGAGAGAAAAGTAACAAACATAGGGTATCAATGGAATTGACAGTTTTTGGTTTGAAATTGCAACTGATTAGGTATTCTTCTATATCATTGATTTGTCATTGAAATTGGACCCATTCCAAACCCAGCCTGAATCCCTTGATCATGAGAAGTTATGATAAACACATTTTCTGGATCGCGATCGCGAGCGACCATAGCAGTCACCTTCCTTTTCCTTCCTCTCTCTCTCCCTCTGCGGAGACAAAGGCACACCTCTGCCGAAGAAGACAACCCCCCCCCCCCCGCCCTTCTTTCTTTTCTTTCTTCCACTCTTTTTCCCCGTATGTAGCTGACGTGGTTCTTCAAAATTGTTAAAAATGTCTGTCACGTGTTCTACTTTTGATTTCATTATATAACCAAAATTGTAATTAAATTTAAAAAATTAAGATTAAAAAATTTTTAAAAAAATTAGAATTCAATATAAATATAAATAAAAAATTTAAAATTCCTTATGTAATTACCCCTCGGGGCAATTTCTTATCATTTATTTATTTTCTTTTTACTATTTAACAAAATAACTACAAAAAAATAAAAAACAATTAGATTTACGTAAAATCTTATATAATAATTCATATTTATTAATTTTTAATTAAATTATTAATATATTTCACCCAATCTTATCACCATCAGATATATGGCCTTGTCTTCTTTTCAGGGTCCTCATTTCAGTGGGTCATGCAATCGATAGATAAAGGAAATTTGTTTCAAAAACAAAGTACAACTATTTTCATAATTTAAACGATCGGACACTCTATCTTATTAATCAAATATTTTAAATTTAAATTTTAAAAATTAAAAAAATTAAAAAAATCAATCTATTAATAGATCTTTTAATATTTAGATTAGATTAATCGAATGTAATCCAAATATCGATAAAAAAAATGGTGTTTATGTTATTTAGAGTCTAATTAGAGGCATTAAACTGGTGTTTGGAAATCAGTTCAATTTATTTTTATCTTTATGATAGTTTAAACGATAAAATCTTTATATTTTTATCTTTTTTTTTTAATTTGATTTTGATTGATTGTATTCTTTTATTTAAAAAAAAGTTCTATTTATATTTGAAAAGAATAGTTAACACTAACGTCTTCTAAATCTAATGACAAACAGTATACTTCCTTAATTAAAAACTCGAATTCGAGTATTGAGAATGAAAAAATAAGTATTAAGAGAGTTCGCTTTTAAATTGATCACATAATAATCAAATCGGATTAATCTGATAATTTGAATATCGGTGTTTAAGTAAAAAAAAAAAAAAAAAGAAAAAAAAAGTTAACTAGATAAGTAAAATGGCGTAACTAAAAAGCATACCGTATTACATTTTTCGACTGCGATGAATAATTTTTGTATGAAATATAAAACTTTACGATAGAATTTTCCTATAAAATGAATCTAAATTAATATTATATTAATAATTTTTACATTTACATTAGATGGTGTAAAACTATTTTTACCATCCCAATTCTAAGATAAAAATAGTTATCCAAAAAAAAAAAAAAAAATCAATGATTCCTACCCAAACTTAGACAAAGGATCAAATGGTTTCCTTCTTATTTAAATAGGATCATTACACACATTTTGGACTTATAGACTGCATTTTCCCTTTTTACTGACAGGAAAATAAATAAAATATCAAAATGAAAATAGTTGGAATACTACAATGAAAATGAATATTTTTGTCTCATAAAATATTCTCACCAACTCTGACCTGTATGAGTTGCGTAAAAATTCAAAAAAAAAAAAAAAAAAAAAAAAGGAGGGAGGTTGGGGTGTAAAATCTCACCAATTTTGCCTACTAAATTTAAAAAAAAGTAATAAAAAAATCTCACCAAATGTCACAAAAGACACAACTGTGTAATGGAGGAATCCCAATAAAAATAAATATGATATTAAGCATGTAGGATATTGGTTCTAGCCGAGTGATTATTAAATACATATGGTTTATATATAAAAAAATAAAAATATGAGAATTTAATGAAAAATTATTATCCCGATGAAGACTCAATATTTTATTATAATTTTTTATTTTTCAAAATCTTTTTCCGGATAATTACCTTTTTACATAATTATATTTCTAAACAGGTCCTTATTAAGATGAAACGTGTCCTAAAATTCTAATTCTAAGTTAACGTATTAGATTATATTTAAATTATAGAAAAATGTAAAAAAAAAAAAATCCCCAATTTTTTTCCAATATTCTATATTGAATATGTCTATGATTGGAATAAAAATTATAATATCAATATCACTTTGAATCTTAAATGAATATGATAGAAAAATTCTCTGATATCAGGGTTCTGAAAGCAAGACAACATACGAAGCTTGATTACCTAGGTTCAAATTTGGACTATGAACCAGAATTCTTGTCATCGTACATGTGATTCCTAGAATATTTTTCTCCAAGGTTTCAATGTCAGGCTCAAGCTTCTCTGAGCCTTTCCTTTTCTAGAAGGTCTCTTTAACATCTGCTAACCATTAACGAGCAATAATAGCCGATGATTAATTGTAATTGTTAAATTATTTATAATTAATAGCTTTTGTTAGTAATAATTAATAAATTAATTAGTAAAAATTAATAGAATTAATTAATAAAAATAATATAAATAGTAATCTCAAAATATATAATAGATATGAAATGAAATGAAATTATATTCTCTCTTTGTATTCTCTCTCCCTCTTTATCTATCTTTTTAGTCTCTCTTTCTATTTCTCTTTCTCTCACATTATTTTTGAAGCCACACTTTGAGTTGTTACAAATTGATATCAAAATCTATAATTTTTGATAAAATAATTAGAAAATGGTATAGGAAGCGCGATTCAAAAAACAACTTAAGAAGTTTGATACAAAAAAATTGACGAATTGCAACTACATATCTATAAAAGATTTGATAAACAGAAAAAAAAGATAGAAACTTTTATGATCAATTTTGAAGTAAAATTTTGAAATTTTCTTGAAAATGATGAATAAACACAAGTATAAAAAACAAAATATTAAAATATTTTTTAAATCTTTCATTTTATCTATTCCTAGTGAAAAAATATTGAGAATAGAAAGATTTCAATTATCCAAAAAAAAAGCTACTAATGTGAAACTCTTCAAAAATTGAATTTCCATTGTATAAAATCATTCACAAAAAAAAATTCAAAAAAATTTCTCTCAAACTCCCTCATCTCTATTTTGCTTCCACTACCCTCCATATAATTTAAGTCATATCCATTTTTTCATCTCTATCATCTTATCTTTCAATATAAATATAAGTTTTGATTCAAAATTTATGAATTTAAAGTCTCAATTTTTTTTTTTTATTTTCCATCATTGAGGATCGGATGTTTTCAAAGAAATATCTCAGAGATAATTTAAGTGGTAGTCTTTTTATTTCTATTTTTTTTTTATTCCACTTAATTGTATCTTTTTGTATAAAAAATATATATATTAAGAGTTAGTGATTAATAATGATTGTTTTATTGATTAATAGTTAATAGATTTGATTAATAGTAGTTAATAGTAATTAATAGATAGATTAATAAAAATTAGTAGAATTAATTAATATAAATAATAAATTTAAAAGACATGAAATATAATGAAATTATATTAGAATCGCACGCTCTATCTGTATTCTCTCTCCCTCTGTATCTCTCTCTCTCGGTTTCTATCTCTTTTTCTCTATCTTGTCTCCCAAATCTCTCTCATTCTCTCACATTATTTCTTCAACCACGATTTGGGTTGTTACGGTCACCAACCCTACCTGTTGCACCACCAATCAAAGCAACAGCCTTATGACCAATGAGCCCTAGAAGATTACCAAATGAAGACTCTCAGCAGTTGGGTCAAAACCACTTAAAGGATTGAGTTTAGGGTTTGAAGGAGCTAACCAGAGCATCAAAAATGTTTTTAGGGTGAAATTACTGTTCCTTTAGGTGGACCTGAGTTGGTTCTCTGGGTGAAGAAAGAAGAAAACAGAGGTCTTGAGGGTTCTGGGGAGAGGAGGTTGATTTGGGGTATCTGGGTATGAAGAAGAATAGGATTTTGTCTTGGTGACATATCGATAGTGCCCGAAAAAAAAAAATTTAAAAAAAAAAAAAAAGGGAAAAAGGGAACCCCCCCCCCCCCCCCCCCAAAAAACCCCCCCCCCCTTTCCCCCCCTATTCTTCCCAAAAAAAAAAAAAAAAAAAAAAAAAAAAAAAAAAAAAAAAAAAAAAAAAAAAAAAAAAGAAAAAAAAAAAAGGAAAAAAAAAAAAAAAGAAAAAAAAAAAGAAAAAAAAAAAAAAAAAAAGAGAGAGAAAAGGAAAAAAAAAAAAAAAAAGAAAAAAAGGGGGGGGAGAGGGGAAAAAGGGGGGAGAAAGGGGAAAAAAAAGAAATAGGGGGGGGGGGGGGGGGGAGAAAGGGGAGGGGGGAAAAAAAAAGAGAAAAAAAACAGAAAAGAAAAAAAAAAAAAAAAAAAAAAAAAAAAAAGAANNNGAGAAAAAAGAAAAAAAAAAAAAAGAGAAAAAAAAAAAAAAAAAAAAACAATCAATCTACACAAAATTCTAAGGTCGAGCCCTGCTCCCTCTCTAAAATTTCTTCTCAATCTTTGTAAACCTTAGATTTTTCTTAATTTAAATATCTTCTTTGCAATTAAAACTTAATTTTTGGGATTTTGTTGGGGGCTAGGCTTGGTGTTTGAACCTGATTCATTTATGAAAACCCCATCAGAAATCCAAATATGTACATGGATCCAGATTTTGCCTCATTAGAGCACAACAATATTCAGTATCTTGGACAATTGTTTCATGTGGTTGCCAACAAAACCACAAATAAATAAATAAATAAATAAATAAGATAATGAATGGAAACACATTCTCAAGTCTCTTGTGCCAAAAAATCTTATTCATAAATTAACATTTGTGAACTAGGACAAAATAATATATGTATACATGAAAAATAAGAAAGTCATTTCTCACAATAAAGAGCTCTCTAATTGTCATTATGCCAATACTTTCAATGCTTGAAGTCCGGACTTCGCAGGGTACCCTTTTACTGGGAACACCCCCCAAGGGCTAAGAGACAGATTTGAAAGGTCAGGAACCTTTGACAGACACAATCAAACCCCGGACCGATGCAGCAGCAGCAACAAGAGTTATTATCAAGCAAAACAAACTCAGTGCCTCGTAGCAAAAGCAAGTGAAAGAAAACCTTGGAATCTTTTTATGCTTGATGTACATCTCTACCGGCAAGAAAACTGTCAACGGCCAGAAGACGGCAGCGCCAATTAGACCCAGCAAATCGTTAAAAAAAGGTAGGATTATAGCAACCAAGCTTGCAATTATCACATAAATAGATCTCCAAACCACCCGGAAAAGATTGACATCATAATTGCCTGACATGGGGATGGGAATTTGGTATGTAGCCTTAATAAAGCCACTCTCCGGCCATTTCTCAGCACATTTTTTCTCCACAAATTGAAAGACTGGCTGAGCAAGAATCTACACACAACACAAACACTTAATGTTATAAGCTTGTATAAGGGAAATGCAGACCTGAGCTTGGGTAAATGTTATTACCTGGTAAGCTCCAATGAGATGTACCACAACGCAAACGTTAGCGACGTTTGCAAGCCAGAACAGTCTATCAAGTTCAAACCCAGTTAGTAAGTTTCCTGATATTTTATTGCCAAATGCTGCGTATCCAGTCACCCCACAGAGCACATAAAAGATTGTTGTGACAGAAATTGCCACACTTGTAGCCTTTTTCATCTCCTTGATTTTTGAGGGTCCCGATTTTATTGTGTCCTGCAATTGATGGAGTGATATAAATCTTAATCTCCTTTACACTTATGTTAATCATGTTATATGTTTTTGCAATGCCAAGTACGCATATTAAGAACCTAAGGACTGAGCAACATGTTAAACCGGGTTCTACTCTTTTCCCTCTCCCCTCCTTCAAACATCTGTTTGTGAGCCCCCCATAAATATATTGGATAAATATACTGTACAATTTTTCCTGCATTTACACACCTAGCATTTCCACCTAAAGAAAGGGCAATCCAGTCCTCTCTTCCCTCTTCTTCAAGCCTCTACATTTATTTAATCCCTTGTCATTTTTGGAGTGGAGAACAATATGAAAAGGTGTGGGAGTGTTCCCTGATCATGCTTCTCATAAGAAGGGGATTGGAGGGAAGGGGATGAGTCTTCTTATTAACTTTTACCTTCGCCCAAAAAAAAAAAAAAAAAAAAAAAAAACCTAAAATCCTGAAAAGGAAATAAAAAAAGAAAAGATGGGTGCATCCCATTTCCTCAAACACATTCACACAAGCAGGAGTAGACGTTCCAATACACCCTCCTACCCTTCCCTAACCCACCAATCCCTATTACCTTGGGAAATCCTAACAAAGCCTAAAGATAACCACAAGCCCACTCGTTATTGAGAAGCTATATATTGAATTCGAAGGGTTCATTTCATAAATTTGGCTTGCCTGTATCTCAACCAGGACGATGGAAAAACCATAAGCAAATGCTATGTTTCCAAGGGCAACGAGAAGCTGCCAGACTTTCTCTTCAAGTGTAACATCTATGCCAACTCTTACACCACCCAGGCTTGTTTCAACATGGTTGCCCCCTTCTGCAGATTGACCTCAAAGTTGTTAAAGAGTGAAAAAAACAAAATACAAAATCACCAAGAATGAAACTATCATGAAGTTTGCTTTTTTTCTCAATGCTAACCAGCAACTTTTGTTATAGAGAGAGCGACGGCAATAAAAGAATAAGCAAATGACATAATAGCAGCCAGGGTGGACAGGAAAGAAAGCTGATGAAAATTTGGTATCTGGCTAAGGATCAGCTCTATGCAGCCAAAGATGATCATGTACGGAGTGTTTGATCTATGACACCCTGCGTCATGTCCATATCTGTGAAGACAACTTGTGTTGCCCACCGTCCTGGTCGGTAAAAATGAACAACAATCAGTTGTATTTATTACAAGGAAGGAATTCAAGAAATATATATCGGATTAAATTTCATGAACTCTACAAGTACTTACACCATACTGATTCCGGCAGTGACGGTGTATCCAATAGTTGCAGCTACAAGAACTACATACTGAGCTATTCCACAAACTTTTACTTTAACTCCACCTACAGAACAATTAATTTGTAGAGAAATTTCACTATGGATGTCCAAGGAGAACTGGTAAAAAACACATAGAACTATTGAAATTATGAAAATACATTACCTAAATTAGCTTTGATGACATCCATGTAACAATAATTTCTCTTGCCTGTAATGGGGTCAGGAGACTTGTTACATTCAACGAGCAACATAGAAGTGAACCAAATAATGAAAGCGAAGACCAAGAGAGCAGCAGGCCCTGCAATCCATCCCAGTTGAGCTATAGCCCACCCAAGAGAAAGCACTCCAGATCCAATAACCACAGTGATTATATGAGCACTTGCGCTCAACCATGTTCCTTTGCCAACACAAAAAGAAGATTAGAGTGTCATTAAAATTATGGGGAAAAAAAGAACATAAAGAAAAACAAGAGAATTACAGAAGAAAAGACTTAAAAGTAATACCAGTTCTTTTCGGAAGACCATCCTCATCAAGCTCCACTCCTGGGTCCCCCGCTTCCACCATATCGATCACCAAGAGTTCCCCTATATGCTGCTGCTTTTCCTATGCCTCACTCTTTCTCGCAATCCTGCAATCTCCTATGAGTTGTAGTCATTGGCGGATCAAACACCCAAGGATAATGGAGGTAAAATATTTTCATGAGTCAAAATATTTTATTTTTAAATCATAAACACAATTTTTTTTATGGGAGCAATTTTTTTTAAATGTAAGGGTATTTTTTTATGTGGGGGTAATTTTTTATTTAATATATAAAATTTAATAACTTTTTTTCTTTTAGTGGGAGTAATTGCCCTCACACCCTTGCCAGCACTGGTTGTAGTTAATTGAGCATAGCATGCTTGGTATGAGCTTGCTTTTTGGGTTTGAGGGTATTAGCTTCCAAGATATTGTGCATATTTATTGACTATCTTCTCAACTTATCCATTAAAAAGTATTCTATTTCAATAGAAAATATGGTTCCATAAATGGATACTGATTACAAATACACATTCGTTGCAGGGAGTACTCCCAAGATGAATGTATGGATGTATTGATGCATTGGGATCCCCCTACAATAAATGATCACCATTTATATGTAAATATACTTTCATGAAATTGAATAGCATGGCTGCTATTTATATTTAGATTTTTCTTGTAGTACTATCAAATAATCACAAATCTCAAATATGCTTCTCCAATATTAGTCAAATATAATTCCAAATACCGATGATAAGTAATATATATATAAATAAAATATAAATAAAAGGTTACCGAAGTATTGAATTATTTGTCCATCTAATGAAAAGTACTTCATTTCTTTTTTTTTATTGCACTAGAATTTGAACTTAGAATCACTGGATTGGAGTGGCGGATGTGACCACTAGGCTGTCTCCTTTACGACAAAAGTATTCCATTTCGATGGAAAATAAATGCCTCCTTCCTTATTGAGGTTCATAGGCTTTGGCCAAATTTAGCTCTATCTTTTTGAGTCAATTGGATCCAAATTTGTTCATTTGGAATCACCAAAACACAACTTAATTTATTCAAATCTCTCTCTCTCTCTCTCTCTCTCTCTCTCTCTCTCTCTCTCTCTATACATCTTAATTTAACTCTTTTGGGGATACACTACACCTTTGGAATTTTTATTTAAATTTACTGCTTTAAGGTGAAGTTATTTGGGAAAATGTTGCTCCTCATGATTGAAACTAATCTTCATTTCTTTTTTTTTTTTTTTTGAATTTGAAATTTTTAATTTTCAAATTAAACTTTTTCTATTGCTCACATAAGGTGGATTCATTTATTGTAAGAAAAATAATGTGCTTTGTTAATTGTACCTTGGGATGTAATATTCTTTAAAAAAAAAAAAAAAAAAAAAAAAACCTAATTATTCAAACATATCATATAAGCCTAGTAAAAAGATAAATTGGGCCCATTTATACAACGCTAAGAGTTACTTTTTAAGTGTCCTTTTTGAGTTGTAAATATAATTTACAACAAAATCTAAATATCATTAATGTCAAATAAGAATCTAAATAAAAATTAAGTTTCCACAAATATCTAATATTTAAATTTAACTCATTTAATTTCTGCCTTACCCAATTAGACCAGAATAACAATAAAGTAATGATTAATAAATCTATCTCAAGATGACAGATTAACGATCATAATCCACTCTCTCAATCCGATAATCTGAATTCAAATCATGATATAATAAAAAAAAATTATTAATAAATCTATCTAATATAATAATAATAATAATAATAATAATAATAATAATAATAATAATAATAATAATAATAATAATATAGAGAGAGAGAGAGAGTACAATCAAACCATTCATAAGGCTTGGAGCCTTTAAGAGTCATGACCAAGTCCTGGATTGATGCAGCAATAGCAAGAAGAGAGACAATAAAGCAGACCAAACTCAATACATTCACACATACCTAAGCCAAAGCAAACCTCCCAACCTTTGCCTGCAAAATGTAAATCTCTAATGGGAAGTAACTGTTAAGGACCAGAAAGAAAGGGTGCCATGGAGACCGAGGAAGTCCTTTGAAAATGGCAGCACCATTGCAACCAAGCTTGTCATCATCACCTAGCCCCAAGAAATTGACATCATATTTCCCACACGTTGGGCGATCCACATGTCCGAGTACTAAATTAAAATATTAATTTTAATCTCGGACACCCAGCTCACATGGCGAAGGCCAATTTTTTGAATTTAAATAGAGAAAGAATCTTATTTTTATATTCATTTTACATTTATAGATAAATATTAGAATTTCTATGCATGTCTTAAAAATATTTTTTAAAAAATATTATATGTCAAAATTAAATTAATTTTTTGTTTGATTTTAAAAATATTTGATTTTTTATATTTTTATATTTAAAAATATAAATGTTATGGAAAACTTTGTTCATTCTACAAAATGTTACTCTTCAATATGCATCCGTGTACGCTTCTAGAAGATTGTTGGTTTATTCTAGAAAATATTATTCTTTTAGGTTATAAAAATACGCTTTCAGCTACGTTAAAATATACCTATTGTCTCTTTCAAAATTAAATGATTTTTATTATATCACATTGAATTTGATAGAATATTAGAAAATACTATATGTTTTGAGAATATTTAGGAAATATTATATATCATAATCAAATAATTATTGATTTGATTTTGAAAATATTTGACTTCCTTTATTTCTATATTTGTAATATTTAATTTTATATTTATAATAATGAATTTTTATATAAATCTAATATATTGTAATATTTCAACTAAACAATCGATCATTAAGACTTATATTATTTTTATTATTATTATTTTTTAATATGATATCAGAAACATGTTAAGTTTTTTTAAAAAAATTATAAATATACACTTTTATCATATCATGCCTGTTCGTATATATTTTAAATTTTGTATATCAAGCCATCCATGTGCGTCTTATATAGGTTAGAGGTTTGATGCATATTAGTTTGAACTAGCATGCTTTACCTTTTAAGAATTATAAATACCTCGAAGAATTATAATTCATCCAATAAAAGTTAAAAAAAAAAAAAAAAAAAAAAAAAAAAAAAAACCTCATAAGTTTTAAGGAAAAATTTTTCTAATTTTTATTTACTCGTTAATTTTTCACTTTATAAATATTTTTTTTTGGTAACCACTTTATAAATAATTAAAAGGCAACCAAGCATGTCTTAAACCCTTAGTTATCTTCTTTCTCTCTCTCATGGAAGCCCCACACATCCAAGCACAACCCCACATCTCTATCTCTCTTTCTTGTTTCTTTTTTTTTTTCCCATTTTTACTTGGCTATTTTTCAACTTGTTACTCCCATAATTAAGAGGGTCAACTTTGATTTCCAATGCCTAATAATATAAATAAATAATTTAATACACAAAAAAGTATTGTATATGCTAGTTTTATCAATAAATAATTTCAATGCATCCTTGTTTATTATTGGAGCAATGTAAACAAATCCTATACCAATATACATTCATAATCCCATTTGCATTGAAGAACTTTTGTTTGTAATTAAAGTTTTGGTTGACTCTTACCCATTTCTTTGGTTAAGAAAAAAAAAGGGTCTACACGAGACACTTTCTTGATCGACCAGTATTTGAGATTTTGCTCCAACTAATCTGATCCGACCTATCTGGAGGTCTCCTTATGAAGGATGGGGGTCTCTCAACATAGTCTACTCTGTTCCTAAGTTTCGAATTTGAATCCTTGGTTGAGGAGAACAAACGATGTTATCCACTCGACCGATTGATCGTTGGTTTAAAAAAATATATATATGAATGTTACTCTTAGGCTTATTATGATCTAACTATCCATGGCAGGGATCGAGTTATTGAGAATGAAAGATTGATGGCCTGCATTTTCCCTCTTCATCACCAAAGCCTTTCTTGTGTGGAATATCAACCTCATCACAACAAAATGATGAAATGAAAGTGATGATTTTTTCTGTGAGAGAGTGAGAGAGGTGATTATGGCTCGGATGGTGTGGAACTTGACCATTGCATTGGATAAAAGGAAGGTTAATCCACAAAATTTTGGCAATTTTCTACTATAACGGGCCGGGTACTGTAATGGGCCGGGCCGATTCAACACTTTTTGGAACCGGGAACCAACCCATCCCGGACCGGCACAAACAAACCCCCCGGCCCGGCCCAGGACCGACACAGAACCGGCTCGGGCCCAGTTCCAAAAAGATAGAGCAAAAAGGAAAAAAAAAATTCCGGCCTGAACCGGCACGCCGGTTCTGATTCATCGGTTCAAACCGATTCCACTTAAAAAAAATTGGAACCGGCTCAACCCGGATTAGACTGGCCTAGGAACCGCTGCCAACCTGGCACGCGGTTCCAGAAACCGATAGTAAACTGGACCGAGCCCGGCCCGTCCCGGTTCCATGTCTAATTTATAGGAAAATCTGCAAACTCAGGAAAGAGATTAACATCAGTGTTATCAGAGTACCATGATCGAGTCCCAAGATAACAATTAAGTGACAACACCCTTCTCTGTCAATCCCATGATTCAGGGTTTGATTCTTATTATAACAAAAAAATAGAGTACCACGATTGAACAGCGATTAAACCATAATTTTAAAAAAAAAAAATGAATTGATTTAAATAAAATATTATCTAAATAATTAAACCACCATTCAATCACTGCTTTTTAATAAATCAACGTTTAACCGTATTTTTTAATAAAATGGGTCAGTTTGCATTCCATTATCAAATAAGAAAAAAAAAACCTCTAGGATTTATTAAACTTTAAATAGAAAGGTATTTAAATCTTTTAGAATAAAAACATTAAAAAATTTCTACAAATCAAAATTCTTAAAAATCTTTAATCTTTTCAAATCTTTGGACTTCTCTTCTCCTTCCATATCTTTTTCTTTTGCTTTTTTAATCTCTCTAATTGATTAATTAATTAAATTTATTATTTAATATAAATTTTATGAATGATTATTGATTTTATAATAATTAAAATTTTATATAAAAATATAAAATTAATATATATTTATTTTAAAAAATAATTTTATATATTTTTAATTATTATTAAAAAACTAACATTTCAATCACATTGAATAGATTGAACCATAATTTTCAAATTCGCCGGTCTAAATAAAGTAACGTTCTGATAACATTGATTAACAAAAGCCGAAAGCAATGGACAAGCCACATGGGTAGCCTTAACAGCCTTAGAGCATCATGACAAATGCATTCACAAAGATCACATCCATAACAGTAGAAGCACAAAACATCACAAGTTCAAAGAAAGTACAGATCCCAGAGACACGGTAAAGCTTAAACAACAGACAAGTTCAACTTAATACTCATCCCCTTCATCACCATCCTCGCCCTCAGCAGACTCGGCACCGACCTCCTCATAATCCTTCTCAAGGGCAGCCAGATCCTCACGAGCTTCAGAGAACTCTCCTTCCTCCATACCCTCACCAACATACCAGTGCACGAAAGCACGCTTGGCATACATGAGATCAAACTTGTGGTTAATGCGAGAGAACACCTCTGCAACACTGGTGGAGTTTGAGATCATGCACACAGCCCTCTGAACCTTGGCAAGGTCACCTCCAGGAACAACGGTGGGTGGCTGGTAGTTGATGCCGCACTTGAAACCAGTAGGGCACCAGTCAACAAACTGGATGGTGCGCTTGGTCTTGATTGTAGCGACAGCAGCATTGACATCCTTGGGGACCACATCACCTCTGTACATGAGGCAGCATGCCATGTATTTTCCGTGACGGGGATCACATTTAGCCATCATAGATGAGGGCTCAAAGGCACTGTTGGTGATTTCTGCAACTGACAGTTGCTCATGATAGGCCTTCTCGGCTGAGATGACTGGTGCATATGAGGAAAGCATGAAATGGATTCTAGGGTAGGGGACCAAGTTGGTCTGGAATTCATTAACATCAACATTCAGGGCACCATCAAACCTCAAAGAGGCAGTCAAGGAAGAAATGACCTGCATCACACACAAACAAGTCAACAACAGCAGTTTCAAAGGACTCGATTCATGTGTATTTCGCAATAAAGGAAACTGGGTTTTACCTGAGAAACAAGACGGTTAAGGTTAGTGTAGGTAGGCCTCTCAATGTCTAGAGAGCGCCTGCAGATGTCATAGATGGCTTCATTGTCGAGAAGCACAGCAACATCAGTGTGCTCCAACAGGGAGTGAGTGGAAAGGACACTGTTGTAGGGTTCAACAACAGATGTTGAAACCTGTGGAGAAGGATAAACTGTGAAACCAAGCTTAGATTTCTTGCCGTAGTCAACCGACAGGCGCTCCAGCAGAAGGGACCCAAGACCAGAGCCCGTGCCACCACCAACGGCACTGAACACAAGGAACCCTTGGAGACCAGTACAATTGTCAGCAAGCTTCCTGATACGATCCAAGCAGAGGTCAACAATCTCCTTCCCAACTGTAAACAAAACAAGAAAATTGGTAACACAATATCCATTTCGTATATCAAATTAGGCCACAAATAAGGGTTAAGTAGTTTACTTGTGTAGTGACCACGGGCAAAGTTGTTTGCGGCATCTTCCTTCCCACTGATGAGCTGTTCTGGGTGGAAGAGTTGGCGGTATGCACCAGTCCTCACTTCGTCAATGACAGTGGGTTCAAGGTCAACAAAGACAGCACGTGGGACATGCTTCCCTGCACCAGTTTCACTGAAAAAGGTGTTGAAGGCATCGTCACCTCCACCTACTGTCTTGCCACCCGGCACTTGGCCATCAGGCTGCACAACCAACATAAATTAGTCACTCTCTCATACATCAACATTTTTTTTTTAATCTAGAAAACAATCTAAACCTTCTTTAACAGATATATCTTTGTTACAAGAACAAAGCACATTTTGAATTCTAACTCTAGTGATACGACCACATATGACTTGCCCTTTTGATACGACCACTTAACAAATACCAATACACCAACTAGCATAGACTGATTCTTGGCCAACAATTTCACCACCATTCAGAGCCATTCCTTGATGTGATACATCAAAAAATCGCAAGTTTGAGGCTAAAATTTTGAACTTTCTGAATAAAAACTAATGACTTAAAATATGCTACAACAAAGACTGGCATGGACCAAAAAGACCAACTAGGTTCAACCAAATAATGATTAAATTCTGAATAATGATATTGTGAACAAAAAATATCAATGACTAAAATGACAAACTCTTGACACAATGACATGAATTAAAAATGTTAAAAATGCACTTTTCAATGGCCGATGAAATTGCCTTATCTCAAATTTTATCATTTTACTCACCGCCTTTATCAATCCAAATATTACAATATTCTTATAAATAAACAAACACTTTGAAAGAAAATACATTTTTCATAAATTAGATATATATATATATATATATATATTAAAGATACAAACTCAATAAACAGCAACAAAGATCATTTAAACTAGAAGATTAAACAGAATAATTATTTTCAAAAAAAACTATGTCAAAAACATAGATCTGAAAAACGAAGTTTTCAATGATTACAGTACAGGAAGATGGATCAAAATTTTCAGATCTATATCCAATGAAACTAACAACAATTTTCACCCAAAAAAAAAAGAAAAAAAAAAACCACATTTCAATTTGAACTTTCCTTTTTATACATTTGAAACACATGGATTTCCAATTTCAAAAACCACAGATCCAAAGCAAAAAACATTTCAAACCATTTCTATCTCCATTAATCATCATGAACATTGAAATATATTCAAAATACATTAACAAATTAGTTATACATACAAGATACAAAATCATTAAACATCATCCAAGATCAATTAAACTAGAAGACTAAAAAGAGATGTAGATCTCAAACCAAGTTTTTAATGAATCCAATACAGGAAGATGGATCTAAATTTGGCCGACCTAAATTCATTGTAACTTTCATCACAATGCAATTCAAACTTTCATTTTTCTAAAACGGAAGATCTAGGGTTTCAAAAGCCAAAAACGACGGATGTAAGGGGGAAAAACAATGACAACGACAACAATAATTTCAACAAAATTTGTACTACCATTCATCAACGTGAAAATTGATATTCAAAGCTTTACACATATCTAGGCCATATCGGTTGAATACAATGCTGATGATTTTCTCCTGGAGGTACAAACAGATCCGCAAACAAATTCGTCAGAAATTCAAAAAACCAAACATGTACCAAGAACGGCATTAGAATTGAGTCAGATTTATTATCTTGACAATGATTGGATCTGATCGGAAGAATCTTCCAATTTATAGGCAAAATGATGAATTCATAGCAACAACGCATCACAAATTCACCAAAGCAACCACAGATCTAACGAGAAATCGTAGAAAAGTCAGTCGCATACAAGAACGAAAAGAGAAAGAGGAGCCAAGATCATCGATTAACCACAACATTTCGCCATTTACGCACCTAACAACACAGATCTAGCGAAAACTTTAACAAATTTAAACAAATATATAAAAACAAAGAGAGAGAGAGAGAGAGGACCTGAATGCCGTGTTCAAGGCAATAAAGCTCCCAGCAAGCATTTCCGACCTGAACGCCGGCCTGACCAATATGAATCGAAATGCACTCTCTCATTTTCACTCAAATCACCAAAACTCGAACCCCTAAAAACCAACGAGAGAGAGAGAGAGAGAGAGGATTTGGCAGAGACCGAGAGACGTTTATCAAGACGTCTTTCTGGTCTGTTTTACCCTACGCTAGGTTTTCCGCCTTCTAATTGGGCTTTTATAGCGAGGGGGAGGTGCGGGGTTAACTATGGTTAGGTTAGAACCAGGAGACGGCAGATGAGAGAGAAAAAAGTGGTGACGTGGATTTGGGATTGGGATAAGGACAAATAAAATTAGTTCTAACCATGGTTAAGCTTTTTTTGGGATTTTGAAATTTGATTTGCCGCCCGAGAACGGCTTCTCCTTAATTAGGAGCGAGCAGGCACCACCCACGTTTTGTTCGTTTCATCCCATTCGAGGATGGAATTTTTTTTCTTTTTTTTCCCCTTATGGAGGATAGTAATTTTTTGACGGGGGATAATTAATTTATTTTTACAAAAAAAAAAATTCTCAACTCTCCATCATTAATTCTTTAAATTTTAAATAGAAATAGTATTGTAATCTCGTTAATTTGATCTTACATTCATCATATTTATATATAATTTTTAGATTTAATTTTTAAATTTGTTTCAAAATAAATTCAAAATTTTTCATATTTAGATTTAAAATTCTCCTTTCTTTTAAACTAAATTTTAGTATAATTTTTAAATTTGAACAAGAGACTGAGTAGAGCTTTTACGAGTTAACACAATGAACCAAGCTATTAGTGTAATATTTATTCGGGTTGAAACTTTCTCAATGGAATTCATGCTTTAATCAAAAATCAATCTAATTTGATTTTGTAAGTGATGCATTCTTTTGTATCATTGGTATATACTGAAATTGAAGGCATTTTCAAATATCAACCATAGCATTGGATGTGGCGTTGATGAATATATTGAACTATTCATATGACTGAAAAACTGTTGAAAAACTGTGTGTTTTACACTAAAATTTTTATATAATTATTTCAAATATCAAATAAAATAAAAAATAAATTGAGATAGTAGTAATAAAATTGAATCTTTTCGAACACCACCTTCAAATAAAATGACAAGCTTCCTCAACATGAATGGTAATTCGGCCGAAATGTAATAATTCAATATTGTATTGTTTGGGCTTAAGTTTCACATAAAACGTGCAGTCTGAATCTAACTTATTTTAGAGGCCTATTCATTTAGAAAACCTAATCTTATCTTTTATTTTATTTATAATTTTTTAACTAAAATAAAAATAATTAAATTTATTATTATATTAATATTTTAATGAGTAAAACTCAAATTCCTCCTACAAAATTACTAAAATTATTAATAATATTGTACTAAAAATTATACCTAATCTTAAAATCTAACCCCAAAATTCCCAAATGAGTACTCCCTACCAGAACTTTTAAATGTCTCAATGGCCAAAATTCAAGCATTTAGGTGCTAAAGAACGAAAAATCACCCCAGACAAAGGTGCTTTTCAGCTACCTGAATAAAGTCATTGTGGCAGATATGGAAGTTCTGCTGTCATAGTAAATGTAAAAATCAAAACCTAATCTTTGATTTTTCATGTTTAACAACAAATAAAATAAGTCACAATATTTAATTTTCCTTCATACAAGAATGTATTTCCAAGATAGAAGTCTGCAACAGATTATCCAGAGAAAAATTATTTACAAAGAGAGCTGGAAATGGATGTTATGCTTCATACTACAAACCATTATGCCCAACAGAGTGAATCAGTCTGATATGCAGTCACTTTGGCAAAGTGAGAAATAAGGCAATGTTTGGTCAATCCCCTTTCCCGAAGGCCAAACTACAAGGAACACTGAAAAACAAAGATGGGGAAACAAGCCTATGAGCCAGATTATCTCTCGTATGAGATACATCAATGGAGTGATCTATGCATCAACCGTTTCCTATAATTGACAAAGGAAGACAGAAAAGAGGATTTTACTATTCAAAATTCCTAATCTACGCAAAAAAAACATATATGCTCCAAGCATGCAATGATGTGAGCGATTGGTTTGTACACATAACATTATTGTGCCATTGGAGCACGGAAAGCTTTCTCCTATTGCAGTGTCATTCTCAAATGAAAAAGCTTATTCATGAAATGCACCTTTGGGTCAATGGACTGTGTCTTTTCTTCACTAACTCCTAACAATCATTTGTAAGGCTGTATGAATGCTCAAAAAGAATGAACAAAGAATTGCCACAAAGAACCTCATTTCTCTCCTGTACGAGTGACGTGTGTTTGCATCTGAGATTTTCCATCAAACTCGAGAAAACTTCCATTCATCAATTGGTCCTCTTCTGGGTCTCAGGCCCAGCTCCCTTTGCCGACAAATCAAATGTGGATTCTTCATAAGGGGTCAAGTTTATCAAGTTGCAGGCCGTACACCAGTCCATGCACGATGTTCACTATCGAAACCATTCACCAGATTCCGACTTTCTTGCAAATAAGTAACACCAGACCAGATTGCACGAATCAGCAAAATGCTTATAAATACTATGCTTCCAAAAGTGCAAACCACCTGACCACATGAAGACACAAACAAGATAAACAGGTCCCAATGTGACTACAGAAGGTACACAAATATATAAATGGTATGGAAGGACTCACGAGTCACGAAAATTATATTACCTCAAGAAAAGCCTTCAGGACCCACAGAAATGCCAAAATAATAACTCCATCCACTGAAAAGCCCACCTATGTTTAGAAGAAACATATTGGTAAGCAAGATAATAAGAAAACAAGATCCCACTATGTCATGACTTTTAGGTGATAAATAGAATAGAAAAGAAAATATGTATGGAAAGTCTTAACTAAAACTCATGCTTATCCTTAGACAATTGGATTTCACAAATTAAATCCTCACTCCCATTTATGCAAAGACTATACATAGATGCATCCGAAGGAAAATTTTTCCTTAACACAGTTGGAGAATGAACTGACAGCATTTACTTGCAAAGATACAGCACCCAAAGAACATACTATAACAGTTATTTTGGATGCTAAAAGAAAAATTTTAGTAATAGCACATGTGCAAGATCATTTACCCTCCCCAGGTGGTTTAACAAAATGTTAAGAAGCCTAATGTGTTGTATACAATTTTATTAGGGAAAAAATAGGAATATATTCTCCCAGATGCTGCATGATTGTCTTGGAAGTTTCACAACGTTCCAATCACAATAATAGAGACCTTTCAAAAATTACTACCAAACCTAATCAGAAACCTATATTTACAACTCAAAAATTAGGTGTTTGACAGGCCTCAAGACCACCTACAACATGAATGTAAAAAACCATGAGCAACAAAGACAATGCAGCCCATGTTCTGGTCTGAATTTCACTTTCCAGCTTCCTAATAAATCGCTGAAGCACTTCCAGGCCCAGCACTATCTTGCATCAATTATTTATACAATTATGAGATTCAATTTCAAGACCCAAGCACCTCCAAATGAGGTTCAAGGAATTAAACATGCAAAACCTAGACCAGAAACATTAACTACAATCCCAAGAGTTAACCATTGATGGCCCTCAAGACCATTGGAACGGAACAATAGGAACTGAGAAAGACCAAGAACAACAAAGGCATCACTGCGCAATCCAATCCCCCCCCTCTCTCTCTCTCTTCTTTTTCCTGCTAAGGGAAAATTATGAGATTGCCCAATTATGCCCCAAATGGGGTCCAAGAAATAAAGCATCCAATGAACATCTTGGTGTTCAATCTTGATACACCAAAATTGTATCTTTTACATTCATATCCTGGTGCAATGCCCATGCTGTTCTGGTACCAACCACATTCACATCTGATGTTGGTGGAACTTATCTAATTTAGAAAGTTATGTAATTGATTATATCCTTCCCTGTTAATCTTGCCATTGATAGTTCAGCAGAACTATTTGTTAGCATGTGATGGGTAATCACCAATCACACAAAATGTAGACTAGTACTAAGCATGCAGTTGTTAATAAAGTGAAGAATAATGGCACAGAATGCTTACCTTAAAACTTAGATTGAATTTCCAAATATATAAGCAATAAGACTGCATTCACTTTTGTTACACACAAAAAGTTAGGGGCATGACTGGTCAAACATGTCTCAGGAAAACCTTAATTAAATATGCAACAGTATAGGAATTGAGCAAAGAGTTATGAGAACTCTTCTGCTTGTTTCATATCAAGAAGGACAGAGGGATGGGCAGCTACTTTCCCTTCCACTTAGGTTGGTTCAACCACCTGACTTGAACTGTTAGCCATTCCAAGGATTATAATCCTTAAATTATTGCCTGTTGTATCTCTTGGTCTAGGACTGTTTACACAGCAATCATTTTGGACTCTGTTGGATCCCTTGAAAACGATGATATAGAGCAACAAAAAAACAAAGTGCCAAAGTAAATAAATAGATCTCCTATACCAATTGACAACAGGACAGATCTCCAAAACTGCCAGTAATCCAACCTTCCTATGGTTCCTTTTTCTTTCGGGATGATGATGGGAACTTGTATTGCAACCATAATTTTAATAGTACGCACCTAGTAAACCCAATAGCCACACAATCGCCCACAATCCACACTCACTAGGTAAACATGCAAGTCACAACAAGGGTAGGGGAGGAAGAAAAGCCACCCCTGAAATTTTAAGGAAAAAAATTTATGTATATAATTTTGAAACTTATAACCGTAAATGTTCTTAGCCCCACTAAAAATTATCTCCCTTCCCTTGAAAGTATAACCCTAAATGCATATTGTATTTGGTTTCCCAACATAAATTTCTAGCTTGGCCCTAACTTTGCCCCCATACATGACAAATGAGTATGAACCAAATAGCACAGCACTCAAGCTTGACTGATGAACACGAGCAACTCCAATCACACTACAAACACTAGTCAATTCATTGGACAATTACTTGGCGGATATGATTGCAACATTTTTATGATTTCAAAAATCAAAAATGTCAATTGCAATTAAAAAAAAAAACCGTTTGAATAGGAAAGACAATAACCAATTTGGCAGAAACCGGAAGAGGGAGAACAGATCGAACGGCCTTGCGAGCTCGTTTGGAGACCTTTCTAAACAAACTCTGAATAAACCTAACCAGCAAATCAAGACTCCGATCCTCTTCTTCTCCATCATCATCATCAGCATCATCATCATCAAATTCATCCCCCTCGTCTTCTTGAGCATGCCCTCTCCAAATAACTCCGCTTCGATTCCGACTCCAATCCCGACGATCGTTTACCCGATTCTCACTCTCCTGATCAAATCACAAAAGCAATCATAAACACAAAGAAATCATTTGAAAATTCTAGAGAGAGAGGGAGAGTAAGAGAGAGGACCTGAGTGAAACTAGGAACTCGTCGAGAGGCTTGGAGGAGATGAAAGCGAAGAGATGGGCCGAGGAGAGGAGGTGAGATTCGGATTCGTGAATTGATTGGATAAGAGAATGAGGGTATAGAGAGAGAGAAGAGAGAGTTTGACATGATTATTGAAGATGATGCCGGAATTGGAGACTGTTACGGTGGGGTCGAGTCACAGGTGATCGGTCCGGTACTGAGTCGCCAAACTGAAAGGGTCGCTGAGCATAACTGGCTTCTGAGAATCGTCCAGGTTAAACGACGATTACACTGCTCTGGGCAAGTCAACAGAAGTTTGACCTTTTTATTTTATATTTTTCATTTTTTCCCTATAAAAAAAGAGAAAATTAATTAGCAAATAAGAAAACTGCTGTTATAATTGACTAAACTATTAAGAATTTTTATATCCATAACATATTCTAAACTATTACTACAAATAATTTAAATTTAGGATTCAATATTTTTCAAGAGTATTAATATCATTAATTTCTGAACGATAACTTTTCTATTAACATTAATGTTTAGTTTGGGAGTTTGAGAAAGAAAAAAAATAAAATAGATGATGAAAGAAAAAAAATGAGATGGAATTTATTTTGAATTAAAAATTTTTCTATCATCTTTTTAATGGTAAATTTGGTATATTGGTGAGGCGATTTTTCTTTTTCCCTCCTTTTCTCTCATTTTCTTTCAACTTTTGGGAAAAAAATTTTTGTTATTAAAATTCTTTCTATTTCTCTCCATTTCTCTCATTCTAAAATTCCCAAATTAAAGAAAATGAATGATTTTCTATTAAAATCATTCATTTTCTCTTCTTTTCTCCCAATCCAAATTAAGTGTAAACCCCATCAAGTTTCAGTATTAACTCACATCATTTTTGTAATAATGAGACGAAATCACAAAAAATATTTAATATGAAATACCATAGTGTATGTCTTTTATAGATGATATAGTGTTGGTTGATGAAATTAGAGAGAATGATAATGCTAAATTAGAGTTATAGAATGTCATACTAAAATTTAGATGATTTAGATTAAATAGGTCGAAAACTGAACATATGAGATATAAGTTTATGGATAATTATTAAAATGATGGAAAAACAAAGATTAGATAGACAAAATATATAAAAAAGTAGACGTTTTAAATATTTTGATTTCATTATTTAAAATGATGATAATATAAATAAAAAATGTGAATAATAAGATTCAAACGTGTTTGATGAAATGAAGAAGGGCATTCAGAATTCTTTGTGATCGTACGATACCACTATATTTGAAGGGAAAGTTCTATAGAACTGCGAAAATCTACATTATTGTATAGTATTGGGTGTTGTGCTATTAAACAACAATAATAATATAAAATGATTATAACAAAAATGAAAATGTTTAGGTGGATGTGTGATAAAATTAAAAGATATATAATTATAAATGAAAAGATTCGTAATGAGTTGAAAGTTAATTTAATTATCGATAAAATGCAAAAATATCGTTTGAGATGATTTGGATATATACAAAAAAAACCAAAGACGATTAATTATGATGGTCGAGAACTTAAATATAGGAAATTTAATAAAATGTTGAGATAAACCGCTGAAAATTTGGATATAAATTATCCTTAAAATATGATAGTTTAAGATTTAGATAATAAAATAGTTTTGAATAGCAACGAGTGATATATGAGAATTTGTACAAATTAAACCAATATATATATTTTTTTAATCTTCTCCACATTTGTATGACTGACCTCAATTATTATAATTATGAGTCAGATTATTATTATTGTTGTATTAATATCATTAATTATTGATAATATATGATTTTTATATTAATTTTGATGAATTAAAGTAGTTGATCGAGTTTCTTAAATTGGGTAATATAAACTGAGCAATGACAAATAGAAATTTTATATATATAATAAAAAGAGAACATTAAAAATATATTATGCTAATTAAAGCACTGTCTAAGTATTATACCATATTCTTTTACTTAATCATGAATATTTGAAAATATGATTAATTATAGATCTGAATTTTTCAATATCTATTTTTTTATTTTTAAAATTTAAATTTAAGATTTTATTTAAAAAAATTTAATAATCTACCATCAAAATCACAAATCGTTAATAACATTATATCATATTATACATGATATTTTAAGATTTCAAAAGTAATATATATCCAATTTTAGTCTACCACTAAGATCAAACGTTATATATATGTGTGTGCGTGTGTGGGTGTTTTTTATTTTTATAATATTTATATTCAAAGTTCATTATGTGACTTTGAATTTAAATTGATAAACTGGCTTGATAAGCACATGAGCTCATTGACTCAAGTGTGCCGAGCTTGAGCTTGGAATCTTTCCTAACAAGTCAATTGGGCCCAGGCATCAAAGCTCGACTCAGTTCGGTTTGTTTACGGTTCTAATAAATAGAGAGAATATGAATATTTTTATGATTTAAAATTTTTTATATACATACAAAGATACAGTTTGTTTCAACGAGATGAAATAGTGAGGGTGTTTTTCTTCATTTCTTGTAAGGCTACCATGCATGCAATACATACAAAAGATAAAAATAAATTTAATTTAAATAAAATATGAAAAAGAGAATTTTAAATTTGAGAAAAAATGGAATAGAAAAACTAACAGTCCTTATAGAAAAATAATTATTAGCTTAAAAAAAAGAGAGAAAAAGAAAAACTTTTAATATTTAAGACTTAATCCCTTTTTTCACAAAATATAAGTCTTCAACTTCCAAAAATATTGTGAGAAATAAAATATAGACATATTTTAAATTACCATAAATCCCGCCTTTATTTATTCATTTTTTGTTATAACAAGATTTGAAATCGAGATAATCGGGTTAGACGATAAGAATTTTAATCACTAAATTGTTCTGCTGGGGACAAATCCCACCTTTATTAATAATTAACAACATTCAACCGTGATATTACAGAAGGGCACAAGAAACTTTACCCATTCAAAATTAATAGAAAAATATGTAATAAATTATTTTGTATCTTTAACACCCCCTTAAATTATAAACTAATGAAGAAATATATTATAGATTGTTTTGCATCTTAAATACCTTCGATGAACATGAAAATGTTTTGAAGCATATTTCTATGCAAATCATGGCCCACGCCATGAGTGATCTTTTTCTTGGACAAAATCTACTCCCCCATCAAAACTACAATGTCAGGATTGAATAAATCTGTTTTATTTTAACTAGTTATGGAGGAAGAAGTGCTTCTTGTGCCCAAATCAACTTCCAGGCTATGGTAAAAGTATATAGAAATGAACAAGAATTTAGAAAATTGCACCCCCTCTCCTGCCACACAATAGCTATAGGAGGAGATTAAATCTTTATGTAACAATTTAAGGCTTGAACTGCATAAAAGGAAGTATTCACAATCAAACATCACGAAAGCAAATCTGAAACAGTGAATAACACCAAAGTCATCAGACCACAATGAAAACAACATAGCAAAGCCAAACTAAACCAAAATCACCAGCACCAAAATCCTAAAAGCAGAAGGCATGAGGCTTATTTCTTCCCTCTTCAACAGGTACCTCTCGTAATATTAAGGCATGTATACATGGCATCTACTAATTTAATTGCCATAAACCATCACATCAGATATTGAATCCTCCCAAGTTGCAAGGGGGGGAGAAATTTCTACCCATTCGAAATCGAGGACCAGTTTGACCAGGACGCTGTGGTAGAAAAAATCGAGGCTGCGCCAAAGAGGAGCCAAAGCCAAAAGCTGGATAGCGATCGTAATCCCCGCCTATGACTCCAGGAACCCCCAATGGATTAGGATCTCTGAGAATTCTTGGTAATCTGTGATAAAATCTCTGCGAGTGTAACCTAGCAGCTTCCCCCCTGATTTTCTTTCTAGCCTCCCATTCTCTTGCAAACTTCACTTTCCAATTGAGCCCTCCCGTAGCTATGGCCGAAGACCCAAACTCCTCCACAAATTTCTGCTTCCACAACTCATCATTTAAAGACAATCTTTGAAACTCACGGCAAGCAATCCCAATCTTTGCAAGATCAGTGCCAGTAAGAAACTGCAAGACTACAAGCTTTAACTCTGTTGGAAGGCGCATCAAGTTCATAGGAGGGACTAAATCTGTCTTCTCACACAAATCCGTCAACAAGGGCAATGCAAGCCCATCCTTTACCATCTTCCAAAACTCAAAAACCTGCTGAGGTAGGAGATTACCATCCCTCATTGAATTGACCATTTCATTGCGTTTTTCCCACAGAGAGGAGAAACATGGAACAAATCTGGATTCATCAACACAAAGCCGATAAAGGGCAGATCCATTCTGGACTAAAGACCCAAAAACATTGACAAATTTTCCAAAACTCTGAATCTTCAAAACAACAGTTTCAATTGAATTTGATTTAGAGGAAGCCAAAAGGTTTGGGATAGTATAACACAGGCATATGTTTGAACTTTGCATATTTAATCCATCAGGCAGATGAAAACCATCAACTTTCTTCCTCGAAGAAAGATCAAAACCTACAAATCCAGACTCCAACATGACAGCATGAATAGAAATCACAAAAAGGTTCCAACCACTACAATTGTCATCCACAACTTCCCTATACACCATACTCAGAAAAACAGGGAAACTTGGAAATTCAGAATGACCTGCCAAACTTTTCTTATCAACATCCATCATCTCCAAATCCTTGTGTTGTGAATCAGATGATTCCATCATCTCTTCTCCCAAAGCCACCTCATTCATCACAATTTTGGATAAATTTGGGTCTTCAATCTTGTTGTTTTGTGAAGAACTCTCAACCAAACCTAGGGTTTCACTTTGCTCTAGATTTTCCATCTTACGTTTTGCCACAGATTGAAATTGAGACGGGGTTTGATCAGCAGTCACGAATTCAGAACTTGCTTTTTCAATTTGAGCCCCAATATCGCTCAATCCATCAGACGCTAGGGTTTGTTTAGAGACCCCATAAGGTTTGAAACCCTCATTTTGACTTTTAACATCATTGGAAACTAGGGTTTCAGGCATAATTAGGGTTTTCTCTAAGAAACCATTGGAATTCAAACCCCCAGATTGATTTTTAAGACCAACATCCCCCAGTTGATCAGATACTAGGGTTTCAGGCAAAATTAAGGACTGTTTTACAAACACAATAGGATTAAGAGTAAAATAAAGAAGATCCCCAGAAGTTATACCTAGAGACTGCAGAGAATCGTTTGGCGAATTTGCTTCAAGCTCGTCCTTTCGATTCAGCGAGACGTGAATATCATCGAACGATAAGGACGTTGATGAGCAAGGGTTGATGAGAGAGAAGATCGATTGTTTGAGTTGATGAAGAGTGCTCGGATTAGGTAAATCAATTTTTAGGGTTTCTTTTGATTCCAATGATCGAACTCTCAATTTCATGATTACGAGTCCGCTCCGAGGTCGAACCTGAAAATGAAATGTGTGAAAAAAATTGAGAAGAAGATGAGATTTGTAAGTAGTCGAAGTCGGTTATCCTGAATTAATGCATGTAAGCGGAAGCCAATCAAAAAATGAAATATCAAAAAAGGATAAATAAATAACTCTTCTTTTTTTTTTAAAATATTTTTATCAATATTTTTAATATTTTAATAAGTTATGAGACTTTTTATCAATATTTAAGTTATGAGATTTTTTATAAATATTTTTAATATTTTAATAAAATTCAACAAATGTTAAATCAACTCCGAAAAGTAAACAAGTATATCAATAATATCATGGTTTAAATTTTAAGCAGAAAATTTTTTTTGCTGCATTGATGGAAATTGATATTTATATTTATCTCATTATTTCTTATTTTTATTTGGAAATGATTTAAACAGACTGTAATATTTTTCTTTTTTCATTACTTTTTATTAATTTTTAGGTGAGTAAAATATGAGACATGAAAATGATTTTCTTAATTTACAAGTTTTTGTATAAATTATATAAGTGGGTAAAAAGCTATTTGTGAATCGGGTTGATAAAACTTTTGTTTATTTATTTAATGAGTAATCAAACACAAACTATAAATTAAAATTCATTTATCAATTTTAATACTTCAATGATTGACTATGTAGGAATACTTCTTTTGTGTTCTTCCTAAGAGTTTCTATTGATTAAGTGAGGTTAGAGATAATGATACATCATAGATATGGAGAATATTTGGTTTGATTCATAAGTTGATCAAATATTTTTTTAAACTAATGATTTGAATTATAAATAAATCAAACAATTTAAAATAAGTCAGAAATCCTTAAGAAGTAGGGTTCTTGTTACTCCTCTTCCATTTTTTGACTAAGTAAAAGATTATATTATTCCAAAATAATTTAAAACACTGAAATACATTCATTCTAATATAAATATATATATATATGTATGTATGTATATATGTATATAAACTTAATAATACGTTATTGTCTTTTGCATATTTGTTCACATTCACTCACCATGGAAAGCCCTTTTAAAAATTAAAAATTTACAATTAAATCAGATTAATCATATACTTACTTTCACCAAAAAATTCACATACATGCTTGGGTCATTTTAACAGAGAAATTATTTTTAGCAGTTTTAGTTAAAATAAATAAAAAATATTTAAAAATAGCTTTTTAGTAATTTTATTAAATATTTGAACTATTTATTTTCAAATTGATTTCATATTTAAAAACTACTTATAAATCAAAAATTAATAGTAAAATAATCAATAAAAATGTCGATTAGGGTTCTTTTTTTTGTTGTGTTATTTTTATCGAGGTGTTATGTCTTACAATTACATTGTGGAGAATAGGAAACACTCTTTTTCTAAAGAAATTATATATTTCTTATTTTTTTGTATATAAGGAGATATGAACTCGAGATCATTACAAAAGAAAGAAGAAATGATATCAGTTAAGTTATAATTAGGAAACTATATATTTCTATATACAAAATTGGACAATAAATCAAATCCCTATTATTAAGACATTAATTTCCATAGACACCGTAATTAAAAAGATTGCAGACTGCTTTAAAGTATACAAGTATCTTTTCTTTTGTTGAGGGGAATGAAAATCTATAACTCGAGAAGATATCCTATTGAAAAGATAAGTAGCAAAATTCACACATGCTCCCCAACGCCTTCTACGCATGTTTATGCTAAAAGGGAAGTACGAACTACCTTGATTATTTGTCTATTCTTCCTCTCAGCCAAACCATTCTGTTGTATAGTATATATGAAAAGAGTCTGATGTTGAACTCCACGCTGCCTCGTGTTGTGTGATCACTGTATTATAAAATTCCTGAAATACCATACAAACATCACCTTGTTGGTGGAGGAGGAACACCCACATCGTCCTAGTGCAAGCACCGGGATAGATTTTTGCCTGTAAATGATATCAATAAATCTCATGCAGGCTTTTTCGGTTTTCCAGTGAGATATCCAGCTTTGTTGTGAGCACTAATACGTATCTGCGTAAGCTAAGTGAGACTATAAAGGATACTTGGTTTCTCTAGTATGACACTCTAGGAAATGTAGAATTATCTTGGTTGATAGCAATAGGTGGGGTTGGGTTATTTGATCTGGTTTCGAACAATGGAATTCAAATCAACCATTAAGTTTTGGATGGAGAAAAGATGGCGATGGTGATTTTTGTGTATAGGCTTTGGTATACAAGATTCGATTCGTGGTGAAGGGTTCTTCTAGGCTTGAAATTGCTCTCCTACCATGTGAGACAAAAATGTGTATCAAAAATTTCTTTTACATGGTTGTATTCTTTTTTAACATAGATCGATGTGTAGATACCAAGAAATCTTGTAGACCTCAAATTTTGAGATTAAGGCATTGATTGTTGTTGTATCGATATGTAGATACCAGGGAAGGATCCAGAAAGTTCTTATTAGGGGGCATAAAGCAATAATTAATAAAAATTATAAATAAAAATATGTTAAAAATTCATATAATTCTATTAAAGGGACAACAAGGTAAACAAAATATAGTATTCTTAGAAGGTGAATACTCTAACCAAGTAGGATGTATTTCATACCAAAATGATTAAAATCGACGTGGATGATTTGCTGGACCAAAAGATGGAAACTTAAAAAGTTCATGTTAGTATGGACTAATTTTAATATAAACTCGCTGAATTTCATACGTTAATTAACAGGAAATTCTGATATTTGTAAACGAAGGCCTGGATCATGTTCCAAAGAAGTAGAAGACATATGTTCTGCTGCAATTCTTGGACACTTTTGAGAAGACTACTCTTGATCAGAAAAAAAAAATCATGATTTTCTGAAATTGTATTATTATTTGAATTATCGGTAACCCCTTTTTTTTTTTTAAAAAAAAGGAATTGATAGTCTTTTTTCTTATAATTGATTCTTTGTTTGTTTCTTTGAATATTTGAATGACAAAATAAAGAAACCAAAAGTCACCGGAGAAAAAAAAAATCGAGTGAAAAATTTGAGTAAAAAAACCCTATATTTTATTTAATTAAGGTTAAATTTTTATCCAAAAAAAGGTCATCATATATGGATTTCAAACCCTAATTCTAAAGATGGAGAATATTGGGTTTATTAACAATATAGAATATCATATTTATCTAGTATAATTGATACAACATTTGACATTTTAAGTCATAGAAACAAAATATTATCATTATAGTAGTCAACCTTTTTTTCTTTTTTTGGAAATAATTGATGGATAGGTATAAAGAATAAAAATATTATTTTTAGAAAGATAAAAAAATAGTAATATATTTTTTTAAAATATCAAATATATATATTTTAAATTTTATGATATCATGGTCAAACCCCACAAAACCCAATTTAAAATATAATATTATTTTAAACTTTTAAAATATAAAAATTTGTTGTTTTAAATATTTGGAATAGTCTTGTCACAAAGTTTTAAAGATAAGATTAAAAGAAAAAAAAAAATTCAAAAGGCCCCGCCCGAGACCCATAGGTGGCTCCGCCCCTGGTACTGGTAGATACAATTCTTTGTGGAAAAATAGGAGACACTCTTCTTCTAAGGAAACTATATATTTCCTCATGGAATATCAGTCATCTAATCAAATCTCTATACTTTTGACACATCCCGTAGATAGCTAATGCCGATACATACAATACTATAAAATTTATTTTAGTATTTTTTATGAAAAATAACATATATAATTGTACAAAATATCCAAGTTAATTTTATTAGACTTGAGCAAAATGAAGCTCAACTAAGGAAAGATAAACAAACCTAAGCATCTCATCATAATTTTGGATGCCTTGGTCCCACGTTCATACTCTGTTTCATTTGCAAATTGAAGAGGCTCCCAATCCCCTGCACTTTACCCCGTAACCTCTCTTTATCAAATAGTTCAAAAATGTAGCTTAAAATGCATACCAGAAATCCGGTTTGGGAAAATGGAGACTGGATTTCATCAAGGTTAGATAACATTTTAAATACCAAAAAAAAAATATTAATATAATAACAATTTTAATTCTTTTTATAAAAATTTTAATTTCTACTTGCATATATATATATATATTATATTTTTTTATAAACCACTGATATACCGTAATCACGTTAAACCCAATTAAATCCGATTCGAATCGAAATCTTGCTTAAAGGATACGGGCGTGCGTGTTCTTATATTTCTAACTAAAGCTATTTTTAACTTTACTTAGAAGTAGCACGCGTAAAATAAAGTAAGAACAAGTTGATCCAAGGTTGTCATCTGGGAGTTTATCGTCATATGGAATAAATTGATCCCCAATACAAGACTGCATCATTGATTTTGAGGACAATATTGCTTGCCTTTGGCATTCTTTTCTGTCTTATATATTTTCAGGTACACACAGTAGTTTTACAAGTCATATTTTCAAATCACCCCTGAAGACATGCTGCAAAAAAGAGCTTCAGAAAGTGCCTCCAATTCGCCCTCCTTTGAGTCTTCCACCAGGCTCCTCTATAAGTACGTAGTCAAATACCTAGTTCTTACAAGAATCTACTTTCAGAGATTGAACCCTACAACACGAGGGGGTGAAATATTTCTATTTGTTTGAACTCTAGGGGAGGCTCGATTGAGACAACGAGACATCAACTGGAAAGGCCGTACCAAAGGAGGACCACAGCCATAAGCTGGATAGTGATCATAATCTTCTCCCATAACTGAAGCAAATGGATAAGGATCTCTACTTGCTGCTCCCTTGCAGCACATAAACCTCTGTTTCCAATTGCTCCCTCCTGCTGCCGTGGCAGCTTCTCCAAATTCCTCTTTGAATTTCTGCTTCCACAACTCCTCATCTAAAGATAAGTGTCGCAACTCATGAGAAACAATCCCAATCTTGGCAAGATCAGCAGCGGGAAGTAGCTGCAAGATCCTTAGCTTTACTTCTGTTGGGAGGCACATCAAGTTCGTTGGAGGAACCAAACCTGTCTTCTCACATAACTCTGTCAACAAGGGCAATGCAAGCCTATCCTTTACCATCTTCCAAAACTCAAAAATCTTCTGAATTCTGATGTCGCCAGCCCGAACTTTTTCCACCATTTTATGACGTTTCACCCACAAATGATAGAAGTGTGGAGTAAATCTGAGTTTATCCATACAAGTCCAATACAGAGAAGACCTATTCTGAACTAAAGACCCAAAAATATTGACACGTTTTCCAAAACTGTGAAGCTTTAAAACAATAGGTTCGATAGCATTGGACTTAGAAGTAGCCAAAAGGTTTGGAAAAGTATACCATAAGCATATGGTTGAACTACACATATCCAATCCTTCGGGCAGTCGGAATCCATCAATTTTCTTCCCTGAAGAAAGATTAAACCCTACAAAACCAGAGTCTAACATAACAGCATGAACAGATATGACAAAGAGCTTATGATGAAAACCAAGATCATTTGTTTCTTCCCTAAACAACTTCCTCAACAACAAAGGAAAGTTTCGAAATTCACCATCACCAACAACATTTTCACCATCAAGATCCAACGTCTCCGACCGTTCACCTTCTGCATCAGATAAAACCATTCTTTCTTCTGAAACATCCTCGTTCATCACAGTTTCGTGAACTTCTGCCAAAGTTCGAGACTGAATTAGGCTTTGATCAGCTGGAGATTCGTTCTGTTTTCTCATCCTTCACAAATTCACAACTCTCGGACTAACTCGTCGTACCAGAATCTGTCAATTCATCAGAAATTAGGGTTTCAGAATCACAAGACTGTACAATTTCAGGCACAAGAACTAGTCAGAGTTCAAACTTGAAACCCTCAAATTCACTTTGAGCACCAAAATCTCTAAATTTATAACCAAACATTTAACTTTGCCTGGGGTGTATCCTGACAACCCATTAGTCTTTACACCGTCAGATTGACTTTGACCACCAAATTCTCTGAATTCATCCTAAATTAGGGTTTCAGAAGTACAAGACTATGGAATAGTTTCAAGGATGATAAAAACTTTCTCCTAATAGATCATAGGGGTTCAAACCCCTCAAATTGACTTTGACCACTAAAACTTTTCACAATTTATCACCAACCAAGGATCGCAGTCTCTCTGAGACTGAATTAGGGTTTATCTTGACTACCTACAAGGCATATGTTTTGGGAACAGATTAGCATTGAGAGTAAAATAAACGAAATGATCAGAAGTAATACCTAGAGAGAGACTGGAGAAAATCTTGCAGAGAAATCGATATGAAGCTCATCCTTTCGATTCATCGAGAAATGAATTTGCATCGTACTCTTAGTTTCACGATTGCGTGTTTGCATAGAGAGAGAGAGAGAGAGAGAGTGAGAGAGAAGTTTCAGAGAGCCAGCACAACTTCCCGGCAATTCGTTATTTTTAGATTTTTTTTTTTTTAAAAAAAGAAATTTGTAAGAAATTTGTTCTTATTATTTTTTTATTTGTAATGTCTCTCTCTGCATTGACTTGGTGTTCGACGCTTGGAGTTTGCCCCATGAATGAGCTGCACATGCTCCGCACGTGACATGCGTTTCATTACAAAAATTTCTACCATTATTACAATTGCTACATGTTTTTTGTTTTCTCTTTTCCTCAGCAGTAATAAGATGATGTTTATTTATATAAGCTAAATTTAGTGATAGATTTGAAATTTATTTAATAAATAATTTATATCGAAATTTAGATATATAAATATAAAATATGTTTACTGACTCAATTTTTATGTAATAAATTTTAAAATTTCTGTTCGTAAATGATATTGATAGATGATTTTTTCATCTATTAAAAAAACTCATCTTGTTTTATTTTGTTCAAAAGTATTATTTTTTGAAGCAAAGAAAAAAGTTTTATTGTGAAAAATTAAAATATTTGTATGAAAAAAATTTTAATTGTCAATATTCCCATCTTTTCCTTCTTTTTTTTTTTTTTGCAAATTAAATTACAATAAAAATCCAATTCTCGTGAGAACTTTTTCACTAAATTTCAAAATAGGTCATATAATTCTTTTTTTGTATCTTGTTTCTACCTCGGTCTACTAAATTAAATTCGAGTCAAATCGATTATTAAGAGATAAAACTCTCTCGATATTCATTTTTTCTGTACACAAGATTCAAATAAAAAATTTTAACTAAGAGACCACTGTATCAATTATTCTCAATATTAAACCAGGTTGCTTGAGCATCTAATGATATGCACCCAGGATCCAAGTTGAGTGTTAAGAATGAGCTTTCCAACAAGCACATGAACTCGTGACAGAGAATAGAAATTGGTATCTTGGTTTAGAACAACACTGTTAACATACATTTGCATTATTCGAACCTTGAATCACAGAGAACGGATGACTATGTTTGCATAAAAGATTTTCAAACTAGACTGCGGACAATGTTTTGTCCAATGGCATTCCTTTTTATCAGTTAGAAACTATAATCACACGTGAGATTTAATCAACAGCGTTAATCAACGAATCAATAACAAATGAGCAAATCAATTCAAAAATCAAGAAAATTCAATCGATTTATAAGTCAATTCGAAAATTAAGGAGATTCCATTAATGTACAAATCAATTTAGAAATAAAGGGATACCATCAATTTGCTAATCAATTCGAAAATCAAGGAAATTCTATCAATTTGTTTAATCATACCATGCACATTATTAGATTATCAAAATTAGAATATATAGATTAGGAATAAGAGAAAATCACGATTGTAATTTAAAAATTTTTATGAATTATTTATATACAATTTTTTTATATCTATAGAATAACAAAAGAGAATAAATTCATTCAAATAAATTAACATAGTATCAGGGCCTTCTATCAAAATCTAAATAGTTGTGTCTTTGTTTTAGCCCTAGGGGTTCTCGAATATCTTTGATTCAGTTCTAAGGACTTTACTGTCCTTCTTGTTTCAGTCCTAGGGGCTCTTGAATATTTGGTCTTCTCCTTTGATTTTAGTAGTTCTGATTTTGGAATTATTTTCAGATCACATATTGTGGGTTTTATTTCAGAGAGTTATAATTTTTTTTACACACTTTTGAGTTTTTTTAGATCACTATGACAACAGAAAACTTTTCTGTTCGGTTCAATGGAAAGAACCATTCGGCTTGAAAGTTTCAATTCAGGATGTATGTTAAAAGCAAAGGACTGTGGGGACATATTGATGGGTTTTCTACTGCACCAAATGACAAAATTGACCTGCTACGTGGGAGACAAAAGATACTCAGATTATTTCTTGGATTCTGGGATCTATTGAGTTACACATGGTCAACAATTTACACTCTTTTACAACAGTCAAGGAAATGTGGGAATATTTAAAACGTATTTATAATTAAGACAAACTCACCTCAGAGTCTATAACAGTTGCCTACGCTGCTCAAGGGAAGAGAAAATGAAGAGATATGAAGCAGATTCAGTGCTATTCATTCAAAGATTTTGGACATATTACTCAAAATTGCTACCGAAAATTCTATAACTATTGCAAACAATGTGGTCACATTATTAAAGAATGTCCAACACAACTAGAGAATCGTCCAACCAAAGCCTTCCATGTTGCGGTTCATTCCTCTTCCCCTACAGAGCCAGCAAATCAGGGTCCCATAATAGCACTTCCAACAGTCTCTAATCAAGTTGCCTTGACTCTAGAAATGGTGCAACAAGTGATTATCTCAGTATTCTCTATCTTGGGCATTCAAGGTAAGACTAAACACACTTTTCAACCTCGATTTGTTGACTCTGCGGTTTCGAATCATATGACTGGTACTTTTAATTATTTACACAATGTTCGTCCCTATTGTGGTGCACAACATATTCAAATTGAAGATGGTAATTCTCTTCCTATTGCTGTTGTTGGTGATATTAATTCATCTTTTCGTAATGTGTTTCTGTCCCCTAGGCTTTCATCAAATTTAATTTCAGTTGGTCAATTGGTAAATAACAATTGTAACGTGCATTTCTCTCATGATGGTTGTCTTGTGCATGATCAGGAGTCCGGGAAAGTGATCGCGAGGGGCCCTAAAGTGGGAAGATTGTTTCTTATACATTTTTTTAGTCATGGTATTTTTTATTTGGCTTGTAACACTGTAATAAATCTAAGTGACGTCTGACATAAATATTTAGACCATCCTAATTCATTTGTCATGTCTTATTTATTGAAACATGGATTCTTGGGCAATAAAAATCAGTCTTCCTCTTTATTTTTTGATTGCTCTACGTGTAAACTTGCTAAGAGTAAGACTCTACTATTTTCTTCTTGTAATCATCATGCAGAAAAGTGTTTTGATATTATTCATAGTGATATTTGGGGTGTTTCTCATGTACTCTCTCATACAAATCATAAATATTTTGTGAATCTATTGATGACCACAGTCGGTTTACTTGGATTTATTTTCTTTACTCCAAAACTAAGGTCTTTTCCGTGTTTCAAAGTTTATTGGCATATATTAAGAATCAATTTTCTACTAGTATTAAAATCTTACGATCTGACTCTGAGGGAGAATATATGTCAAATGAATTCCAAGTTTTCTTAAAATGCAAAGGTATTATTTCATAGCGCTATTGTCCTTCTACACATTAACGGAATGGTGTTGTTGAACGTAAAAATTGACATTTGTTGGATGTCACTCATGCTTTACTACTTGAATCTTCTGTTCCCCTCGATTTTGGGTTGATACCATGTCCACAGTTGTCTATCTGATTAATCGTTTTCCATCTCAAGTCTTGAACTTTGACTCACCATTTTTTCGTCTCTACAACACTCATCGTAGTTATCACACACTTCATACTTTTGGATACATCTGTTTTGTTCACTTACCATCTACTGAACGTCACAAACTTGGTGCCCAAGTTGTTAAGTATGCGTTTCTGGATTACAATACCACTCAAAAGGAATTTGTATGTTATGATATTATTGCTAATCGTCTTCGTACCTCTCAAAATGTAATTTTCTTTGAAAATCACTATTTTTTTAGTCTAATATGGTATTTTCTACTATTCCTCCTACACTTCCTCACTTTGATGATGTTCCGTATCCTATTGAGCGTTTCAAACCAGGTGTTATGTATACGAGATGTAAAACCACTTTAACTCTTTCTAATATTAACCCGCCACCTGAGCCTGTACCTTCGACACCTCAAAGATCTACACGTGTCTCCCATCTACCAGATAGGTATGGATTCCCGTATACATCTCTTAATATAACTTTATCGAACATTCTTGTTCCTACTTGTTATTCTCAAGCAGCCCTACATGCATGTTAGAAACAAGCAATACAAGATGAGGCACTTCAAGAAAATCATACGTGGGATATTATTCCATACCCTCCTGTTGTTAAACCTAGTGGTTGTAAGCAAGTATATTTTTATGAAATTGAATTCTGATGGTTCTCTTGACCGTTATAAGGCTCGGTTAGTTGCTCTTGGCAATAGGTAGGAATATGGGGTGGATTACGATGAAATATTTACTCCAGTAGCCAAAATGACTACTATCCGAACTGTTATTACTATTGCTGCTTCTAAGGGATGGTCATTTCATCAAATGGATGTTAAAAATGCGTTTCTTAAAAATGCGTTTCTGCACGGTGATCTTAAGGAAGAAATTTTTATGACTCCTCCTCTAGGCTTATTCTCTTCTTTTTCTGGTGTGTACAAACTTAGACGTTCTCTTTATGACTTGAAACAAGCACCTCAGGCGTGGTTTGAGAAATTTCGTTTTACTTTACTCGGCTTTTCTTTTACCCAGAGCCAGTATGATTATTCTTTGTTCCTTCACAAAATAGCGGATAGTATTATTATTCTTCTTGTCTATATTGATGATATTGTCATCACTGACACATATATTGTTTTGATTCAACAACTTAAACGGTAGTTCCAAACTTCATTTCATATGAAGGATCTTGGTTCTCTCTACTATTATTTGGGTCTTGAGGTCCGTTTAGATCGGAATGGTATTTTTTTACATCAACACAAATATACAGAGAACTTGATCTTTTTAGCTAGACTTTAATCTACTTCTCCTGTTGACACCCCTCTTGAGGTTAATATGAAATTTAGTCGTGATGAGGGTGACCTTCTTCCTAATCCTATACTGTATCATCAGTTGGTCGAAAGTCTTAATTATTTAACAATTACACATCCTGACGTTTTTTTCGCTGTTCAATAAGTCAGTCAGTTTATGTATATCCCTCGACACATTCACTTAGCTATTGTTCGTCGTGTCATTCGCTATTTGAAGGGTACTTTTGGTCGTGGCTTATTCCTTCCAGTTAGATCCTCCATTCGATTAATTGGTTACAGAAATGCTGATTGGGCAGGCTGTCCTGACACTCGATGCTTTGTTACTGGTTTGTGTATGTTTCTTGGCTCCGCGCTCATTTCTTAAAAAAGTAAGAAACAAGCTCGGGTATCCAAATGTTCCACCGAATCAGAATATCATGCTATGTGTACTGTTTGTTCAAAGATTATTTGGTTTCGTGATTTATTTACTGAAATTGAATTTCCTCAATACGATCCTACATCTCTTTATGCAGAGAATACTAGTGTTATTCAGCTTGTAGTTAATCTCTTTTTTCAAGAAAGCACCAAGCACATTGAGGTGAATTATCATTCTATTCGTGAAACTTTTAAAAATTAGGTTATCTCCCTACCGCATATTACCTCAAATCTTCAACTAGCTGATGTCCTTACCAAGACACTATCTCGGCCTCGTCACCAGTTTCTCATAAACAAATTGATACTTCTTAATCAGTCGCATCAATTTGAGATAGATGTTAGTAAGAGATTTAATCAACAGAGCCAATCAAGAAATCAATATTAAAATGAACAAATCAATTCAAAACTCAAGAGAATTTCATCGATCTATAAGTCAATTTAAAAATCAAGAGAATTTTATCAATCTATAAATTAATTCAAAAATAAAGAGATTCCATCAATTTATTAGTCAATTCAGAAATCAAGGGGATTCTACCAATTTGTTTAATCATACCATGTACATAATTAAATTACCAAAATTAGAATATATAAATTAAGAATAAGAAAAGATCACGATTGTAATTTAAAAACTTTCATAAATTATTTCTGTATAATTTTTTAAATATATGGAATAACAAAAGAAAAGAAATTTATTCAGACAAATTAACAAAGTAATATTTACAGATCGTCCCTGAAATATGGCGTGCTGAAAAATGAGCTCGAGAAGGTCCCTCCACCATTGGGGAATAGAGTGAGAAAACAGATGAGTCCGAGGATAATACCCCAAGCAAACCGGTCATCACCCAATGGAGTAATCTCATCAGTTGCAGGTACTTCTTCTCCACCCCTGAAGAAAGTTGCAAATAATCCCCAGGCTAAGCAGAGAACACTTCCACTTAAGCCCCCAATACCGAGCAGGAGAGATGTTGCAAAAGACAGTAAAGTAGCAGTGGTTCTCCCAAACATGGCTTGTGCAATGCGGCCTCCTTCGAGTCTTCCACAAGGCAACAGATTCAGAGAAGTTACCACCATTCCTGTATGACCATGAAATGGTCAAACGCACTAATCTAGTAAGACACGAGTAATGAAGATTAGGAAATAACAAGGGGGTAGAGAGAGAGAGAGAGATTTTAACTAGATTTCATTTCATACTCCAAATCAACCACGTCATTTGCCTCATTTTATAGAGAAATTGGTTGGACCCAATAGTTTTTTCACAGTATAAAGTTGACTAACAATGACGTTCTGTAATTCTGTTAAAAAAAAAAACTACAATTTGTATTAGTTTTATTGTTGCAAAAGGATCATTATGCTTTGTCCCTCCATAAAACCTCTCCATGAGATGACATTGCAACTGACGACCAAGTGTGTGTGTGTGTAAAACAGATTAAGTATGCAATTTGCCATCTTCTTCTACAATATCTACATTGCAGGCAGAGATCACTAGACTACCACTTTATCCATTTTAATATATTGAAAAATAAATTCAATAAATTATTTGTGGTTAAAAATCACATTTATGCCTTCAAATTACAGAATTATCAAGTTAGTGCAAAATATTGTCTCCATTCAAGTAATGGATGCATCATATGGATGAGGTGCATCTATTGAGAGGATAAATCCTTTGATCATGATGTAGAAAGAGGAGCAGACAAGTTTTGAGACTTACCTAAAAGTCCAGCAAAAGCTAGGGGATCAACAGGAACTCCTACACCTTCTACAGCATAAGGTAATACATTCCCAAGATCATCACTGTAGGGCCCAATAACAAATTGTATGAAAGAGAGCAACGGATTGTTGTAGAAGAATTGAGGTCGAATATACCTGCAACATAGAGAGAATTATATTATTGCCACATACCAAGATGTCAAATCATTTCCGACATTTCAACTTACTTTTCCTCGGAATTATACATCATTTCATATGGTAATTCTTATAGAGAGAATTATATCATTGTCACATACCAAGATGTCAAATCATTTCTAACATTTCAACTTTAATTTTTTCTCGTACCATATGGTAATTCTTATTTTAACTGAAGTTCAAGGAAGTTTAATATGATGATATGCTCTCTCTATGAGGACTGCAAATGAAAATGAAACTCACAGTGCATTGTCACCACCATTAAAGCTGCCATCGGCCACAAATGCAGCAACTGCAAGAACTAGTGAAGTCAAGTAGGCACTAGCTGTGCGTGCCACTGGAATATCAAAAAGAGCCTTTTTATTTGGCAGTAGTGACTCATAATTGTTCATCACCCCTAAACACCCTGTCCAATTGGAGGGTACAAGAAAAGACGGGCTGAGTTTAACACCATAGCGAGCAGCTGTCACCCTTGTTGCTATCTGCACAACAAAGAAAAGGCAGTTTGCACTTGCAGATAAGCTTGGCAGAGGAAATCACATACAAATTAACATGATCCCACTCAGACACTACCAATTTGGAAGATGTACCAATACCTATCTAATTTATAATTTCCGAACTCTATTTGTGAGTACCCATATAATTATACAAACGAGATTTCCATGGACAAGACAGAAGATTAAAGAGCAGATAGACAAAGCATTAGTTTAAAGGACACACAAATAAAATGAGGACGAAAACAAATTGTAGCATCTCATGCAACTTAGTTACATGGAGAGAATACACTATGAATAATTCTCTAAGAACAAATGAATGGAAAAACATCCTAAAGAAAATTTGCAACATTGGATACTGAAAATTAACACAATAAGAAATTCTTTGAAAACTGACGTTTTGACCCAGAGTTATTTTAGCATATGCAGAAACAGATTCTTATGCATTCCTGAGACACCATGAGAGAGGATTACTTTCAGCATGTACATTGGAGCTTCATAGTCTTTTTCTTTGGGTGTATTAACCACTTCTTCATATTTTCATTTACCTATTCTGTTTACCCAGAGGGTCTTTTAGCATACGTAATCCCTGCAGATGCAGAAGCTACAAAGTAGAGATAAAAACCAGTGCATAACCTAGCCAAGTATATGAAAAGTTTGAATGAATTAAATATGGAACTAGGAAGAAGATACCATTTTAAAATGCAAAGAGAGGATACCTCAGAAACACCCAAAATTGAAAGGAAGCCACCAAAGAGAGGCACAACATCAGCCAGATAATCATCAAAAGTAGCACCTGGTTTAAGGAAGAAGCCACTCGTCAAAGCTATCGTCCCAAATGTTGTAACACATAATAAAATGGCACTCAAATATCCCCATGGTGTGCTCAGCTTAGTGGACTCGAACTGAAGATCTATTTCTTCCTTAGGTTGCACCATACAGACCTACACATGCAGGCATGCAGCAACTTAATTTAGACAAAAGAATCAACCAATCTGACTAAAAACAAACCAAAACAATGCTCACACAGCAGAGCCAGTGGAATTCAATAATCAGTCACTATAATCCACTAGGAAGGGATACTCAGACATAATCAACTAACAACAGCCTTCAATTAAAATGATTCTTGGCTTGGTTAATCAAATTGCTCACAGGAAGAGGTTCAATAAATCTGCCAGAATGTCACAAAAAAAGGAAAGGATTGACATCTAATATAGATGGACATCTGGCCTTCATGAGAGGTGATAGCAGTAATATACAAATAACCTGGTCAGAAGTTTGCAAGAGATATCTAACGAACATTCATCTTGCCTGTGGGAAAAGAATGGGATAATATACAGACAGAACAAAACAACTATCATATATATATATTTTTTCCCCACATTTTTCTAAAGCAAAATACTTCAAGTAAAAGATCATAGCCATTCTCAAGTACCTGTTTGGTGATGTCATTACTGTTTTCCTCCATAAACCATAAGACAACCTCCCTCCCTGCAGCTTCAGTCAACTTCTTCTCCAATTTAGGAATTACTTCGCCAAGGGGTTTCCTCAAATTTCCAATGAAGATACCCCCATCACCGAATCTTCTAACATCCGTCGCAAAAAATGTATCAAACCCAAAACAGCTCTTCAACTAAAACACCAAATCAATACAAAAAAAAAAAAAAAAAAAAAAAAAACATTATTACAACCTAAGAGCTTGCTTGAGTAATTGAAAAAATAAAGTGCTAAATTTCTACAAAAAGCTGAGTAGACTGACAACTGGATTAAAGATTTTGGCTGCTAACGGTTTGCAGTAACATATATAAAATAGTTTCAGAATTCATCATAAGCCAGCAATTTTTAGCTTCCTCGATGTATATGAGTGCTAAAAACTTAGCAACTTTTGTATTAAGCCCTCTACTAAAAGAACAAAATACAAGATCCAACCAATACCTTGTTGAGATCAAGGGCTTTGAAAGCCTCCTCAGCTTTCTCCAATCTTTCTTTCTCTTTGGCCAAATTATCCCGAACTACTCTGTTCAATAATCCCACAAGTGGATTACTATTAGTACTCTCTCTATCAAGCTCTCTTAGCTTTCTATCTGCTCTCTTTTTCTCAAGCTTTATAGCAGCCTCAATTGATGGATTACCCATGAATTTCTTAAACTCTTCGTCAGTTTTCCAATCCAGTTCTTGCTGTTTCTCTTTCTCCTGAGCCTCAACCCCATCATCTTCAGACATTTCAGCCATTTGCGTCTCGTCAATTTCACTTGGCTTCTCTACAACGGCGGTAACAGAAGAAGAAGACGATGATGAAACTTCGCTATCTTCTTTCTCATTGTCGGTGGCTTTGCATGGTTTTATCATATTTGGTTTTGAAGAGACAGAAAATGAGAGGTTGGTTTTGATTTTGGCACCAAATGGGTGTCTCGAGAGTGAAGATGAAGATACCCTAATTCCTGACCCTGAGCAAGATTCATTCCTTACTGAAAAGGGATTTGAGGGGAGAGAAAATAGGAGGTGGGTTTTGGATTTAGACCCAAACGGATCTGTAGAGAGAGAGAACGATGAAAGCTTAATTCTTTGCTTGAAATTCCGTGAAGATGGAGAATTTGAAATTGAGTGAGAAGTAGCGGAACAACAGTGGGAAGTGATGAAAATGGCTGCCATTGGAGAAGAAGAAAAGAAGAAATGAAGCGAGTAGAGTTGGTGATCATGGTTGTGGTGCTGAAGGTGTGAGTTTTCATGGGACGGTCAGGGCTTTCCAGAAACTTGGAGACACTGGAACAGGTGGAATGGATTTTGGAGTGGATGACAAACAGTGTGAAGCCCCACCAAAATCGTGAATGTGTGGCTGTCGAGATTTGGATCATGGGTGTGGGTTCTGTTTAGGATTGTGATGTAGACATTTGAAGTCGGAGACTCCCAAGTTGAACTCATGCGTTGGGCAATTAATTTGCAGGGTAGGGCGGACCTCTCACGGAGCTCCGGATTTCATTTCTAACTCCAAGTTTTATCGGTAAGAACAAATTAACTCCATATTAAAAATATAAAAGTTTATTTTTAACCACAAAAGTTTTAAATTTTTAAATCGAGAAATGTTTCAAATTGGCGTGAGAATTTTTTTTTTTTTAAAACAATACTCGATCAAAAAAAATTCTATTTTTCACACTCACGTATCAAGTTTTCAAAAATCGTCATGTATTGTTCATATAAACAGTATAATGATGGGTTTTCAAAACTTGATATTAGGAATATATGAACAGTATCCCATATTGAGTTCTAAACATCCGTCATTACATCGTTAATTTGAATAGTAGTATGCATGACGGGTTTTGAAAATCCGTCATGATATTATTTACAAAAACAGTACATGATGGATTTTAGAAACCCATCATGTGTAGTGAAATTTTTTTCTTGTTTTAATTTTTTTTTAATGTCAAAAGCGTACTTATCTATTTTAAATCACCAAAGGAAATATAAAATTTATGGGCGAATTATGTTAGAGTTTGTAAAATTTATATAAATTTATTTTTAATTATCATTTTATCCTAATTAATTGAGTGACTTTTGGATAACAAGAAGGCGAGCTGATCTGCTTTGATCAAGGAAAAAGTTAAGTCAATCACTAGATGAAGAAAAAATATAATTTTCTCTATTAAAAAGTTATTTTATTTAAATTTTTGCATATTAATTTTTAAGTTTTTTCTTTATAAAATAATCAAATTTATTTTACTTAACTTTAACATTCCGTTTGGATAGAGTTTTGATGGAAAAAGGGAGAGAAATGTAAGATTTTTAAATAATTCAGTCGTATTTAGCAAAATAATTTATAAGAGGAAAATGTTTTGAAGAGTTTCCAAGAAACCCTTAGAATTCAATTTTTCAATTCTATCAAATCGGTGGATTTTGAAGAAAAAATATTTTCTTTTAAAATTTTAAATACTAAATTTATTTTTATAAGTTCTATTTAAAAAAATAAATTTCAAAAAGTATAAAATAATAAATTTATATATTTTTTAAATATATTCCCTAATTTCTATATATCTAACAAAACGTGAATTTTTTTATTTTATTTCCCTTTCCATCCATTTCTCATCACAATTTCCTTATCTTCCCAATGCTTTCCCCTCTTTTCCTTTACCTTTATTTCCCATGCCAAACACACCACAAAACTAGAGACATTACTTCCCCCCTTTAATTTTTCTATCAAAAAATAAATAAAAATGCAGTAGTTTTCTCTATGTACAGCATTAACTTAGTCAATATTTCTACCTCTACATACAATTGTTTCTAGTTTTCTTCCATTGTAAAAATTAAATATAAATTTTCTTTTTCTAAAACTAATTATGTTAATTTTCTCTCAATAATAAATTAAATTATTTTAAATTTTATCTTTCTAAATACATTAATTTTTAATTTTCTCTTTATAAAAATTAAACTTAATTTTTTCCCCTCAAAAAATTAAACACACTTGTTCTCTCTCTCCAAAAAAAAAAAACTTAAATTATATTCTATTTTTGAACACGTTGGTTTTAAATTTCTTTTAGAAAAATCAAATTTAGTTTTTCTCCTTTTAGAAAAAATAAATGCAGATTTTCTCTCTATAACCAAATGTATTTGCTTTCTCTCTTTAAAAATTATTTAATTTATATTTTTCCCTTTAAATATAAACAAATTGATTTTAAGTTTTTTCTGATTAAAACAAAAACAAATATGTTTATTCTTTTTTTTAAAAAAAGAAAAAGAAAAAAACTACGTGCATTAATTTAGCTTGTTATTTCATTTTGGACAGAATAAATGTTTTTAACATGTTAAAAAAAAACCGATACAAAAATATTATTTTGATGTTATAATACTTTTTAAGTAAATAGTAAAGAGTAATTAAATAGATTGCGACATCAAAAAATATTTCAAATTTTATTTTTGTTGTTTCAAATAAATGAATTCAATTGAATTTTTTTTCGAAGTATAAGAGTTCATTTATAAATAAAATGTATGGTGATTAACATGAATTGATTTTTTATTTAATTATATATATATTAATTATTTCATAATTTCAATTTTGAATATTTTGAAAATTCTTTAATATAGACTATAAGAGTAGACTTGGTATATTTCTCATTTTACCATAGAATCACTAATTTATTTGGTATAAACTAACCGGGTATTCGATAACTACGTTGAATTTGGATTTGAATAAATCCTATTAGAGTCAAGTTAGTCTGATAAAATTTTTCCAATACATAATTTTTTATATACAAAATTCGAATCTAATAGTTTATTTAAAGAATACCGTAGTGATTAACAACTCTAGGGGCCTTCTATATTTGCTTCTACATTTGTAAACATAGAATCAAACTTGGCCCCAAGGGACACATGCCAAGACAGAAAACAAGTCAATTTGAAAGAATTGAGATGCAACAAGTCCAAAAGATTTTCCTAGTAAAGACCAAGGAGGCATGAATAATCTATATGTGAGTGTTGGAAAAGTACAATAGAAATTTTATCAAGAAACAAAACAATAATGAGTACCTTTATGATTTTAGGTAATTATAAAAAAAAGGGTATGTAACAAAAATAATATATTCAAAAATTGATTCAAGGTTTGTGTCTATCTTTTTCTTCAAAACTTCTCTCACAAAATATAATATATATCTTTATACATATTTTATGAACCTGACAAGAAAGAGTAAGGTAACATGTTTATCCATTATCATAAGCTAGATTTTCTTTTTTCTTTTTAAGGGCAATGATATTTGTAGTTTTAGATCAATGGGAGCAATCTCTTATCCTCGTGAATATAAATGTCATTGGTCCAACGGGCAGTCAAATAAATAGATAAGGATATTAAAAGAGATCTTTCTAAATTATAATTAATAATATTTAAATCAAATTAATTGAAATATAGTTTTATAGTCTATAAGAGATTCTCAATCTCAACTTAGTGTCTTTTCAAGATTTGTGATATATTTTGTAAGAAATGGAATGCAATAAGTTAATATTTATTTAAAAAGAATACCAAAATAGGAGTATATTCGATGTAAGTATAAATAGGAAAACATTCATTCGAAGCGTCAATTAATTTAGTTGATAAAATCTTTTAAATTGATAAAAAATTGAAATTCATACAATTTTTAATAAATATTGATGAACTTATGATATGGATCGATTTTATCATCAATATAATATTAGACTGAGAATAATAATTATGACCCAATAGTATGAATTTGAATATCTATTTTCTTACTACTTTGCTTTTGAATGTTTACAATATGATCGTGTCATTCAAAAATTAATTATAAAATTGCATATACATTTGAGTGCCTTATTAAAATATAAAAAGAAAAATATAAGACGATTTGTATTTATAATTAAGAAAAGAGTATTGTTATTATAGTTTGATGTATCAAAAGTTTTAATTTTTATAGTTAGACGTTTTAATAAATATTATTATAGTTTACGGAATATATAAATTAATATAATAAAAAAAATAGAATAACACTTTTAAGTAGAGGACTTTATCAATAATTAATTAATTAATTAAATAAAAAATAACTTTGAAATTAGATCAGTCATATAGTGACACATGGCTCTTACGGACCAATCATAGATGGACAAACATGATTGTGATGCAAAAAATAACCCTAAGAAAAATGAAAAATACCAAAAATAACATAGAGATAAAATTAAAAGAAAGGGGAAAAAAAAAAAAAGAACGTGTGGCAGCTTTTGTAATAAAGCCCAAATATAAGGGTAGTGACGGAAGAGTTCACAGATGCAGACCCCCGCAAGTGTGCTTATAAGTACTTTCCAGGCATTAGCCTCTGAATAATAAAATTTTTTCGTATATTTCTCAAAAATCAACAACAAACAGCAACGCGCGGAGGAATCGTCTCGTAGTTCGTACTTCGCTGCTTCTCACAAACAACACACCTTCTCATGGACTGTCTCTCGCTAAACCCCACCCAAATTTGGTGAGAAAAATTCTTTTGTTTCTTTAAGTTTTTCAGTTTTACCGATTTCTATGTGCACTATTGACCTTCTAAACTATGAAAATTAATGATTTTTCCGGTTTATGTTGATGTGCTCGAAATGGGTTTTCTTTTCATTTATATGTTCTGGAATAACTTTGACTAGGGTTTGTTCAAATTTTTGAGATTGGATGAAATTTTTGATCAATGCTGTAGCAATGATGCGTTACCTGGTTCTTGGGATTTTTTTTTACCTTCTTCTTCTTCCCGATATCTGTCACTCAAAATGGCCGACCCCAAAATGTGGGATTAAGGCCCAGGTTGTTGTTGCTGTAGATTTAATGTGGGTTGTTTAGAAAGGTTACATGGATTTGAATTTTGGTGAAAATTTTGAGAGATGGGTATTGTACATTTTCGATTGCGTTTGATGAAAACCCTGTATAGATTGTTATGGATGCCTATTGTAGATTTAAAGTGGGTTTATTAGAAAGGTTGCATGGATTTGAATTTTGGTGAAAGTTTTGAGAGATGGGTTTTTGCATCTTGATTGCATTTGATAAAAATCCTGTCTAGATTGTCATGGATATATGGATTGAAGAGTTTTTGGCTGTTTGATTGTGCTTCGGGGTGTAGATTTTTTGATATAGAGCATAAGGGTTTGATCTTGTTTATATGATTATTAGTTGTTTGTGAATTTGGTTTTGGGAAAGAATTTGGATTTAAATTAAAAAGGATGGTTATTTAAAAAAGCGCGCGAATCATCACATATGTTAAGGTTTTAATTTCCTATTTTTTACTTTCCATTTTCTTTTTCCCCCTTTAGATTATCTGGTAATATTTTTCTCAAGGAATTTGAGTATGTTCATGACTTACATATTTGAAACTTTTGAATGTTTGTATCTTATGCAGAGGATCATCTGAAAGTGACTTGATATCTTGCAAAATGTTTTGATCTTGTTGATTTGAATATATATATATATATACATATTTTTTGAATATGGTTTTACTATTGAATTTTGTTGTCATTGAGTATTACAAAAGATGGCTATTGAAAAGATCATCCAAATCATTGTGTTTATTAAGGTTTGGAGTGTAGGGTTTTTGATACATGGAAAAGGTTATAATGTTGTTGATCTTATTACTAGTTATTTGTTTCTATTGAGTTAGGATTGAATTTTGTTGTCATTCGTATGTTTGAATTAGTAAGGCTGTTGAAAAAGCACGGAAATAATTGTATTTATTATGGTTCTTATTTCTTTTCTTTTCCCCCTTTCTTCTTTTAGATTTAGCTGATCCGATTATATTTGTTCCAGGAAAAAGTGAAATATTTTTTTCATGTCACATTTTCAAAATCATCAAAAGTTTATATCTTATATAGCAGATCATTTAAGAATGACAAATCAGTTCAATGGAATTGTAGCGCTCATGCCAAGAATGACAAATCAGTTCAATGGAATTGTAGCGCCCCTTAAGTTTTTTTTTTTGGGGATAATTTGACATCCATATTAATGGTTGACCAATTAGGGTTGTCCTTTTCCATTTCTATAGCTCCACAAAAGGGGTAATTTGGACATATCATTTGTCTAGAATTTTGATTTATTTTACTGTGATTTTATTTTTTCTATTTTCATCTGCAAGCACTCAATGTCTCCTTCTCTCACTTCTTTTGAGTTCATGGTCACCTGAAAAGTCTAGTGTTCCATAAAAGCTTGATTCCTTACGATACCAAGCTGCTTTTGTTGTACATCTGACCTGCAGCTTATTGATTTTATGTTTTGGTTGTATTGCAAGCACTTTTAAAGGTCAAAGCCATACACATTACCGACCTAGGCCATGGTGCTAAACTAGTCATTTGTACAAACTACATGAAAAAAAAAAGAATAGGAATGCTGATCAAAACGTGATCTGATAATAGTGAAGATAGTAGGACAATTTTTTCAGTCCTTGTAGGAATTGTTTACTGAAGATTTTGTTGCGTCCAATCTGAGTTTTTCCATATTATATAAGGGTTCACTGTCTATGGCTAAAATACCAACAAGTTAGTTTTTAAATCAAGTGGATTGCTGAAGCAGTAATTTACTGATGTTCGGCCAGTAGGGTTGCTGGCTTCATGTCGAATTTGGTTTTAAGATGTGAATAACTTATTCAGTGGTTCTTAGGAGTAGAACTGTTAGTGTATTTCAGTTGTGCTTTGCTTTACCTTATTCTTGGGAAAGATACATACTACCTTTGTAAGTTCCAGTGAGTACCGTGTATCTCCATGATGGCTACACAAAATGACCTGGTGTGGGGAGTGGGGGTGGGGGTGGGGTAGGGGCATCAAAAGAAAATAAAGCAATAGAAAAGGAAGGTGATGGTCCACATCTTGATTTGGATATATCTACTAGCCATCTACTGATTGTTACTATTACATGATTTCATTAGGACTGCATTAAATTCTATTAGCAAGATACGGAAAGATTTCTAGAAAACCCTATATTTGGAATCAAACTAGAAACTTGGTTGTGGATTCATTTAGTTTACTATATGAGAGTCACTTGTCTTCTGTCTACCATAGAATAGTTGATTTTGGTCATCACAGAGAGAAAATTCTGAAACCAAAAGGGGTGAATGACTGAACCCTTTACTCGTAAAGTTATAGTTAGGGCATGTAGTATCCTATGCATTATTTTATTAGTGATGTCCAGAGTACTCCAGGCCTGCAACACCCTCTCCCCCTTCTTCAAAAACCAATACAAACATCAACCTGTATCTATTGCCAAGAAATAAACTAAATGGAGAGGGAAATAAGTGAAGACCACACATCTCTTTTGAAGTAATTGTCAATGAGTCAAAGACTGCTCTTGAAAGTTTGATGATGCATGTTTAGTGGGGCTTTGTTTCATGGTCTTTCAGTGGCATATTTCTCTGATTATTCGTATGTTTTCTTTCTTGTTTTATTTTTCTTCTATCTACACTATTTAAAAGCCACTTTGAGAAAGTATTGCTTTCTTACTATGGAAGTCTGGGCCTCTTGTGAACATGTTTTTATACCTTGTGTGTTTAATATTCCTTATTTCTGTTTGACATGGAATTTTGAATTACTTCATTTTCAGTTTTGGATAATAAAAAGCTGCTAATTTGTACCTTCTGATTCTATCTTTCCTTTTGCAGATTAACCGGATCTCACTGCTGGATTTCCGATAGTTTTGAGAAGGACATAACTAAGATGGCCAATAATCATCAGTTTCCTGCATTACAGGTACTGCCTTATGATGATGGTTTCATTGGATCCATTTCCTCCTTGCATGGATATTATGTATTCCACCTTTCATGTGTGTTGTATTTTGGGGTCCATTTGCCCATGTATCGTATCACAAATGGCTCAAAATTTTATGGTGAAAACTTTTCTCCCTATCAATGAAGACCCCTTTTTGTGCCAAGATCTTTAACCGTTCTCTCTTTCAGCTTGTTGGGCATCCCTGCACTTTTTATATTTTTAAGCTGACTTTAGTTCTGTAGAAGTATGTTTGACATGTTATACTGAGTCGATGTCCACATGCAGATGCATCTGAGACTGTCGTGTGCTTTTAGTGACTAGATTCTGGATTGTGGGGCTAATGCTTTTTCAAAGTGGAAAAGTATCTAGCCCCTCACCCCAGGCAATAGCTTTTGCTACCCAAATGCCTGTTGGTTTGTTTCTTGTCTCTTGCTAACTACTGTTCTTTCGTTGGATTAGCCTCCCCGACAGCCAATTATACATTCTATGGTTCCCCCTCATGGTTTTAATCCACCTATGCCTGTTCAAGTAATGTGTCTCTTCCTTACCTTCTTTCATTTTTTTTTTTTTTTTTTTTTCATAATTAGCACCATAAGTGCATTGCAGAATAACATATAACTACTCCTCTGCAGTTCCGACCTGTGGCTCCCCCACGGCAGCCACAACCATTTGCCCCTCAACATTATCAACCTGAAGGTCAAGGAGTTCCTGTGATGAACTCTGGACTGCCTCCTCAGCCTCCGCCAATCCAATTTCCTCAAGCAATACAGCAGCTGCCTACAAGACCTGCACAGCAGTTGCCCGCAATACCTGCACAGCAGTTGCCCGCAATACCTGCACAGCAATTGGCCACAAGACCTGCACAACCAGGTCTTGGTCCGCCACCCCCAGTACCAATGCCAATGCCAATGCCAATGCCAAATGCTCAGCCCTTAAGGCCCATTCCACCTGCATTGCCTCTCTCTTCCTCCTACACGGTTAGAACTTAGAAGTTCATCGGTAATTATAAATGCCATCTGCTTTAATATCTTTCTTTAACTCCATCTGACTTCATTCTTCAGTTTGCACCGTCTTCTTATGGTCCACCACAACCAAATACAAATGCTGTTACCCAGTATCAGCCTGCACCCACCATCCCAGCTGCTGGCCAGCCTTGGCCATCAAAAAGTAGCCAGAGTACAGGTTTAATTACACCTGTGCGGCAGAATGTTGAACATCCTGCAGTCACCACAACCACAGTCACGGTAAGTACCTTTTCCCATCATCTCTTTTGTGGATTCATTTTGTCTCCATCTTGGTATATTATGAGACCCATCCTTCTATGTGCTGCTACAGTTTTTACAACGTGTGCTATTGACATTTTATTTGATTTATGAAAACCACAGGCTACAAGTAACCAGCCAAAACCTCCTGGGAAGATTTGCTCTGACTGGATCGAACATAACTCAAGTGATGGACGAAGGTACTGTGGTTCAATTACATTTATAATAGGTCATGCTTTGGTTGCTTCTATTTGTTTGTTGATCGAAAATTGAAGTGCAGTCAAAATGCTAACTCCTCCAGCCAAATTGTGAATTATTTATTGGTTCATTGCAACTTTGAATGTTACATTGTTTGGGTTATTGATACATTTTGCAGTGCTTGAGGAGGATTTTATTAGTTTTTGCTGACTTCTATACTTATTACTATCTGCCTTGTCTCCTAACTGTCATCTAATATTATATTAATATTTTGACACTTTTTTGGTATCGGATCAATCGGTATCTGGAGCCATATTCCGACTAATTCGATTTGAACTGCTGTTGGGCCCCATTTCAGGGGGGAGCTCTCCATATGTAGTTCTTTCCATTCTCAAGATTTGAACCCAAGTTTTGGTTAAGGGACTTAGTGCCCTTCCCTCTAGGTCAGCTGTCCGTTGGTTAATATTTTAACCCTTTACAAGCTAAATTAAACTCTGATCTTCCTATAATTCATTGTTTCCTTCATTTGTTGACATTTATGGTGACATTTTATTATGATTGATCTGGATTATAGTGCTTTCTTTATATGTTTAATACTTTTGGCATTGCAATTGCTTTGAGTTTAATATAGCTTATTGATTCTTCAGGTATTATTACAACAGAAGGACCAAACTATCGTCATGGGAGAAGCCGTTTGATTTGATGACACCAATAGAGGTGAGTATTATGCTTCTATCATCTTATGAGCTCTGACTTAGTTAAATTAGCTATATTTTATTTTATTTTTTGTTGTTGCATGTCTTTCATGCGTATATCAGGTTAATTGAAATAGTGAGATGCCCCTACTTTTGTTGCTTGTAAGTCTTCCCCGTTTGTATTGCTTATCCTGCTTAAGTTGTTGTGAAGAAATTGGAAATAATTTTTCCTGCTCTGATCCGGTGGTTGAATCTCCATGCAGTTTCTTTCTACTTCTTCTATTTTGGTTCAAATATTTATGTTGAATTTGAGAGTCAGTTGCTAGTAGTGGTAGGTGTAATCTCTGTAACTTCAATATCAAGGAAGGGGCATGTTTCTCTAGGAGCCAAGCAATGGTGTAAATGTAGAAATTTCTTTTTCTTGGAACGCTTTTGTGTTTAGTCGAAGGGCTTTGCTCATTTTTTCTCAGCATTGCAAAAGGTTTCCTTATGTTTATGCCACGGACTGACCAACATAAAAATGAGTTGAGCTTATGACATTTTTTTCATGCCATGTATGACTAAATTTCTCTTTCTAGTTTATCAACTGTGGACTTGTTTAGTCAACTTATTGAAATAAACTATCATGTTTCCTTGTATCATTTCTTTCCTGCCTTTATCTATTTTCTATTAGGATCTAATGCATTTTGTTGTAGAAAGTTGATCAGTCAATTCGCCTTTTCTTTTGAAGTTTTTTGTTGCATACCGTTCCCTGTCCACACTTTGGTTGCTTGACTTGTGTACCTTTTTAAGGTGCTTACAGGTACAAACTGTGCTACTCTATTAAGAGGTAGGATATGCTCTGGGTCTTTGCTGCTTGCTTCCACGTGATTTATTGCTTTAATGTTAGTAAATCCTGTCATTTTCATTTCTTGGACTGTTCTCATTTTCTTGCACATTCACTTTGTTTATCATTTCTAACCAAATGATGCACATCTTTGAGGAGTGAAAGATGGCTTGCTAGTCTGAGTAAAACTTCTTTGCCTGATTGTATTTTTGTGCTTTTTAGGCTAATAGATCCCTGTATTTTTGTGCTTTTTAAGCAAATAGATCCCTTATTCCTTTTTTGAATAGTTAAGTTGTTGGCTTGAATTTCATTTGGAATTCTATGCATGTTGTGGACTTGAAAGCTTCTTAGTTCTAGCTGATAGATGTCCTTTAGCTCGGGGATGGGGATATCACTTTGATGTACTGATGGATCCATTAACTTCATTATGCATACCTGTTATTTATGTATTTATTTATTTTTCTTTGGAATGGGGAGGGATCAACATTTGCTAGGGTTTTAAATCTTTCGGATGATCATTTGAGCAAAAACTCTTGGCGTATTCCTGTTGGTGTTTGAAATGCTGTCTTAAAATTCATAGTGGTGATGAAAAGTGGGACGTCATTCATAGCGTTGTTGAAGAGTGGGGAATCAAAGACTCTTCTTTTTATCTTCTGTAATGTGTATTACCACATAAGGTTTCGCCGCATTTGCCATTAAGACTGTGATGGAGCAAGCCCGACTTGTTTTAGTGACCAGTTTGGTAGTATAATAGGGTTTCACTGTCTTGAACTAAATGTTAAATCTTTTTATGGGACTAGCAACTGCTTAATTTTTAGCTGGCTTTCATCTCTTTCACCAACTCTTTTGATGGCTGTAATTGAGTTTTCTTGTTTGAGCCTTCTGATTGCCTTGTTTATTTGTAAGTTGAGCATCCTCTCACATTCCTGTGACTTGACATGCTTACCACTTTATATATTTTGGGACCATGTCACAGCGATCCATCTTGCGCATGTAATGCAAAAAGCTTATTCATGACTTATTGCTTTACTTTGAATAAATTTCTTGGGTTTAACTTATTCTTTTCCTTTTTATTAGAGGGCGGATGCAACCACCGACTGGAAGGAGTTTACCAGTCCTGATGGAAAAAAGTACGCACTTTTGGTTTGTTATCTGTACATTTTAGTAGCTTGAAGTATCCTTGTCTTCATCCCAAGCTCTCCAAAGTGTGGGTCATCATCACAAATTTAACTTATTTGTTGGCTCATTCACCTGCAGATATTACTATAATAGGGTTACCAAGCAATCGAAATGGATATTACCTGAGGAATTGAAGGTGTCTTGTTGTCACTTTGCAAATCCAATTTACTAGAACTAATTATTGAGTTAGACAAACCCTTATTTTTACTTATTTGTTAATTTTCCCATAGGTGGCTCGAGAAAAATTAGCAAATCCAGAGATGGCCCCCAACTCTCTTGGGGGTGTATCTTCTGTGCCTATCTCTGTGGATAAGGCACCAACAATTGGTGACACCAAAAGGGATGAGATTGCTTCAAGCCCAGTTGCAGTGGCCCCTGTGGTTGCTGTCTCCAGTCAGGAGCACGTGGAAAACATGGAGTCATCATCCACAGCCATGGTTGCCCCTTCTGTGACAGTAGTGGCAGTCGGGACCAAGTCACCCGTGGAGACTGTTGTTCAAGAAACTGTGGTTCTCGGAAGCACCGGAGTACCTGTTGCTATGGACAATGCTGCTGCACCACCATTGTATTGTTGTCTTTACTTGGTTCTGTGTTTCATTTATTATTTTTTGGTAGTAAAATTGGTGATTGAGCGGTTGATTTGAATTGTTCTTTCCTTTTTCACTTTTTTTTCCCATGTTGAATTGGGTAGAACAAATCTTAATAATAGTGCTTCTCAAGAGGTAAAGTCTGTGGAAGGAGTTTCTGCTGGTGATATGGAGGTAATCTAGAAATATTTTCTGATTTGAATTAAATGCAGTCAGAAATAGTTGATGCACTTTTCTTCCAGGTTCATATGGTTCTTGCCTTGCAGGACAAGAAAGAAGGAACAAAACTTGCTACTTTGAAGGTGGACGAGAAACCTGTTGAACAAGAACCTTTGACTTATGCCAATAAACAGGTATAGCTAATATTTAGTATTTGCCCCCCCCTCTCTCTCTCACAAACACACAAAAACACAGAGATTTGCTATGTTAGTGCTGACGTTGGTCTAACTTGTCTTGATTAGGAGGCAAAAAATGCATTTAAAGCTCTTTTGGAAACTGCTAATGTTGGGTCTGACTGGACTTGGGAACAGGTAGCCAATTATTTTTCTTGTAGCTTTCTGCGTTTTTCATGTCCTAGTAAATGTTCAAGACTGATGTTGCGCATGCCAGGCTATGAGAGCGATAATAAATGACCGCAAGTATGGTGCTTTGAAAACTCTGGGAGAGAGGAAACAAGCATTTAATGAGGTAAAATTTACATGGGGATGGATCAATTAGAAAAATATTGTTGTATGTGGTAGTTGCCCTTTTTGTTTCAAAATGGAAATTGGACTTTCCATTTTCTGTTGGCGGAATTGTCTGTCTATTTGCTTCTGAGTAATTTACTGACGAGATGTTTTGCTTCAGTATTTAACTCAAAAGAAGAAACAAGATGCTGAGGAGAGGCGCGCAAAGCAGAAAAAAGCAAGGGAGGAATTCAGAAAGATGTTAGAAGTAAGGCTCAAATTTTTTAGATGGTTTATTTGTCCTCCATTTTTCCTATTGATTTCTGGATCCATCTGATTTAACTGCAGGAGTGCACTGAGTTGACATCATCTACTAGATGGAGGTAAATATCATTCCCCATGTGATATACAAGTTATTGTCTTCAACTGTGCTGTAGTTTTATTCTTTTAATGTTTTTCTCCTTATTTATCTCCCCTTTATGGTGTTCGAACTTTGTATGAATTTTTAGCAAAGCAATTAGCATGTTCGAAGACGATGAACGATTTAAAGCTCTTGAACGCTCAAGAGAGCGTGAGGATCTTTATGAAGATTATATGGAAGAACTTGAAAAGCAGGTAGTTATGAATGCTCTCATTTGTATACTTAGGTAGAGATGTGCTTGGGTGCACATTGTTTGGTGTTTGTTACTTTGTTGCCTGAGCTCAATTTTGCCATTCCGGTTAGGAAAAAGCAAAGGTACTTGAGGAGCATAAACGGAATGTGGCAGAGTACAGGCAGTTTCTGGCTTCTTGTGACTTCATTAAGGTGCTCCTTTGCCAGTTTCAACGATCATTTTCCCTTTTTTTCCCTCCTTTTTTCTTGAATTCTTATTGTCTGTTTTCATTGCTCTAGGCAAGCAGCCAGTGGAGGAAAGTTCAGGACCGTCTGGAGGCCGATGAGAGATGCTCACGCCTTGAAAAAATTGATCGCTTGGAAATTTTCCAGGTATTTTCTTGCTTTACCATTGATGCAATGAGGGATAAGAAAACACTGACTTTGTTAATATTGATGCAGGAATACTTACATGACTTGGAGAAGGAAGAAGAGGAGCAGAGGAAGCTACAGAAGGTGCTTTAAATGATTTATTTTTCTTGTAGTTATAAGTTTTACTTCTGGATTATGTTCTTATCTTTCTTTTGGATAAATTTGGATGAAAATAGGAGGAACTAAGAAAAGCTGAGCGTAAAAACCGCGATGACTTCCGCAAACTGATGGAGGAGCATGTCACTGCTGGCATCCTCACAGCTAAAACCCATTGGCGCGACTATTGTTTGAAGGTATTCCATCTTGCTGTTTGTAGGGCAAAGATATCGGGATGTTATCACATTAGAATCCTGGGAAGGCAGTGCTGTTTAAAATTGTGGCATGTTCCTTTATTTTTCTTGTAGGTTAAAGACTTACCTGCATATTTGGCCATCTCATCTAATACTTCAGGCTCAACGCCCAAAGATTTGTTTGAAGATGCTTCTGAAGAGCTGCAGAATCAGGTAATGCACTGCATTTTTGTATGATGTGTATAGGCGATGCATGTACTGAAGATGGGTCTTTCTTTATTTAGTTATTGATAGGCAAAGGCCACCCGTGCACGGGAGTACTTGGATGCATGAGCCTTTTAGAATGTCCTCATGTTGCTCCCTAGTGCACTGTCTGTTGATGTCAACCTAATCTTCCTATTAAACACCTCCATGATTTCTGTGCTTCAACCCTCTAGAGTTACTCAAAATCCATAGGACAGCCACCTATGAGACTGGAGACTATTTCCCCATGCATATTCAAGAGTAGATCTAAGGTTTCCGTTTTCCCTGCGATCAGGGTAATGTAAATCAGATATACCACACCTTGTATGGTGGTTGGCCTTGCCATTGTGGAAATAAATTATGGATCATGCAGAAAAGGGCCCTTTTAGTCGATGATCTTTACGTTTAATCAAATAATTTTGGGGTTCAAATCTGTGTAAAATCTGTTTACTCTGGAGAAAAACATCTTGAGCATTCAATACCAATGTACCCGGCACCTCTCTTAATCCATAGACCCTTTCTGAAAATTTTGCGAGATTCCAACCAGGCTGATAGAACTTAAAACCTTAAGTCTTTCTTTAGTTTTCACTATTCTTAAATAGTTTTGGTCTTCTATTATATGCAGAGAAGATAAGAGGATCTATAATTACGTCTGTTGATTCATTAGAATGTTATAGGTGTTGATCATGTTGTCCACGTAAATGACATTGAGCACTGTTTATAGCTTTATATATTCTGAGATGTTGATGTTTATGCTTGTGGTGCCTTCTTATTTGTGCTGAGCAGTATCATGATGATAAAACTCGAGTAAAAGATGCAACAAAGTTGGCAAAGGTAAGTTTTCTTACTAACCTGGATGCCTACAAAATAGACTTTAGTTCTCTAATGTTCAGCTATGTTCTCAGATAACATTATCATCAACCTGGACATTTGAGGAATTCAAGGCTGCCATTTTAGATGATGTCAGTTCTCCGGTATCTGATTGCAACCTAAAGGTATATATTCTCTGTGCGTGCGTGCGTGTGTGTGTGTGTGTCTCTCTCTCTCTCTGTGTGTGTCTCTCTCTTTTTTTATTTATAATATTTGATCGGTTTTTGAAGGTGGATGACCCACTTTTCTCTCGAGTTGAGGTTTTAATTTTGGAATAGAATCCTCAATGTTGCCAGTACTAATAGTGGAGGCTTTATTATGCATTGCCACTTGATGTTTGTGGTAATTGTTTCCATGGAAATAAGAACCACGACCATAGTTGGTGAGGCAACAAGTGCCTTTCCAGAGTCTGGCGTGGCTCAAAATTTTGAGGACATGGACACATCTAAATCATTATTTGGTTTGAGCAATTGTTCATTTTTGGTTTGAAATGAGATCTGTAGTGATTTGTTTCATGGTGATATATCCTCTGCAATATTCTTTGTAAGTAGCACATCATCTTTCATATTGCACTCTGGCCTTCAAATTGCACTTCTATGAGTTGGTGAACATTTATCCATATTCCTTATTGTTTAACTGATTCCATTTTTTCTTTCTTTCTTCCTGCTCACAAATTTTGTTATTAGTTTTAATTGATATTGGGAATGGTTCAATAATTAGGTTTTGATGGAGACACTTATATTTTCTTTGATATCCTTGATATGTTTTCATGATATTTGCTAGGACCTGATGGATTTATGGAGATAGTTAATGATATATGGAGACATATATTTTCTTTCATATATATATATATATTTTAAAATAGTTAATGGTTCAATAATTAGCCTCCTTTACTCGTATTTGCTATTCACCTTCGTTATAGGTGATATTTATAAATTCCAAGGTTATTTCTTCAAAGTAAATAAATAAATCTCAGAAACTGTTCATAGTTATAGTGGGGCTTCTCTCCCGCCTCTTGTTGTATAACCTGCTCTGAGAAGGTCACTGTGTGCACTTAATTTAATCACAAAGTTTTTTTTTTTTTTTTTTTAATGACGGTTGACTAGAAGTCTTATAATTAAGATATAGTTGGATGAAATGTCTTACCCTTCTACATGGGTTGAGATAGTATCACTTATCTTATGCAGGCTCTCCATCACTCTCTCTCCCTCTTTCCTGCTCACTTTTTTTCTTCTATTTGGTGAAGTCACATGCATTGCATTTGTATGGCTTATTTAGATGGAATATCTTACATTATTATATCCTGCTTTGCAGCTTATTTTTGATGAATTAATAGAAAGAGTGAAGGAAAAGGACGAGAAAGAAGCTAAAAAGCGTAAACGGCTTGCAGATAATTTTTTAGACCTCCTATGTTCTATGAAGGTGTGAATAGAACATTGTGCTACCACTTTTTGATTGTTTTCTTCAAATGAATTTCTTTTGTGCCATTTGTTGATTTTTTTCCTCTTGCTTCAGGAGATAACTACATCATCTAAATGGGAGGATTGTGCTCCACTTTTAGAGGACAAACAAGAGTTCAGGTATTCCTTTCTAACTGCATCAACTGGAGGCCTTTGACCCCATTGGCATGTAGTTCATTGGTCCTAATCCTTTTCTTTTCTTTTATATTTTTGGTTATTTGCAAAGGGAATGCGGTGGAGGCTTCCCTTTTTTTTTGGGTGCCAGTTTCCAACTTATAGGCATCACCAAGTATCTTCACTAAGTTGGGTGTATCAATGATAGCCAATATATGAGTCAGACACTATTCTCCATGACTTGTCTCACATGGAACATAGTACTAAAGCACCAGGTCTTGAGATTGAACTGATCTGGATCCTTAAAACCTTGAGCAATATCGAATGTGTTTATGACCCTCTTATAAGTCATCATCAGTTGATACAGTAGCGTAGCCAGAAAATTTTTTAACATTACATAAAAGAAGATCGATATTTTTAAATGTGATAAAAACATAAACTGAATATCCAAACACCTACGGTTATTCTTTCTGGTGTAGACCCCATCTTTTGTATCTTTTTTGACATTTTAAATTGGGTCAATTGTATAAAATTACCTAAAAGTAAAGAAGTTTATAAGAGAATGTATGATTTTTTTACCAAAGTTGGTGGAGTGAGTTGAACCCACAAGCCAAGGGTGGCCTGCCTTGGACCCACAGTTGGGGGAATTTTGTGCTTCAAAAAAATAATTAGATAAACAGCACACTTTTCTCCATTTAATTCAGCTTTTAGAGTAAATGGTTTTTTCTTAATTACAAAAGGTAAGAGTATAAGCTCTGTATTAAAAGCTGTATGCATGCTTGGGAACTGGAGACTTATTTTTTTTTTTTTTAAGAGCCAAGGGAATCCCAAAAAACTCTCTCCATACAGTTGCTTTTATTATTTGGTTTATGCAGTTCATGGGAATCAGAGTTTTTACTGTGAAGAAGTTGTAGTTGAACATTCCTTATGGATGGGCTCTCATCTTGGATTTTGAGTAGGGCATGGAGGAATTTGGATCACCTTGTTGGCCTTAATGTAAATGATATAGGAAGGAATGCAAGGGCACTTAATTTTTTTAAAAAACTCTGTATAAACTTCTGGAGAATATTTGAGGGATTTCTTGCTGGCTGTGATGACATATAAAAGTCTCACACAAAATCTTCTCTGGTAACTTTGTGCATCTAAAATGTTCTACTGAATTTTCTTTGTAGGTCCATTGGTGAAGAAAGTTTCTGCAGGGGAGTTTTTGAGGAGTACACATTGCGACTGAAAGAGAAAGCAAAGGAAGAGGAGCGGAAAAGGAAGGAGGAAAAGGTATTGGACTGTGTTATTCAACCTCTATCCTAGTTCTTCCAGTAGTAAGTTTTAAGTGTTAATATTTTCCAGGATTTATGATTGTAATTTTTTTTCCATGTCATGTCTCTGATCTGAGGAATTAGTGTTCACTGCTGTTGCAAAACATCATCATATTTCCATTGACAACATAATACCCCTCAACTTTCTTGAGAAATTTTAATTCTCCAAATTCAATCCAGCAGGATGAATCTTTTCAAATCGTGTGACATTGATTAATATGTGTGAACCACTGGACTGAGTGTGTGACCATGCCTCTGTGTGTTTACTTTAGAAATTTTCACTTTATCCACACAGTCTGGCCCAAAATCATCTAATAATCTTGTGGCTCAAATAGATTAAGCTTTGCTTGCTCTTGAAATTAGGGTCAATATAGTTGAAAGGCATTAAATGTGGCTGCATGATGCTCATAATGTGAAAACTATGCAGGGTCGGAAAGAAAAGGAAAGGGAAGAGAAGGAGAGAAAAAAGTTGAAGGAAAGAAGGGAAAAGGATAGAGCACATGTCAAGGAAAGAGGAAAGGAACGATCAAGGAAAGAGGGAGCTGATAGCGAACAAGTTGACATAATTGAAAGTTATGATACAAAAGATAGTAAACGATCAGGAAAAGACAAAGACAAGAAACATCGGAAGCGACATCAAAGTGATGTGGATGAGCCAAGTTCGGATAAAAGTGGGAATGAGCGATCAAAGAGTTCACATAGGAGTAGTGGTGACCGCAAGAAATCGAAAAATGTATATGCTCTTTTTCTTCTGCTTCTTTAATTCTCTTTGAATTCTTTCATGTTGTCATGCAGTTTTGTGGTTACATGAAGCTTGACAAGTACTCTTTGTGATCCGCTTTGAACCCCAAAGAGTATTCTAAATTCTAGTATTTTTATAGCTGGAGCGGCACCAGTCCTCGACCGAATCGGAAAGTGAAAGTAAGCGTAAGAGACATAAGAAGGACCACCGTAATGGATCTCGAAGAAGTGGTGGCTATGAGGACCTTGAAGATGGGGAACTTGGTGAGAGTCTGAAATACATTAGACGTTTCTATGCTAACATGTAGCTATTTTGCCTTTGCTAAGTAACTCTGTAATATCTTCAGTGCTGGCTAGATAGCTATTATTTCTATACTTAGCTATAAATTCAAATGCTTTTGTTTCTAGTATCATTTATTAGTACTGGTTTTGTTTAATGGATCTTTTATAAATATGTTCATCTGCCTGGACCCAAAAAGGAAAAGAAAATTTGTTATGGCCTTGATGTTGGATTATGCCTTTCTCGTGCTTGCTGTAATATGTTCATCTGAAAAGCAAACATTGCCTTTGATAGAGTGGCTGATGGCGAACTAGAGTTGCTTAGGGGGATTTATGCCAGATATTTGAATCCAATCAAATTCTGTTAAAATTAAAAAAAAAAAAAAAACTCTCTGTTACTAATCTGGGCAAAGAAATATATGATTGTTTGCTGTTCACATCTGCTTCTCTTATATGATGTCATCAGATCCCAATGTTCTACATTCCTGTTATGTTTATGCCATCAGAATCTAGAAATATACTTATTCACCATTGTTTATTCCTGTGTATGGGTGGGTGGGTGTTTTTTCCCTTGCCCCGCCCTTTTTTTTGGGGGGGGGGGGGGTTGGGAGCAGGCTGCTGAGGGTGTTAAACTTTTTCCTCCAATTTCGGTTTAGGTGGGGAAATATTTTGTAAGAGCATATGGATGATATATATATATATTTTTTCCCTTCTCCTTTTACTACATGGAACAAGATAAGATATTCCTCTTGAGAATGGAAAAATAAATGATGAAAAGTATATCAACAAAGGGAGCAAGTTTTTACAAGAGGAAAACATCATGATACCTAAATAAAAAAATAAAAAGTCTATCCCAGATGATGAAAGATTGGATTTATTTATTTATTTTTGGGAGCAAAAGAAAATGTATTAGAAGAGAAAAATGTACAAAACACCTAGGATGAAAAATCCTTGGAGAAGAAACACAAAGTCTATATATGAACTAATGGATAATAGCTCAACAATCCCTCCTTACCTCTTCTAAACAAAAATCTATGTAAATTCATGGATTATGAGCTCATAGAGAAGTATAAGAAACAATGTTATTCTAAAGAGAGTAAGAATCAATAAATTGATTTCTGAAAATTCTAGTGTTTGGTTCCCTTCAAGGGCATCAAGTAATGGCCACAAAGGCACAAGTCCAAAACATGCAACATCTTTTTTGCTTCCAAAGCCTTTGAACTTGGTGAGGAACAAATCAAGAAGGCTCCTACGACAAACCCAAATGTTTGTCACCCACAACAAAAATATGCTTCTCAATCTCCTGGGCAATTAAGTAACGCAAAAATAAGTGATCTATGTATTGCGAGTCCTTGAAGCACATGACATAAACATCTGGAGAGAGAGATTTAAAAGGTCTCATCTTTTGTAATAGATTATCAATATTGATGTTGTTAAGCACCATGTGCTAAACAAAAGCCTTAATTTTATTTGGAACCTTAGTCCTCATTCAAAAGAAAAAGGAGGGTACTGGTGAAGACTATTAAGATGATTGAAAAAAAAAAAAGAAAAAGAAATTGCAAGAAAAAGCACCCAAAGTGTCAAGATCCCAAATCCTAGAATCAAGATTGTGAGAAGGTTCATTTTCTTGTAAGAGGGAAATTAAGAATGAAAACTATAGAGTTGTCTGTTATTAAGATTCCTAAAGAAATGAACATCCCAAGAACGAGTCTCCCAAGAGTAGGAATCTTTGATTGGAGCCAAATGAAGCCTAGACAACCTATAGAGACAAGGAAAGGAAACAGAGATGGTCTGAGGAGACTTTGATCCTAGCAAAATACTCCAAAACATCCCAAACAATTTGTGTGTGACTGTATTCTCAAAAGTAGGTACTTCTTTTGGCATGTTTTCATGGAGGGTTTGTTGCTTATTTGAAGATATTGTTTAGCTGATGAAGGGATAAAACGAGTATGAAGGATAGGATGCATGTGTCCTAGTAAAAATATGTGAAATTGAGGAGATTGTCTGAGGAGGATGGAGGTCTGTCTAAAGTAATTGGAACAGTAAACAGGTAGCCAATGTGAATGATTTCATGTACTATTGATTAAATGGCATAAAAGACAAGTCAGTTGTTGCCAAATTTTGACCATCTGGAGAGCTGCTGAAGCTTGTTTTCAGGAGACTGGAACTGGAAAAGTAGATGGCATAAAATGTAGGGTATGACAATTGAAGCTGCTGACAATTAGAAGAATGGTGGGAAAATGTTGTAGAATGGGGGATGCAGGAAAATTCAAGGAATTGGAAAAATTTAATTTTTGTAGTTTCCTATTAGTTGTCCTTCTGTATTTAGGTTTCTATTTAGGATATTTCTATTTTTTTTTTTTTTTTTGGTTTCTTTTCTATTAATTAACTATTTAGAAACGTTTAAATAACTAGTAGTGTGGGTATTGTTTTTCTCTCTCAATAACGATTTTATTTGATTTTCTTGAAACCTAATTATTGTTCCAATCACAATCACCATATTCTGACCCTAATTTCAGAATCCAGAAACCTTTTTTTTTCCCCTGAACTTTTCTGCATATTTTTTTTTTCTCCCCAGAAACGTCTTTGCTGCAGATTTTTAGACTCTTCCCTGAACTTTTTCTTGATTCAAATTTGTTTTCCTGCTTGAAATTTAGACTTCATTCCTGTGACACAGACCTTTCAAAAAAAAATTGGAATTTTTTTTTTTCTCTGAACTTCTGATGGCTGATCAAGGTAGCGGCAATCAACCCCAACAAACATAGGTGGCTGAGATGTGGAGAATGATTGAGGACTTAACCTGGGCTGTACAAGCCTTGCAGAGCCATGGAAGCTTGAACGGAGATACTGCAAGGCGACTACAGAGAACTCGAACTTCGAAATCTTGTAGCAGAAAAAAGAAGTCGAGAACATGAACCCAAGTTGGAACTGCAAATCAAGCCGCACAAAGTGGATTGAAAGAGATGTTACTACATGCTTTTGATAAGAATGATGGAGGTGTGTTTTTTTTTTTTTTTTGCCCTTTAGAGGAATTAGATCCAATTTTCGATGAGTATGATGAGTACAAGAGTGAGCAAGAAGTTGAAATCGCCATAGATTTTGATGAACACAATGAGGAGATAGAAGAAATTGATGTTCATCCAACTCAAGGTGACTTTGGTGGTGCAAAAGGTGAACAAGATAATGATTAAAGATGAAGAGGAAGATCGGGGGAGGTTTATATTTTCCCTACACGTTGTTTATGGAGGTAAGGTTTGTGATCTTGTCAATGATGGAGGAAGCATGGAAAATATCATACCTGTGGAAGAAGTTGACAAATTGAAGCTTCCTACAATAAAAACATCTTTATCCATATAAAAGTACATTGGTTAAAAAAGGGTATGTGACACCATAAATTCCAAATGTTTGGCGAAATTCACTATGTGTGGCAATTTGCAAGATGAAGCTTTATGTGACATTGTACCGATGGATGTTGGGCATAATCTTCTTGGAAAACGTAGGTTGTTTTATCATGATATGGATCATGACACAAAGCCTAATAGTTACTCCGACAAGGATAACAGGAGGAACACTTTGTATCCTCTCAAGAAAGAGTCAAAGGCACTGGTAGGATTGATTCTGGAAGGTATGAAAGGAAGTTATATTGGTGAATGTTAATCATGGCCATTCGAACTGTCCTTCTTTCAGACCAGAGAAGCATGAGTAGAGTGAAGGCAAAGATGATCTTCTTGATGATGGTGATGATGTGGACGATAGCATGATATTGAGCCAGAGGTTTTAGTACAATCTGAAACTGTGGTTAAAAAGCCTTCTAAAGCTTCTGCCTCTTCAGAAGAGTCAAGAAAACAGCTTTCAAGGAAGAAAAATAGGAGCTTGTGGCACTAGATGCCCTCTTGGCAGATTTTGGAGTCTCTCAAAAAGAAAAAGATAACCAAGCTCGATCACATGGTGGAGATGAAGGATTACAACAACAACAACAACCACAACCTGAGCCTAATCTCAAATTTTGGGGTCGGCCATTTGAAGAAATTAACTGGGATTCCAACTATACCTTGAAAAATGAAGATGAGTCTAGCCTCGAGGATTAGTCTTTTTCCAACCAGAGGAGAATAATGCAGGAAAATTCAAGGAATTAGAAAGTTTCAAGTTTTTTAGTTGAATATTAGTTTTCCCTCTTTAGTAGGTTCCTGTTTAGGATGCTTCTATTATTTTTTGTTTCTTTTCTATTTTATTTTACTATTTACGAAGTTTTAAGTAGTTTGAAAGTTTTTAGTTTAGAATTAAGGTTTGTTCTAACTAGTATAAAATCGTATTCTAGCCTTTATTGTTGAGATCTAATTGCCCCCATCTCTTCCAGTGCGTCAATGGGGACAGGCATATAAAAAGCTTCAGTTTGTAGCTGGAAGAGGGCTTAGTTGGTTTAGATTCAGGGAAGAATTAGTAGCTGAAACTTGAAGATAGGCCGTTAGAATCTCTGAAAGTGTGAGTGCATATAAAATACGAACTGCCATGCGTCATATCCAATATTTGAGTGTTGTGTCTGACATGACATGAACATGGCTTCCATTTTAATTTGTCCACGATTCACACGAGGAAGAATTATCTAAGTTTTTGGAGAGCTACCAAAAGGATTCTTAGTTTCTTGTAGATATAGTGGATGATTGTTTATCCATGCCTTTCAGGGATGACAACTGGAGCAGGGCCCAGGATGCTTGGTTCTTTTTTGTGTGGAAGATGGACAATGGGAGAAAGCCAAGCCAACTGTGATATAAAATCTCATTGCAAGTCTATGGATGTGGCTAGGATTAGGGATAAGGGTAAAAGGTTATGCCCTCTGGAAAGTATTTAGAAGTTCCTTTTTTGGGTGGGTTGGTAGGCAGAGGGGTAATGCAGGACAAGTATTAGTTTTTGAAACTTGCATAATAATGGTTCTCAAAAAATCATAGATTCTTTAAGATATTCTTCTTTAAGATATTCTAGTGAAATATGTTAAAAAATTGGTTAATACTTATGTAGCATTGAAATATTCTAGTGATTTTGATTCCTTCTTTTTATTAATGATACTGATGTAGGATAGCAAGGATAACAGAAGAGGCAGAAGAGAAAAGAGAAGGGAAGAACAGAATCAGATTGTGAGGGAGAGAGAGGGAGTGGAGAAAACCAATTGCAAAATTCCAAATCAAAAACATATCTCACACTTAGGGTTTCCCCATTTTATGTGGGAAGACAACTTGTAAAGCAAGAAATTTCCTAAATAATAAAGCATTGGCCAAACTGATAGTTTCTAAAGTATAACTTAACTCTAATGCTCAAAAGAATAAACTAATAAAATCAAATAAAAAGAAAATTCTAACATAAATATTTAATTCTCTGTCTCTGGAAAATCTTTGGATTCTCCATCATTTCTGCTGAAAAGCACTTGCCTTCAGAGATTGATGATCGTGATAAGCATCCGAAAGATTTGGAACCAATTGGTAAAGTTCCTCCTCTGTAAGCCAAGTTCGTGAGAAATTGGATGATTGGATGATCATGCCAATGGATGAGATAGAGTGAACCGGATTAGTCAGTGATGCAACAATCTTATTATCAGTAATGTCTTAAAATTGATTTGGCTGAAGCATTGGAGGACTCCCCTCGGGCACTTCAATGGACCGATCAATGGACATACCTGGAGGCAATATTGGAGGGTTAAAGTGGCCTCAGAAAGTAAACAAGTCCTCCACATTGGAAACAGGATTAATGCGCACATGAGAAGGCAAATCAACAACACGAGCATGCAATTTTTTGTGAGGTTGTTAGGAATGCGTTCTGGACGGGTGCATGCCATAACATAGTCACCTACTTGAAATTCACTTGGATGCAATTTATTTTATTTTAATTATTTGTTTATTTTTACTTCTGAGGATTTTTTACCTACTTCTTGTACATTCGTTCATACATCTAATATATTTTTCTTTTCCTATTAAAAAAAAAAAACTCGTAAGGTAAACATCAGCAGCCAATTTTTGGTATCAGAGCGAAACCTAGTTCAACTCTATTGTTTTTCTGCCCCTATCTTGAGTTACAACCATCCTTCCCACCCCAAAATCCATTCAGCTCACCTGCCATCACTCATCAAAAGCCAGAAGAGGGAAGAGGTTTCTGCAGCATTATCTTGCATTATCCAAGTAATCATACCACCCAGCTGTCATCAACACTTCATCTCCTCCACAGCCACCTGCTATCCAAATTAAAAAAAAAAAAATGCAAACGGGTAGAAGAAGAAAGCGCTGAAACCTGAGCTTGGTGCCTCTTGTTGCCTTCTCACTGAGTTACCATTCATGCAACAATTGTTCACCCTTTGCCTAAAAAAGAAAATGAAAAAAAAAATGGACATTCTAACATAAATACTGAATTTTATGTCTACGCCTTCCATGAGTGAGAAAATCTTTGGATTCTCCATCAGATACATAAATATTTGTTGGAATCTTTGACATAATCTCTCCAACTAAGATATTTCAATAAATCTAAATATTTAGAAAGCCTTACACAGTGGCGCCACTGTGAGTGCAGTGGGGGAAATTTGGGAAAATGTTTTAATGTGCACACGAAATGCCACTAAAAGTCTTGGAAACACCATTAAAAATCATACAAAAGTTGCTAAAGGTCCTAAAAATGCCACTAAATCCTTTAGAATGCTATTTATTCCTAGAAAATTATAACATCTTCCCCTACTGCCCATGCATATACATTGGCCTCACTGAAGTAAATTTTTGGCTTTGCCTTGCATTACAAATACTTGTGCGGCTGCAAGGGGAGATGGGGCTGGTGGTCTGACAGAGGCCATAGGCCCCCAAGACAAACAAGCTAATGAGTTTTATGGTGGAGACCTCGATGCTGTATTTTATCCAAATGGTTTGCAACTGGGGAGGAGGGGTTTTCATCATGCTGTGGCCTAAGCTCAGAGAATGAGCATTATTTGCCAGCCTGTCCTTGTAAATGTTGGGTTCCCACCTTTATTCCAACAGATCTTTGCTTTCCTTGATCAAATTTTATGTGTTCTGGGCATGGTTTGGGAACAAGCTATGTAGAAGTTCTATGCTGCCAAGAGTGTTTTTGCTTTTGTGCGGAGAGGTCATTTCCAGGAAAGTTCCATCTCAGGATATCTTGAAATAAGAGATTTCCTTAACGGAGGCTCCTATTGTAAGAGTACAGGAGAGTTTGTTTACCCTCATTTTACTTTGTCCTTGGAGTGATAGAGTATGCGTTTTTCCCAGGCCCTTGTCATTGAAGGGGCTTTATTGATCTAGTGGCGGATAAGTTGTGAGCTTGGTTGTGCTTGCTAGGGTAGAGGTACATGTAGGGGCATTCCCCTCCTCCTTTCTTGGGGGGGGGAGGGGTTCGGTATGTGAGGCTTTAATCTGAAAGAAAATCTATTGAATGCATTACTTTAGCAAATGCTAAATATTAATCTATGAAGAGATCCCTTTTCTTGGAATTTTCTTGTTAAGAAATGCTAAATGGGTGCAAGCGATATAGTCTTTTTATACAATAGACTCTGATGCAAAACTTTGCTATATCTTTATGATATGAAAATCATGTTTTGCCTCTACGGTCATGAAATTATCCATTTGACATAGCCCCTGGAAAACTATTGTCTGGTTAATCTTTTCATTTCTTGTTGGTTAGACAAAGAACATAGGCAGTAAAACTTATGTATTCCTTTCCTTTGTGAATCTTGATCATGGAGCACCATTTGAACTCCAGCGGGTTTCATTTATAACTAGCCCAGTATTTCCATTGAACTATCCAGCATACGACTTGTTGCATTTTCCATACTTGTGTATCTTCATTTTGCCAAGTCTACTTGTATGACACATAAGAGAAATGACTTTTTCTGTCCTGTAATCATAGATTGAGATGCTCGTGAAGCTGTCAAGAGATATCTTTGAAGGAGAGCACACATGAATAGCTGCCAGCTGTTTTTCTTTGTGCTGACAATCAAGTTCTTGGTTGATTTGCCTTAACCCTGAAAATACAAAGGCTCTGGCGGGCTCCATCTTTTCATCAAATGTGCCCCATCAAAACCCCCAAGTCTCAACATGATGGAACATCAGAAAATATTGGTACTCATGGAGGTATTTTAGTTTTAGATTCTTTTTTCCCTTTTTTCTAGTAATACATCTTTGAGGTAAGTTATACACGAAAAGTTTAAATTGACTATATTAGTTATAAATGTAGTTCTTGATAATGTTACTGAGGTGTGTTTCGAAGATTAACTATCCCATGTAACCTTAACAATTACATTAGCATGTGATAAAAGAAAAAAAATGAAAAATCTAATCCTGTCTAGTGAATTTTGAATGGATTTGATAATTGGGAACAATTGTCTACATGACCTTCAATTATTTAAATTCTATTTTTGGAATCTGCTGAATCATTATTATTATTTGCTTTGCATTTTATATGGGAAACAAGATTAGATATATTGGTTGTCCAACTAATGCAATCTTAAAGGCTCCATGTTGTGGATCAGTACCACAAAATAAGAAATTAGTGTATTTTTTTTTTTTTTTTGGGCGCAAAGGGTCAGTAATACTCCTTTTTTTTGTACTCCTAGTTTGATCCTAGATCCTAATTGATTTTCTTTTCTTTTTTTTTTTTTTTTTGGTGGAAAAACATTATATTATGAAACCAGCCCATAGATCTAAAAGGATCCCTCTATAGGTCTGACCGAATATCATTTATCCATGAAGAAAAAAAAGGTAGGTTTTTAGGGGGAGAGTTGAATGAAAACAGGGACCAGGACTGAGAGAGATTCGGCAAAGGAGAGATTTTCATGCTCTATATAGAAAGAGTGCTAAGTTTAACCCTGGGAAAGGAATTACAGTTCATAGTCCTTTTATTACCCTAGAGAGGATAAATCATATACTTATGTTTAGTTCAATTTGGATTGAAAGAACAAAGAAGGGTAGAGTCAAATAGTTTTCTTCATATCATATATAATATGATTAGGGATGCAATGTGGTACAACAAATTCCTGGCATCTTGCACAAAAAGAATACAAAACAAGCAAAAGATTTTTGTAACTGTATTTATACAGTTATATTTTGGGCATATTTTCATGCTTAACTCTTTTCGTTTTTATGGCTAAATATTGGTGGAAATTGGTGCAAGAGATCATAGCCAGTTTGTTTGAATGTGCTCTGGGTAGACTTGTGTTTGCAGTTCACCTGTGTGAAAAATTCTATGTAGTCTTATAGCTTTGTAGTCAGTAATATATATATATATATATATATTTTTTTTTTTTCACCGGGGACTCTTACACCATCATATAAAGAAAATTTTGGCTACCGATTACCATGAGAGCATATTGTTGGAAGCTGGCCTGAGAAGTTTTATGTACATGGTAAACATCTGGGAATATGTTCCCTTTTATCTGTAGGATAGCTTTGTACATGTTCCTTTACTATGTCTGGAAAGAGATAACTAGATGCTTCATCAGTTTTTTTTTTCTTGCTTCCAAGTTGTTGCTTATAATATTATTGCGGATTGACATTCTTTCGGAAAAAAAAAAGGCCACATCCAGAGAGTTGATATTCTTACCGATGAGAGTATTACTTGGATATGCTTACTGATGAGAGTCAAAAGTCAATAGATATGGGGACCGTAGGAACCATGTTCCGTCACTCAAAATCAATTTACCTATTTCTCTTCCTGCTGGTATTGGATATGCTTCCTGGGAGCATAGACCTGAAAGGAGTGGTTCTCAGTTAGGTCCGTGGCACATCTTCAGGTCGAAGCTGGATACTCCATATATGATGAAGGGACTTTGGGGACTTCATTATTTATTTGGTTAAAGTCATTGGTAGAACATTTTCTAAAGTTATAAGCAAATAGTAGGTGGCTGCGGACTAATCCATTCATGAATAGTTCATTTCTCGGGTTGAAGGCTCACTTATCTCATGTTTTTAGCTAAATGAACGCCATGGGTATACAGTTTTGAGGCTCACACTAACAAGAGTTCCAGACTCATGTACTAAGGAGACCTGGCTCTATTCAACTCGTTTGAAAATGAACTTGGTTAAAACAATCCCCCCTCCCAGTAGGGTCATGTGCTCTGTTATCAACTCTTACTGTCAATGAAGGGTTTGATTTATGATATTTATGGACATGATCGAAGTTTCTTTACATGAATATTTATGCCTTAAATTTCAAGAAACAATTGTGCTCCAAAAAATATAGCAATTTTAGATACTTGAGTATAAATCACATGTTTTTGATACATAATACTTTTATATAATGGTGATTGTGTTATCCGGATCTTCTCTTCATGGACTGAGCATGCCTCAAGTTTGATCGAAACCACAAAAGGGGGGGGGGAGAGAGAGAGAGAGAGAGAGAGAGAGAGTATTTTCTATTTCTGATCCTAAATTCAACACCTCTTGTTACTTTTTCATAGTTGTCGAAGTTGAAACAAAGCTTCTCTCCATGGTGGAAGGTGAAGCAACTTTAGGTCGGCCTCCTGCTTTTAGGCGGCTCTGACCTTAATCGCGGACATCTACCAGTACATGATTATTCATGTTTCACCAAACATGTTGACGGTTCAAGGATGTCAACTGATTTCCTAAAAATAAAATTCTCGTAGTGAGCTAAGACGTATAGGTTGGTGGGTTTGTTTCTTTTTTTTTTTTTGATTGACCAACTAGTATTAGATTATTCGATTAATCTGATTTGAGTAATATAGGGTTTATTTTGTGGTTGGCTCTTACAGTGCTTGTTTTTTCATTTTCAAGACTCGAAGTTGAGATTTTAATTAAGCGAATTTAGTGTCCAACTACTACAGGAGGTGGGTAGGTTGGTAGGTTGATGGGGTTTATGGATATGGGTTTGTACTCTTCCTATTGGGTGGTTTAAATTAAAATCTTAACATCAGAAGCTATGATCATAAAAGCAATGGCCAAGGAATGGTCCTCTCCTCGCTTTCTATTTCTCGTGCTAGGCAAAGAATGGTGTGCTTATTATGGCTTCTCATTGCTCAAGTCTGCTAGTGGGCATTATTCACTCATTCATAGAGCCGGGTCCAGTACATATGATGCCTGCGTCTCTTTCTATCGTCTTCAGCTTTTGGGATGGAAGTGACAATCATGGAAAAGAGTGCATGTTGGGTATTAATTGTTGACATTTCTGAGCTTTGAGAGAGGAATTTTCCACATTTGCTGGGACCAAATAATGCTCTTAATTGGTGGTGAATCACACAAGACATTACCAAAGATCTAGTATGAGTTCCTCTTTCGGACTTCTGGAAAAAAATATGATTGGAAAGAAAAGGTAAAACAGAAGAGCGTGGCGAGACTAAAAAGTGTTTAAAAATGTGAAAAATCAAGACTATATTAAAATAGGATTAATTATTTTGAACGTTGCTTTTTATTTCTTGGGCATTGATATTTATGAAAATAATGATTAATTATCATTCAAGTGGGCAAATTTTGAGTTCTTTTGGTTATTTCGAGATCACGGATTTGAGAAATAAAAATAATCTCATAGTGTCTTTGTAAAATGTAAGGGGAATGTTACGTATATATACGTTTATTATTTTCCTGCTCTAATTAATTCGGTGGACGCTTTGTACGGGTAAACTCTTTAATGATGAATCATCATTCAATAACCACGGATTATTTTATCACTCAATCTTAGAAGAACTCATGATCATTAGATGTTGATTCAACAGTGAGAGATTTTACAGATATTAATATCTGCGGGATTATAGAAACTGTCTAATATTTTTGATCATGTTGTACATGTAAAATTGTTTTGTAGTTGCAAAGAAAGTTTCACTCTTTGATCATGTGATCATTTTGGTTCTTAAAAACTAATGAATTAGATTTAGTATTATTAATTTTGGATCTTTTTGGTACAAGATTTATTTTCTAAAAATTACAACCCAAAAGCCAAACATTATTGTTTTTGGGTTTGACCATATACTGTGAAGTTTAAGATTTTTGTCACTCCATGACATTTTATGGGTCCAATTTGCAAAAGGGGGCAATGTCAAAATGCCTGCAATGTGAAGAAGTGGGATTGAATATTTTCTTATGTTATGGGTACACTTGTGTTGTCTTCTAGAATAATTTTTCTCATAGTTTCTTGTGCGAATCAAGATGCCTAATATTTTTAATAATTTAATTAATTAAAATCTCCTTAACTTCAAAATTCTCGTTTACTTTAATTAAAATTATTTAGTAACATTAACAACTTGTGGATCTAATAATAGGGTATTATATATTTTCAAGATCTCGTATTTAAATATTGAGAATAGAAAAATAGATAACGAGAGAGTCTGTCCTTAAATTGAATTTAAGGTTTTTTTTTTTATTTCATCGACCAATATCTGGGTTTTTGCCTGACTAATCTGGTTGGAGTACTGTGGGACTCATTAAGGGATTGACTCTTTCAAATCTTTTTTCTCCATTTTGAAAATTCAAACTCGAGACTTTTGATTAAGGGAGTAAAGTATTCGATCATCCAACTACGGTGATAAAGTGAAAAACAAAAAGGGGATTATTTAGGGGCCCAAATCTCCTTAGAGCTAAGGCAGGCTATTTTTGTCGCTTTAGTCAAATTCAGCCTAGACTTTTAAACGACAAGGACCGGGCCTGGCTGGGCCAACCAGTTTACATCCATTGGAGAATTTTCAAACTACTTAAAATTCCAATTTTACCCTTCATTTTTTCATGCGCTCTATAAATTCTCCTATTCATGTGCTTCTCCCTATGTCTCGTGTCATTCAGGTTTTTGGAACACTGAAAATATGGCATCCAAGCTTAGCACACTTTGCATGGTAGTAATCTTCTTGCTCTTCTACACTCTCTCCTCGGTCATCGCCCGGCCAGAGCCAATGGTTCTCAATGATTCTGCAGTGAGCTCGCAGAATGGGGTATGTCAACTCCCTCCCTCTCTCTCTCTCAACATTAACAGTGGACGAGGACGACCGTTTTTTTTTTTTCATGAGCGTGTACAAGGTTACTTTATAATCGACTTCCAAACTTATGTTTTTGGTTTTTGTTTAACATATGGGATTTTGATTTTGTAGGACAAAGGTGAGAATGTTGAGGTGGAAGAGAGTTGTGAAGGAGTTGGGGAAGAAGAGTGCTTGATGAGAAGAACACTTGCAGCCCAAATTGATTATATCTACACACAGAAAAACAAGCCATAGATTTGTTGTTTGATTATCTTTTTCTTTTTTATTAGACGAAGGAGATTGTGATCACTAGAATGTCCTCTTACGGATGTTGTTTGATTATCTTTTACCATAATTCTTTCCCATGATCTATAGCCATGCCTATGTAAATCCTTTTGCAGCAATAGATTTGAAATCTTCTTTCTGGGTTTTAAGTATTTCGAGATTAGAATGTCCATGGTTGACGTATCAAATAAATTGCTTTATCACCACTTTTTTTTTTCTTAAAAAAAATAAATTCTGAAAAGGTTATCATGTATTTAGAATAAGAGGGCAAAATTCCATTGCATAATTAATTTAGATTTCATGCTAAAGGAGATTAAAGAGATTATATTATATTGTGATGTACTAGAATTAATTAGCTTTACCCATTTTTTTCTATTCTTTTTCTCCCCCTTTTTTCTTGAATTGAGAAGGATATTCACGATGCCAAAACTTGGGGGTGGATGAATAAGAAGAACACCAAAGTTATAACTTTTTTTTTCCTTTTTTCTTTTGGGTTACACGATGATTTGAACTCTGAATCTTAGGGATAGAGTTATAAGAGATAAATTGTGACCATTAGACTGTCCCTTGAAATTCCAAAATTATAACTTTGGCAATAGTGAAACCCTATGGCGAAGTTTGGCAATTTCTCTATCATATCCTTGAAATTTTCTGTCGATATTTTCTCATGTCGGCTCAAATTTTATCGATGTTTTGTCAGCAAAGGTAAAAGAAAAAATGTCGGGAAAAATCTTATAGAATCCCTTTGTATTCAACATAAATTAATGGGGACTATGATTTTTGCATGCTTGTAAATCAATAAACTTGCTCGTGAAGGATAGTCATAATTAGTACACTCAAGTTTTGTCTTCTCAAATCTAGCAAGTCTTGTTTTTTATTATTATATATTGAAACTCGAATTCGAATTGATTATATGAGGAGACATAGGTCGCTATTTGAATTAAAACTCAGAAGTCTTAAATCTCATTAGATTTTGCAATTTTGCTTTGAAATGGGAATTGTTTTTATCTTTTTTGGAAAAGCTATTTGCATACTCTTTACACTCATCATTTTTATGATAATTATGTTTTCTAGTTTGCTTATCCTCATCCTTTTCCTTATATTATTTTTAATGTATGATAAAACAAGATTATGGCAAATTTTAAATATATATTTTTTGAATTTGATTTCCTCACTCTTTCCGTATATTCTATTGTAAACCTTTTATTAAATAATAAATTTATGTTATATCACGATTTAATATGTAACCTAGTATTTTCTCAAATGAAAGTTCTGGTACCAGTCAACACAAGCTTCCTTGAGTTTTTCACATACCCTTTTGTGTTGATCTTCTTGGCTACCATTCTTTTCTTCCATTAATTAGTGCAGACCAGCTCACCTACATTTTTTTTTTTTTTAACTAATTTAAAATTATGTTATGACTAATCTATCTCGAGTGTTGTTGAGATCAATTTAGGATGAAACTCTCCTAACGTAATTTTTTCTAGTCCTAAATTTTGAATCTGAGACAAGAATTAAACACCCTTACCCACCATGCCGGCTATCTGTTGGTCTAACTCACCTACATGTTTACATATTACTTAACCATAGCCAATGAGTTTTAATTCAAGTGACACCTTACTCCTCTCTCTTGTAATAGACTCGAGTTCGAGTCTCAGTGAATAGTGAATACGCCCAAAAAAAATTACTTAACCTTATGATTTTTCAAGAAATTAAAACATGCAAACAATATATATAAATAAATATTGCTTCAATTGAGGCCTTAAGATTTACTATGTAATAATAATAATTTTAATTTTTTATGGAAATTCTTTATTCTAATTAAAAAATGTTAAGAATAAAATACAATAAAATAAAATAAAACTAAAAATACCTAAACAAAGCTTTAAAATAATACAATATTATGGAATATCATAAAGTGCGCAAGAAAATTAAATATATCTTATTATATACATCTCTCTCTCTCTTTTTTTAACTTGGAATTAAAATCCACATGACAATACACAGAGAAGAAGCAATTACAACATATTCTCTCATTTTGATCTTGACATACATTTTACACTGACTGTGAACCTATTATAACATTTCTCCTTTGTGCGGGTTTGGAATCGAGCCATGACGTGGTTAGAAAAAAAGCAATAATAACATTTTAAGAAATATTATAATGAATCAATGATACCTATGAGCATGCATATATATATATATATAAATATATATATATATATATATATATATATATATTACTAGACCATAAACTCTTCTATTCTCAAAACTCGAATTAAAAAATTTGATTAAATAAATTTAGTGCCCAACCACAAGATCACATGCCATTGATACCTATGATTATATCTAGACACCAATATCTTTTCTTTCTGAAATGCATGCTTAATATATCTATATCTATATCATATATATATATATTTCAATTTCTATTAATAATTAATTTTAAGAGAAAAAGGAAAGTTCATGATTCAAGTTGTGGGTTATACGCTCCAATCGGCCTTAGGCTGTTAGTGATTTTATACTAATGATGTATTAATTCTAAAATTCACAGCGCAATGTCTGTAATCAGAAAAACAAAAGAACTGGTTATTATGATTTTTTGTTCTGGTGATCTAGTCTTCCATGGCTGGTGTTGATAGAGATGGTGATTGACATTGCCCCCACATTTTTCTTAGGGTTTTGGTTTTGGTGGTTCTTATCAATGGTTTTATTTTATATTATATTATTATTATTATTAATTTTTTATCTTATTTGGTTTAGCGATGCTTTATATATCTTGAGTGGTGCGTTTTTTAAATTTATCTATATTTGAGATCCTATAAAGATTTCTTAACATTAATATTTTTTATTTTCAAAACATTTTTTATTTTTAAAATATATTAACACGATAAATTAATTAGTATTTATATAAAAATTTTTATATTTTTTTATATTTACATATTTTTTTAATCTTTGATGAATTATTTAATTATTATTTTATTTTTATATTATTTTTTTATAATTAATAATTAATGGATTATTTTATTATTTTTATAAAATAATTAATATATTTATAAATTTTTATTTTTCTATATTCATGTTTTATGTATTCTTGTAAAATATTATTTTTTGTGATATCTCTATTTTTATTTTTTAATTTTGATTTTGATTTTCACCATGAATGACCTAAAAAGGGGAAAAAAAGAGTAGCATGTAGAGAGGCATAGTAGTGAGAGGATCGATAACTCATGATGAGGATTAGGGTTGGCAACTTTTCAAAGAAAGAGCAACAATAACCCTCTTCCTATCTATAATAACCTTCAAACATGTCCCCCAGACAAAATATTATTCAAAACTCTCATTATTGCGGCTGCAAACTGTATCCTGGTTCGAGATGAATTACTGCCATCATTGCATGGAGCAAATTCTGACTTTTCCTTGACATGCAGCATGCAATTATGTAAGCCATCAATGCTTTTATTTATTTTTTATTTGTTTGACTTTGAGAGGCTTTTGGGTTGGTTTGAACTTCGATGCTTCTATTTCCGCGGATTGAAATCAGTTATGGGAATGAAAAATTGAATTCGATAACATTCCGATTCGATTATATGAATTAAAATATAATTTTAAATATTAATTGATTTATATCTAATGATATTTGATTTGATAACCCATTATCATAAAATTTGAGAATTACTGAACCTACCAGACCTAGTCCCAAAACTCAAGAACAATTGAATATATCAGCGATTCATTACTATATTAGAAAGAGTATTAAAATGTCACGTTTTAAGAAGGATAAATATAAAATTAAGAGAACTTCCTCTAAATGATGATTCGATCGTGATTCATTTTAGATTAATCAAAATAAAACTCTTAATATTAAACAATGAATCAAATCTAAAACCAAAAAAAAATAAAAAACAATCGAATACACTGTCATTATCTCGATGAGTGCTCTCTCGATCGAGTGCTCTTCTCTTGCTTGTATTCTGACTTTTCCTTGACAGGCCTTAGCAAGCAATTATGTAAGCCATCAATGCTTTTATTTTTTATTTTTATTTGTTTGACTTTGATGGGCTACTGGGTTGGGTTGATTTTCAATGTTGCTATTTGCACGAATTGATATGATAGAGAATATATGAAATCTATTGAGATCCACTGTAAATTTTTCAAACACTATCTTGAAGTTGTAAAAAAATCACTTTTTTTTTTTTTTTTGAAAATGAGTAAATGACCAAAATATTCATAATGAAAAGGAGGACAAAGGCCCCAATCCCCTAATTTGACCTTCCAGAAGGAAGCACTAGACATTTGATTTATTGATTGAATACCCATAAAATTGATTAGACAAATTTTATCAATCATATATTCAGAAAAAAAGAATATCTCGTATTGATAACGCATTACGATAATATATATATATATATATTATTGAGTTAGACATATGATACGTGAAAACTTGTTAATACCATCATTTTTTTATTTTTAAAATATTTTTTGTTTTCAAAATATTTTAATATACTAAATTAATTAATATTTTCATAAAATTTTTTATATTTAAAGAATTATTTATTTAATTAGTTATAATTATTATTTTTTATATTATGAATAATAATTACATATTCTATCATTTTAAATTTTTATTATAAAATATGGATACTCTATTATTTTTATAAAATAATTAATTTTTATATTTTTTGTATTTACGTGTTTGTCCATATTTCCGTTTTCAGTATTCTTATAAATTTTTTTTTTCATATATTTTGCATCCGTTATCGTAAAACTTAAAATTAGACTCCATAAAATTAAATTACCTTAAATTATTTTTTTTATCATTTACAAATCTAAAACCCTTCTAAAAACTACAAAAAATACACAAAATACCAAAAATGGGCAAACCAACTATATAAAATTCAATATCCATTGTTATTTTTAGGGTTCATTATTTTTCACGTAAACATATATTTAAACAGAATTTCTTCTCGTTTTCCTTTATTTTTTATATTAAAAAATTGTGAAAAAAAAAATGACGGTACTCCCACGCGTCAACCTTAGGCCCTACTTGCCGCCAAAACAAATCTCAAGATTTCCCGCCATAAATAGCCCTCTCCTTTCCAGATACAATCAACCATCCTACAGGCAACAAACAAACACCTTTCCAACAATGGAGAAGAAGAAGAGACAGGGAGAATCAAAACAGATACGGTATTGGCTGTTGAAAACGGAACCGAGCGAGTGGTCATGGGAAGACCAAGCATCAAACAAAGGCGTATCCAAATGGGATGGTGTCAAAAACAAGCAAGCCCAGAAAAACATGAAGGCCATGAAGTTGAATGACCTCTGTTTCTTCTACCACTCTGGCGCCAAATCCCGCCGCATTGTCGGGGTTGTCGAGGTTGTCCGCGAGTGGTACGAGGATGACGAGAGTGGTGGTGGGTGTGTTGATGTGAAGGCTGTAGGGGAAATGAGGAACGGAATTAACTTGCAGGAGATGAAAAGGGAAAGTGGGTTGAAGGATTTTGTGCTGTTTAGGCAGCCTAGGTTGTCTGTTGTGCCTGTTGGGGAGGATTTATGGGTCAAGATTTGTGAAATGGGTGGTGGGTATGAAGGTGATGGTGGTGGAGAGAGTGAAGGTTAGGTGTTTGATATAATGTCTGTGCGGTGGAATGAAATGGGATAAGATTCCCTTTTTGTTGGGTTCCCCTTTTTGGGTTTGTGTTGACTGTTTTTGTTAGAGCATTCCATATTTTTGGGGTTGTAAATGGAATGGTAAAGGTTTGTTCTTGGTCTAAAAGGTTGGAAAGGGGATTTTGTTGTGGACTTGTATATGTAAGTGTTATGTTGCTATGAACATCTCTAAAGAAAGTGACTTTTTATTTCTTTGAAGTTGTGATGACCCTTGGTTTTATGTGTGATAATAGATTGTGAAGGAGTTCATACTCCATTGTACGGCCATTGAGAGCTGAACCCTAGATATTACAACAATTTACTAGATGTTCTATATACAGTGGCAGAGCTATTTTTAATGGCCAAATCATTTCCGATTTTTTCTGAGTAAGACATGGCAATGTTGTCAGTTATTGTGCAGATGAAATATTGAGTTATTGCATAAAAATAGTCATGATCAGTAAGAACTGGATGCATCTGTTTGTGGGGAAAGAAAAATCATTTTAGTAATATCTTTTCCAAATAAAAGATACGTCAATAAAATCTGTATTCCAGAGGTTCTTTAATTGAATAGAGAAACCAAAATAATCAATCTGCAAGACCAGAGGCTAGCTGAAGCAGGACAAAGCCTCCCTCAAAGAGCACGCTTGGCTACAGTATGTGGTGTCGAAATTAATGACCCAATGGAACCCGCAAGGGTGGGGGGTGTGGTGTTGGGTTTGGTAACCACAAGGTTCATATTTTAGCAGGCCAAATTGTTGGGGATACCATGAACAAGATCCAAACCTAGCCTAGTACAACTCCTTGTCTTGTATAGACTTGGCAACACACTAGTCTGATGTTTTTTTTTTGTTACATCAATATTTGAATTCTGAATTATCGAATTGGAGAAGGAGAATTATGAGCACTAGGTTGTTCATTTGGGAATGCTATTTTGCGTTATGTGGATCAAGAATGTTTGTAGACCACTGATTTAATTAACCCAGGACATAATTAGTTCAAACTTATCAAAGAAATAGTTAACCTAACTCTAATTGAAATGTTGGCCGTCATTGTCCAATTGGTGTATAATGCCTATATTGAGATGCCATGGAAATTATGTTCGAGTCCACGTGAGGCGTCTCTTGTGGAGCATGCTTTTGCCTACTTAACACCATTGTTTTAATTACCCTGTGACAAACTAATGCTGGTTGTGAAAATTTTAGAAGTTTGTGTGTGAAGTGTGAACCATGAAGTTAAGCATAAATTGGGCTGGGTTGGGTTGGGTTGGACGCGCCCATTTTGGAAAAATGTCTACTCGGTCCGATGTGGCTGGGCGAGCTGCAAACTCATGCTCAGGTCAGACACAGCCGAGTCCTCCTGCTTAGCCTGTCTCTGTTCATCATCTAGAACGAATTTTAACCGGCATCCTTCTGCAAACTAAAGTCGAGAGAGAGAGAGAGATTGTGTGTGTGTGTCGCAGTTCAATTCAAATGTGCAAATGGGAACCCTAGTTCTCAGACCTCATTTTAGACAACTATTCAACCTCCCATGGCGAAAATCCTCTTCCTTTCGAGCATTCTGCAATTCCTCCATTCTCTGCAACCAAACTCGGGGTGGCCTGCCTCGTTTCTTCTCCGAAGTCCTTCCTCCTTCCAAGGCAAACCCCATTTCCTCCACCCTAACCTCTCTCTCTCTCTCTGTACTCTATTTCACGTTTTTATCAAAAATTGCAGGGCTGTGTCATACGCATGCAAGGGGATGAATTCTGGCATATGACTAAGGTTTTGCGGTTGCGTGTCAACGGTAGGTACTTTTAGTTGATATTGATTTTTCTGTGACTTATTTGGGTGCTTTTGATGTTAGCTGTGCCGATGAAAAATGTTGTATTCATTTTTGAACCCATTTAAGGAATCTACAAATGATGTTTATTTCGCCCAGAGCAAACGTCTGCTGTATTGCCAACTATGTAAATTACATTTTATGTTAAACAGAGACACTTCTGGAAATAAGTATGTCTGTCCTCTAGACTGGACTCCAAATAATTGTGTAGTATTTTTGTCTGTATCTGTCATATCGTGTCCCAAGTCATAGATTACGTCTGATCAAACTCTCAATGAATTTGGGGTGCTTAGAACTTATTCTGTTAATTGCTGAACTTTGCTTGAAGAAGAGAATGAAGGGGCTTATTGCAAACTTTTTTCTGTTTACAAGGCTCTGCTATAAATTGTCCTTTGTCCCTGAATTCTTTCCCACTTGCAAATTTTATTGGGTGAAACTCTAGCTTCATTAAGGCTCGGATTGTTGTTGGGATTAACGTTCAGATTGTTGTTGTTGTTGTTGAAACTCTAGCTTCATTGAGTTATCTTTTTGAATTTCTCAAACAAACTTGGTATTATGTTGTTAAAAGAAATCACGGTTGTTAACACGGGGCTCTCTATCCCCTTCTGCAGTGAAGGTTTTCGAGATCTTTAAATGGTTGCTTGGGGAAGAATCTTGAAGTCTAGCTTGCTATAAACACCATTGTTGTAGGCTGTATTGCATCAAACTTTTAGAAATGATTGTGTTGACATGGTTCTTGGACAGGATACAATATAAAACTTCGTATAGTGTAAAATTTGTATAATTTTTTCTGTTAATTGTGTCTGTGCTTCATAGATTGGAGGAATTTGTTAACATGCAAAACCAAGAGATAATGCTATTTTTGGTTTACAACTGTGTCTGTTCCCATGGAAAGCATGCTTATTCATCTTATTGTGCATGCATGAATGAACTAGCAATGCGATCATGAAGAATGTGATAGCTAACAACTTTAAAATGTTCTATAACCTTGTATATGTATGAAGGAACTATAATGCTGAAGGAGATGTTACCAACTTAAAAATGAGTATTGCTGTCATGAATAAGTTCCCTTCTTTATATTCTTATCTTCTTCTATGGTGCACTATCCCCCCAACTAATTCCCTTTGTTATTGTATGGTGCACTATTTGATTCTTGGCTTCTTTTTTTGTTCAATTCTCTCATTCTCATATTATTTATTTATTTATTTTGGGTGTGGGGGATTAAGAGGTTCATGATTGCAATGGATTACTATTTCCCCGTCTTTGAAATGGCCCACTATTTTTCCTCAAGAGGTTTTAGATTTTAGTTGACTTAAGATGCCTGAGGTTACCTGGTTCTAGAGATGGTGAGGAGTGACATTGAATTGAACTCAGCTACTATTTGTACAATCAGGCACCAAGATGAATTTTATGGCAATAAGGGCTTGCTCTTGTTGCTTAATGCATGAGATTCATATACCTCTTTGGATATTTCTCTGATTCGGTTTTGTGCTCTTTTAACTGAATAGTCTCAGAGCTCCATGTTGAAGTACCATCTGATAATAAAATATAGCTCCATTTATTGTATTCTTTAGAAAAATTAAAAATAATCACTTAATAACATAATTGCATTGTATGAATTGTGCTTCTCTTAGAACAAAAGCAATGCTTCTAATGTGGTGCCAATGAGGGGGGTACTGTGGAAATTTTTTCTAAGAGTGACAGTGATCCTTTTTTTAGGGCACTTATATTCTGGTAAAAAAGGTTCATAAGCTTTGGATTGTGATTCCGATTTACTCATGATTTTGCAAATCTGTTTATGCAAGGGTAGAGCTCTTCAATGGGAAAGGTGGTTTAATTGATGGTTCTATACAGCGGATTGACCGCACCAGATTGGATATTATGGCTGTGGAAGACCCAAAACTTGTTCCTCCCCAGAATATGCAGTGGCATGTTTTTTCGGCTTTTGATGAGTTTTTGGTGTTGTAGATATCGATATATTATTGCTTTTGCTCCATTTGGAGTTTCTGAAGAGGTCACTAAGTGGATATTGACGTTCTTAGGTATGCTGAAAAGTGGTCAAGCTGACTGGCTTGTTGAGAAATGCACGGTGCGTCTTGATCTATCTCAGGCTGCTTCTTGATTGCAAGCAGATTTCAATTACTTTATGCTTACAGTGTTGAATCCCTAATTTCGTCCTAAAACTTTTCAGGAGCTTGGAGCTCATGGTGTTACACCATTGCTGACTGAACGATCTCCTATGATCTCAGATAACTGTGTGGACAGACTCCAGCATGTGATTTTAGCAGCAACTAAACAATGTGAACAGTTACTTAAAGTTCTATGTGTTTTGGTGAAATATTTCTTTATCAACTCCCATTTAGGTTAATTTTGGTACAAGGACGTTAGAATCAAGAGAGTAAATGGCACCAAATTATACAAGGAAGCTTGTATTTATGTCTTAAATGTGTTGATATTTCTAGAAGGGGAAATGGAGACCTGGAAGAAGCCTATGGTTCCTTTTTTTTTTTATTTTGAGGTTGTCTTTCTTCCCCGTGCCAATATTGTCTTATTCTGACAAGTAAATGTGTATATGAGAAGCTTGGTTTTTGTAGTTGTTTGCTTTTGTAGGTGTTTATCTTTTGTATTGGTCAACGACTGCATGAAATGGCCCTCAATCCTCCTGCAAATGCTGGTAGCATTTTACCTATTGTAAGTCCCTTCTCTATCCTCGTCTCCACTGTCATGTATAGTACTTCTTTGATATAAACTTCAGATGGGTGAAACATGTGAGTAATACTTTTGTCAGTGTATTATTTCATTTGGACTGCCATGAATTTCATTGTACTTTTTCCAATGCCATTAACTTTGCAATTTATTTTTGAAACCTTTTTCTTTCCGGTGTTGTAAAACAACATTAGAAGAATATTCATAAGACAATTGTGTTGTGTGATCTTCTTCTGAATGACTTAAATGTATGATCTGATTCCATAGATTGCCCAGTCAGATCTTTCATTTTTGGCTGTAGTGGAAAGCACACCTGTTATAAGTGCATTAAACTCCTTAAATAAAAGTCCTTCTGGAGTCCTTATAGTTGGACCTGAAGGAGGTATGTGGCCATTAATTTGTTTCACTCTATTTTCTTCATTCTTCGTGCTCCTCCTTGCTCTCTCCCTCTTGCACACAGATATGCATAGCACACACAGACACAAAGGCACATTGCAATTCGTTGTTATAATATCCCCAATGAAGCATGTGTGTGGAAATATAGTCTTTTCTGCCAGCATTCTGTTTGAATTGAACTTATATGGGAACTGATTTTTTTGTGATGCACTCTTAAAATTTTCTACTGTTGACTAGTTTGCTGTATTATAGGAGATATATCTGTGATTTCTTATCCTCAAAATCCAACAAAAGAAAGAAGAAGAAAAAGAAGAAACTGAAGTAATGTATTTGTGTTGATGTAGTGCAAAAATGGTAATTGAAATGGCTATGAGATCAAAGTAAGTTTAAGATATAGACTAGCAAGTCCATAAGAAGTTGCAATTGGATTTGTTTTTTGTAGAGGTCTATTGCTCGGTACTCCCCTTGGCATGATTTCAAAAGGATTCTTGGCAGTAGATCGTTAAAAGGCATTGGCATGTTAAGACAATTGGAAAACTTCTTGTTTTTCTGCTTCAATAGAGGTGATAAATTCATTGACATCATAATGGATTAATCTTTACTTTTGACTCTGTGTTTGCATATAAAGTACCACAATGTACACAATTAATTTTTAATTTTATGATGCTGCTGATGTAACCATTCCAGCAACTGGAACAAATTTGTAAGAATTTCAATGGAGTTATGTATTAGAGATCGCGTTTTCAGCAGTAATGGTTACTGACCTGCTTTGGTCTCTTGCTTTTAATATGGTAAACTGTTTCTTGTTCTTGTGTGGCATACGCGTGTGTACCTGCACATGCATGTGTGTACACGAGTGCATGCATATAATGGGCTTCTTGTTATGCTTCATACTTTACAGAGGAAGAGGTAAATATGATCACAGAAGCAGGTGCAATCGCTGTTGGTCTTGGGCCACATAGACTTCGTGTTGAAACTGCAACTATGGTACTTTTGGCAGCTCTCATGTTATGGTCTGACTTGTAGAGAAATAAGACACTTACCAAAGCTTGCAGGTAAGCCTTTTGGTTTTGCATCTAAATGGTACCATACTAATATTGATTACGGTATTGGCATTTTGTCTTTGTTGGCCAGATGGATGTGCTTAACTTCTAATAATATTGAGATAGACTAAGTTGGTATGAGTTAGATTTATTTGCACTGTTATAAGGTTATGACCCTGCAGCACAAGAATTCCTTCTCTCATTGTTGAATTACAGATGAATCTTCAATTTTGGTCATTTTTCCCCTCCTTAATTTGCAATTAAGATTTTCTATGGCCCATCTTTTCAGGTGATTTTTTTGGGCTAGTTACTTGGTTTGACATTTTGTATCATAGGCTCTAGTATTTGTTGGGGCAATCTAAAAGGGGAGTAAAGGGGGAAAAGTTTTTACGGATGGATGCCTTCTTCTGTTCCCTTTGCTTGGTTATTCCCAGGAAGAGTCAAGAAACAGCTAAGATGGTATGGAGCAGTAACTGACCTGGTCCACTCCCAATTAGAGGTGAAGCAGAGTCGAGGGAGCTGATAAAGGTGAGTATGTTTGAAAAGTCAGAGGGCAAGGCTTATACCATAAAGAAACTTTACAAGATTTTGGAAGAGTCGAGAAACAGCTAAGAACTTAAAGAAAAGAGCAAAAAGAATTATATGCCTGAAGTAGGATAATAAAATAAGCGAGCAGGGTATATTCTCCTTACACTAGGGAGAAAACGCTTTGTCAGTCTATTTTGTTGGATTAGCCGTTTCACGTTTGTAAGGTTCGGTGTCAAGAAGGTTGTAAAATGGTCCTTAGTTACCATTGATATGATGATAATACTAATATTGCCAGTAATGGTGGTGGTGAGACTTTGTGATGGCTGTCAAGTGGTTGATGTGACCAGAACTTCTTGTTTTAGAGGGTGAGATGGTACGGCAGTAAACAATTGTTGCCTTGGAGGGGATGGTTAGTGATGTCAATGGGCCGAGGATGAGCCTAGCTTTAAGTTTATATCCAAAAAAAATTGGGTGTAAACAAATAAATTAAAAAGCATTTGGGATGGTTTTATAGAAATAAAAGTTATGTGTTTTGAGCTAGAGGGTAAGCTCCCGCGATCATTCTTCAAGCCTCAGCAACCAAATTGAAATTGAAACCTTTATAGTCCACAAAAAAAGAAGAAAAAATGACAAAGAGAAAGTATTAATTATATATAAATATATTATTTTATTGTCATGTTCTAGTTGTGCTGTGCCCTATATTTTAGAATTTTAGCATGTCTCCGTCTTTGTATGGTGTAATGTCACTAGTGTCCGAATCCATGCTTCGTTGTAGACGGTGGTAGTAATGTTTAAGACAATCTGTTGTGGTCTGTAAGGCAGTGATTTATTTTAAGTATAGGACTGGATGGACAACACCGGAGAGATGAGATAAGACAGAAGAGGCTGGATTGGAATTTTGAAAATGTATGAGGGCAAAGTTGGGAAAAGACTTTCATTAAATTTTCCGTCTCCGTGATGCCCCCCTTGTCTGGGAATTTTTAATTTAATCTCTATCTCTGGAAATCAAACATGATTTTTTTGTTCCGTACCTGTACCTGTCCCTTCTGTTCCCCCCACTTCAAACCAATGCTACCTAAATACCAATAGACATATGATTGTGGTTGTAGAAGCAAAGGTCACCTTTGAATTACAGAATACAGACTAAACTGCCTTTTTTTTTTCTTTTTTTTTTTGGGGAGGGGGGTTGGCTCCAAAAGGTAAATCGCTGAGGAAACTCCAGAAGCACTTCTGATGAACTTACACTTGTATCCAATTAACTTGTGGATAGATAGCTCATGTATTAGCCATAATACTTGTTTTTTATTAGAACTACATCAACACCGGGATGAAATAAGACACGACGGTGTATACTATTTATAGATGATATAGTACTGATCGATGAAATTGAAAAAGATATTAGCATTAAATTAGAGTTATGGTGAGATATATTGAAATCCAGAGAATTTAAATTGAATAAGTCAAAAATTGAAAATATGATATGTGGGTTTAGTGATAATTATTAAAATGATGAAAAAATGATTAGGTTAGAAGGAAAAGATATATAAAAAAGCGAACGTTTTAAATATTTTGATTTCATCATTAAGAACAATAGTAATATAGATGGAAATGTGAATTATAGAATTTAAATAGATTAGATGAAATAGAGAAGGACATTTAGAGTTCTTTATAATTGTATGATATCACTATATTTAAAGGAAACATTTCGACATTTATCTATCATGATTGATCTCAAAATTTACGATCAAGGCCCTCATTGGGGGTGGTGGTGTTGTTTAGGTAGAGCTTAGATACTGAACGGGCTAGACTAAGACAGCTGAACAACTGTTTCCTGCCTAAACTGTTTGACATTTGATATATCTCAATCGTTCGCAATAACTCTTAATGCGACCAATTTATTTATTTTCTAAATTCATCTAAAAGGTGGTTTTAACATAGAAATTTCTATCGGTGGAATGGTCTTGAGCTATTATTTTGAGCCAAATGGTTAACAAGTAGAAATTGTTTGGATTAGAGAAAAGTATTTGCTTACAATTCTTTACTTGTCTAGGTTGGAAACTGATATGCGTTGCACAACTTTTCCTTGCTGTACTTTTTGTACTTTCCGTAAGCATTTCAACTTTTTCGTTTATTCAAATTGGAGGAACTTGAATCGTTATAATAAAATTTATGTGTCATATCATAAAATTATAAAAGAGGATAATAGAATATAAATTGAGATTAAAGATAAGTATGATTCAAAATCAATTTAAATTTATATCAAAAAAATTCATAACGGAAACAATCCACCTGTTAAAATATTTGTTAGAGAAATATAGAACACACAAAAGAGATCTACATATGATATTTATCGATTTAGAAAAAGTATATGATATAGTGTCTTAAGAGGTGTTGTGGTAGGGATTTATGAAAAAAAAAATCTCTTTAAAATATATTAATTTTATTAAAGATATATGTGAGAGAGTTGTAACCAATGTAAAAACGTGCAGAGGTCTAAACGATAGCTTCCCTATTAATATTGGACTCCATTAGGGTTCAGCATTAACTCTCATTCTTTTTGCAATAGTGATAGAAGAAATCATAAAAAGTATCCAAGATGAAATACTATGATATATGATTTTTACAGATGATATAGTGTTAGTGGATGAAACCAGAGGGTATTTGTGCTACTAGATTTGTGGAGGGCAATATTAGAATTCAGAGAATTTAGATTGAGTAGATCAAAAATTGAGTCTATGAGATATAAATTTAGTGGTAATCATCAAAATGAAAAAGAAACGATTACGTTAGATGGACAAATTGTATCAAAAAGTGAACGTAGATATTTTGATTACATCATTTAAAATGATGGTAATATACATGAAAATGTAAATTATATAATTTAAGCAGATTGGATGAAATGAAGAAAAGTATCCGGAATTCTTTGCGATCTTATGATATTACTGTATTTAAAGGGAAAATTTTATAGGATCACGGTAAGAATTACACTATTGTAGTGTTGGGTTGTTAAACAACAACAAGAACAAAAAATGGCAGTAGTAGAAATGAAAATATTTAAATGGATGTGTGGTAAAACTAGAATAGATAAAATTAGAAACGAAAAGATTTGTAATAGGTTGAGAGTTAATTTAATTGTAAATAAGATGTGAGAGTGTCGTCTAAGGTGATTTGAAGATGTGTAAAGAAGATCCAAAGACGCATCAATTAGGAGGATCGAAAACTTAAATATAGGAGATTTAGTGAAACGTAGAGGTAGATCATTGAAAATTTGGATGTAACTTATTTGTAAAAATATAATAGTTAAGAACTTAGATGAGATAATAGTATTGGATAGAATTGAGTGTCTTAGAAAAATCTGTACAAACTAAATTAATCTTTTTTTTTTTTTTTAATTTCTTATATTTGTTTTTCAAATGGATAATTCTAATTATTAGAATTAACATTCAGAATATTGTTATTGTTATATTACTTATTCATGCTTACCTCAGAGATGGCATTTTGAACACTAATTGTACTTTGTTTCTCATTTTGTACATATGTGATGTTTTTTTTATTATTATCTTATTAGTCAATATTTTAATTTTATTTGATTAATTCAGCTTGAATATTATAAAATTTATTAAGAAGTTGATTTTTTGAAATCTTATTTCTTTATTTTTATAATTCAAATTCAAAGCTATGGTATAGGATTTTCTAGATTTCAAGGCACAAAAATTAAGAAATAGTGAAAATGTTCATACTTGAATCATGATGTACGGGAACCATATTCTTATTAGAGTCGCGTGTTTTGATATGTTTAACATTGCTGTTACATCATACAGCATTAATTTTCAGTTTTCTGTGTCATGATTTTCAACCCGAGTCATTGTCAACATTATCCTCACCTTATATTTTGTTTTCTAGTTTTTCCCAACGGGTGGTTTCAGATTTTGGAGGCATTTTTCTAAGGCAAGTTTGAATGGGGACTTCTGTCAGTGACTGTTCATGTAAGGCAATCTCTTCTTTCCAGTTTCAGAATATTTTTTTACAATATTTCAATATTGAAATCTGGTTGACGGTCCACTTTCACATTTGAAAGTTTACTACTGCGGTTGCGGCTGAACATGTATGAGGGCCTCTTTATCATCTAGGACGTGTTGATATATCTGCTTTTGTCTTTGGAATTTAATTCATGTACGGCAGAAGTAAAATAAATTTTAAAATTTTTTATTTTTTTTTTTTTTTTTTTAAAAAAATATTGTGTTTTAAAAAAAAAAATAAATGAGGGGGGGGAAGGGGGTTTTAAAAAAAAAAAAAAGGGGGGGGGGGGGGAAAAAAGGGGATTTATAAAAAAATTTTTTATACGAAAATTTCTTAATCTTTCATTTACAATTCTCACTCTAGAGAATGATTATTTCTCTCTTCTCTCAATTGGCAATGCTTTAATTGCCCCGTCCTCTCCGACATGTTGCCCATTCTTGGAGAAAAAGGAGAGTCATATTCAATGTAATCAGAGAGAGTTCTCTCAAAAAGGACACTTCTCGTCTCTTTTACGTTAGAGGTTTTTGAGAGATATTGGGAGAATGCAGGAGTTATGAAGATAATGAGAGTTATCTCATTATCTCCAAATTCAAATTTTAAATTAAAATGAATTCTCACATAATACCCCATATGGGCATACCAACCAATAGCATCTGTACATGTATTTTAGTCGGTCTTCATTAGGTTGCTATCCTCTCCCATCCCATTTCCCTTTTTTAACTCTCAAAAGTGTAAAAATTTTTGCTCTGCCAAGTTATGGTAGAAATTAGGCCGATGGTATCAATGATATTGTCACTTTGGTGGATGAATTTATTGTCGGCCTCTTTGTTTCCTTATTTATTTATGATTCTGATACTATTGAAAATATGATGTTATGGGTTTAACCTGATAGTAAAGTATGATTGAATGTCGTTGGTCATAACACATGTTTATGTTGAATTCCACATGTTTGATGAGACCCTTTGAGCACTAGGTAACATTTTTATCCTAATGTACGTGGTGGGACTTCAAACCACACGTGTATTGTTTTATTATTATTATTATTATTTTTGTAACAAAAAAAATATTATTATTATTATTATTATTATTATTATTTTCACTTCACTGTCAATATCCAAAAATCAGACTAATTTGATTAGAGTAGCTGTAAGACCTAATTAAGGACTGGCTCTCCCATCTTTCTCATTCCTCATACTCGAACTCGAAACATTAGTTAAGAGAGTTTAGTGTTTTACTACTAGATCCGCAGGTTGTCGATCTACACATATTGATAGGGATAAATTTAGTATGATATTTGTGTTTTGTTTTATATTATTTTTAAGTAAATATTGTATAAATTCTAGGTATTTGATATGCTAAATTTGTTGGAGGATTTTCATGAAAGAAAGTGAAAAAATTGAGTAAAATTAGTGACGATACATGCAAAAACGAAATTTAGATAGTATTACATAATCATTAACACGTTGACACGTCAATTTCAAATAAGTCGAACAAAAATTGGGAATATTGAATGCTGAAATTCTTTTACTGAATTTTGGAAATTTAGGAATTTTTAATTTTTTTTATAATTTTTATTTACACTTCTGCCTTGTAAAAAATATTTAGAAGTTTTCCTTCTTTTATTTTGATAATTTAGGATTTCAAGTTTTTTTCCTTGTAAAAAAAAATAAAAGAGTGGACATTCTTTATTTTTAGAAAATTGGTGGTTGATTCAGGAAGTATTTGTTGCTAGGTCTACCTAGGAAGGGACACACTTTTAGAGCCTTTTAGTTTTTATTCATTCATTAGCTTTTATTCATTCTTGCTGTGGCAGCTGCTCATTCCTTGGGGGAGGAGACGGCTGTGTCTTTCTTCTTTGTTTTTCATTGATTTTTCGGTAATAAAATTTCATTTTGTGAGTTCTTTTAATTATATCTTTATTTTAAATTAAAATTTTAATCAAAGAATTATTGAAATCTTGATGAATAAAAATTATGAAATCTAAATGAAGTTATTAACTTGATATTTTATAGGTATTTATTTAATCTTCATACCCTAATATTCATGATTATTTTAAATTTATTGAATGGTGATCAATATTTAATAATTTTAAAATAATTTACAATCATTTAAAAGTAGTAAGGTTCGTTTGTTTTTAATAACGTGGTGATTGACATAGTTTTATGATTTCGCAAGTGATTTAACTCATGTTAAGAGATTGGATAATCTAATTTAAATAAATCTAAATTAAATTTATTTATTAGAATTGGATCTCTTTAAATCTTAACGTTATCGAAACACTAAATTCAACGAGAGTTTTTTTGATTGTCTTTTGATTAGAAAAATAATTAATGATGGTATCTTGATTACTGAAAAGTTAAGAAGGATCATTTTATGGTATTTAACGGTTATAAACAATTTATTTGCATGATATTGAGTAATTTTTGTATTGATGATCAATCAAGTACATCGAGATGAGTATTCAACATCTGACCAACATTGATTGAGTGTTTAATACTCGATGAACATGAACACTTGACCAATGTTCGTTGAGTCTTGAATACTTGACAAACCAATATCCTCACCATGAAATTTGCAGGTGCGCAAAGAGAGAGAGAGAGAACAGAGTTGTAGGTGTAGACCTCTTGCCATAAAGCCTAGAAAGGAGAACAACATGATTTGCTGGGCCTAAGGTTCAAAGTGGGGGTTTAAGCCGAATTCAGGAACAAAAGGGGAGGCAGAGGATGAGCTCGTGCTCATTCCCGAACACGAAGTCCGAAGAAGAGTACGCGGGTTATTCGTTGAGTTTTCAATACTCGATGAATATTGATCGAGTATTAAACACTCGACCAACAGTGTTCGTCAAGGTTGAACACTTGACCATTTTGTCTTAGTTTTGGAATTTGTTTTCTCCAAAGGTTTTTTAAAGAATTTTTTTGTATTTTTTAGATTAATTCTGTACATCTCTCTGGTTTAGGTTCCGCACTGTTTAAGAGTATCCTTTCCTTTATCGGATTTGTGATTAAGGAACCCAAAAAATGAAGAGGTAATTGGTTACCCTATGCCCTCAACTCTCCTGAATGGTATTTTAGAGAAGTTCAAGATATTATTATTGCTCATGCATGCCTACTGTTTGTAGTTTGGCCTGCTATCTTCCATAGAAGAAACAAGTGAATCAGAGCATACATTTTTGTCATTTTCTTCTTTTTCTTAAAAGTTGACTGAACATGGGAATCTTACTTGGGTCTTTGCGTATTCAACCTCCTTTCTGCATGTTACCACTTCAATGAGTTGCTTTGAAACCCATCATTATTTATTTATTTTTTTCATTCATAAATTTAAATTATTTTTAATAAGTATTTATTATAAAAAACCTAAAGATGTACCGGTGAGAATGATTAAAAATTTAAATATAAAAAATTTAGTAAAATATAGATATAGATTCTTAAAAATTTAGATATAAGTTATCTATAAAGACATGATAGTTAAGAATTTAGTTGAGAAGATTGTTTTGGATAGGAATGAGTGACGTAGAAGAATTTACATAAATTGAATTGAAACTCTTGCATTATTTATTTATTTATTTATATATTTATTTTTATTAATATTTGTTTTTTAAATGATTGATTTTAAAATTTGAGATCAAGGGTCGGGTAATATTATTGTTGTATTATCATCCAGTTTAAGGTTTGATTGAATATTTAATTTTATGATGCTTATTTTATCATATCTTTGCCAAGCAATCAATGTATGAGCCAAATGATTAATGAATCAACAGTGCATCTTGTGGGTTCATGTGTGAAACTAACTCATAATCGGTCCAATTTAATGTTTGTGGGCACGGTATTTATAATTAAAATTTTATATTTAAATTTTATGTATAAAAAAATAAACGTTAATAATAAAATTTTATTTTTTAAAAGATTAATTTTTATCTTTTAAAAGATTAATTTAATTTGAATTATATTTAATCAAATCCAATTTAATTATCGAATATCATATTGATGATTTATAAAATAAAAAAAATCATGTTAATTACCGACTAATATTCAATCAAAGATGAGTACGAATTTACCTATTGGCCGTCGTTTTGGGGGCACATATGATAATCTTGAAATGTTTTAAATTCAATATCCAAGGGATAGTCTGGTCATAGTCTCCCATTCTCAATTCTAAGCTTCAGATTCAAATTTTTGTATATATGAAATAAAAAAAAAAATTAAAATTCAGAGAATTTCAATTTGTAGTGGTTAAGTAACCTAAATAAGCACCTTGTACCGGAGAGTCTAGTAGCACGGGTGGAAAAGATTATTATTATTTTGTGATTATTTTCATATATATATATATATATATATATATATATATATATATATATATATATATATAAAAAAAAAAAAAAAAAAAAAAAAAAAAAAAAAAAAACAAAAAAATAAAAAAAAAAAAAAAAAAAAAAATAAAAAAAAAAAAAAAAAATAAAAAAAAAAAAAAAAAAAAAAAAAAAAAAAAATAAATTAAAAAAAAAAAAATTATAATAAAAAAAAAAAAAGGAAAAAAAATTTTCACCCCCACAAAAAAAAAAAAAAAAAAAAAAAAATAACTTTGATAACCATCTGGTGCACTTTAAGAATAAACCCATCAAATACAAGCAATAGTTTATAAATTATATGTACCAAGCAAGAACGATACAGATATAATTCAAGATATTGAGTTTAAGATTTGAGAATAATAAAATGAATATTGAGAGAGTTGGTACTTAAATCGGGTCAAACAGTACTCGATCTGAATTAATTAAATAATTCAAATATTGATCGGTTAAGATAATTTTTTTTTAATATCATTTTGATGATCGAATCTTAATAAAGTGCATTTGCTTTATACTATGTTAGAATTTAGATGTGATACTCTCTAAGTGATTAATAACCGAGAAATAGACTTTTGTACATATATTAAGCAAAAAAAATAAATAAAATATACAAAATTTGCATTGGGGTTCAACTTAATTTAACATTGTTTAGATATTAAAATAATTAATAATTTTTATTTTATTAATTTAAATTTTTGGAGCGGACGATAATTATATAAAATATAAATTGAGGAAGAGAAGCGAAATTGAATTTTTTCCTTTTCTTGGCATTTAACCAGAGTGTCCAGGTGGAATTTAGATATTTGAAAAGTACGAGGTTAATTGTCAAATGAAATAATAGAATATTAAAAAGTTGGAAAATGTGCTGAGGTTCACGCACAACTAAATGTCAATTGACATTTATTTTTTCTATAAATTGCATTAAATGCGTTCTTTGATTTTCTTAAAATACTGAATGGAGATCAAACTCAATTGACAATTGAGTGTTTCAATTTATAATTAAACAGTTAGATATTTTATTTTTTTAATTAAAAATATTTTTATATTTACATTTTAAAAATAAAAAAATTAAAAAAAATCAATTTTTAAATAAATTTTATAATATTTAAATTAGATTAATAAGATAAAATCTAAATATCAATAAAAAAAAATACCGAATGGAGTCTACAGATCCGATGTGGTACCTCTTTTTTAGGACTTTTTTGGCATGTGTTACTTTCTTTGGATTTGCATTCAAAATCTCTCTCTCTCTCTCTCTCTCTCTCTCTCGTGTCGTAGGAGAAAAATGAGAACTTCACTACCCAGGGGAGGCTTCTTTTGTGGTAGACAAAGGTGACAGTCAAACCAAAAACTTAGACATATTAAATACAATTAAAAAAACAAATATATAGATCAAGAAATAGTGCAAGATTAGATACATATTGGAAACACGAATTTAAAATATATATTTTTAAACCTCTGATTTATTCTAGTTTGACGACCTTGATATTTTTCTTTTAAAATATTTATTAATATTTATATAAAATTCTTTATATTTTTATATTTATACATTTTTTTTTCATTTGTAAAGAATTAGCTATTTATCTAATTATATTTTTTATTTTTATATTAATATTTTATAATTAATAATTATATATTTGATTATTTTAGATTTTTATTATAAAATATGACTATATTATTCTTTTTATAAAATAATTAATTTTTATAATAAAATTCTTATATTTTTTATATTTATGCATTTTTCATATTTCTATTTTCTTTATTTTTATAAAATATTATTTTTTTATCGCTCATATCTGCTCTCGTCTGTATGGGTAATTTGTGTAAATGTGTCGTAGATATATTAAATTGGATTAATGTGTTGTATAACTATACTATTCTAATTATTATTCCCTTGTTGGTGTTGGTACCTAAGTATGTCGTGTTGTGTGCTGCACAATGTCATTCTTTTCATTTTAAATATCTGTAGGGCACCCCTTAAAAAAAGGGTAAATACAAAGGCTCTTCCTCTCTACCCCACTAGTATCTTTTTAGCATGGTTTTTCTCTCTTCCTTTCAAATTACTTTTAGAATCAACTATTTTCTTTTATAAATAGATTTTTCTTACCATCAATTAGTATTCAGATTTCACCTGTCTAATCTAAATTTAACACCGTGTATCCATTAAGAGATTGACTATCTCAATTCCATTTCTCTATTCCTATGATTCAAATTCGAAACCTATGATTAAGAAAGTTGAACACCCTACTATTACACCCATGAAAATTTGGTGAATCAACTAAATATATTAATAGTGAGATTTATTTTTTTAAATATGTGAGTTTGAATTTTGATTTCAATTTATTTATTGATTATATATGGAGAGTTATCTATAATTTTATATACATCTTCGAAATTTTTTTATTAATTTTTTCAGGAAAAAAAATACAAATCATTATACAAAATGTGGCTCTAGCGCTAAGAATAACGTGTTTGGACTTCATACCTTCAATAAAAAACTAAGGTACGCTCATAAAGATTAAAGTTACACTAAATTAAGATTAGATAAAATTTAATATAAACATTATTGAAACAATAATAATTTTATTTTTTTGAAAAATGATTTCTGTTTACAAAATTTTATATTCTCCATATAAAAGATTTTATTTTAATTAAAAATATTTAGAAGACTAACATAAGATAAAATATAATCAAACCGAATCAAATTGAAGTGTTTTAAACAAATCCATTGTGTTGTTGCATTAGATGTTCTAATAAGGGACCAATGATATGTGAGTTTAGTAATATGGAACTAATTTTTTTTGAATTCAAGTTTTAAAAATAAAAAAATAAATAATAAAAAAGTCAATTTTTAATTGGACCTCATAATTATTCAAAACCTATTCGTCAAAATATTAGTAGTAAAAATAAGAAAGTTCGGGTGATGATAACCCATCTTTAAATAAAATATATATTACATGAATCAACCAATAAAATTAGTAATGAAGAAAATAAAAATAAAAAAGAGATTTGATTTAATCTAAAATGAAGGAAATTCCTTTGGGTTGTGGTCAGATACTTTAATCAGTGATTTTGAGTTCGAATCTTAGTAATGAGAAAAAAAGATTTGTGAGAGTTAATCCCTAATAGGTCCCACAGTACTCGATCAGATTATTCGGAACAATTCGGGTATAATTGGTGAAAAAAAAAATAATGGTTATTATTGATTTGACTCTTTTAATCATAATAGAATATTAATTTTAAAATCTCACAATTTTGATTAACACTTATCATTAATCACAATATTCATAAAATATACACATCCAATATTATTTTTCTTTTAATAACTTTTGAAAATTAAAAAAAGGGGGCGAGGGCAATAAAGAGATTACGACTAAAAGATAAGGGCAATTATTAGGCATCCGTTACAAAGAGTTCACTTTAATATGTCGGCAAAATCAGCTGACCTTTTTTTTTTTTTTTTTTTTTTTTTTTTTCAATCATCATGGGTGAAGTCAAAATGTAAATTACAAAAATTGTAGAAATTATTTTTATTTTTAATTTTTGTTATTTCAAAAAATTATAGGATTTATTCTTAAATTTTTAAAACCACGAAAAATACAAATAAGGTTTGCAAGGTATTTTAAATAAAAAAATTTATTTTTCATTTTCCCTTGACAAAACAGGCCGCCCCTCTCCTCACATTATATATGATCAAGACACAAGTACGGTGTAACCTCTCTCTTTCTCTCTCTCTCTCTCTCCCCCTTAAGGATCAAGAGATGGCGAATCAATTGGAGAACTTGGTACAGTCAATAAAGTCGAAGGTACGAGCACTAAAGAAATCCAAGAAGCCGTACGTGAAGATGGACAAGAGTTCGAGCGTCAAGGTCGAGATCCGCAGTCGACGAGCTCGTAAATTGATCGATAAAACCTTGGAAGCTGCTGATCGTCCCGGCAAAACTAGTCTTTCTTAGTCTCAGTACTCTCTCTCTCTCTCTCTCTCTCACACACACACACCCCTATTTTCTGTACTATGTCAATTGATATTTTTAGACTTTTCTCTTTTCTGGTGTTGTTTTCCTTCCGATCTCTGTGTTTCGTGTAACGTCGGAAGCGGCGGATATCCGTCGTTAGCGGCGCCGGCGGAGGCGTCGTGTTCAGTGGTTTAAATGTTTGAAACCGTTTCGGTTGGATTTCTCTTCATCATATAAAATAGCAAAAGCCAAGAGGCACCATCTTTCTGATGCCGACGCTTTCTATTTTCCTTAGTTTTACCTTAATTCTGAAAAATTAATTTTTTCTTCTTTTTTCAACTAAAGTTATTACGACGAAATCAGAAATTAAAACGAAAATAATGTAAGAAAATTACAAAAAATTTAGGTTTTATCATTTAAAAAAAAGCTAAAATTACGTAATATATTATATAAAATTTTATTAACATAGTCAGTTTAATGGGAAGGAAAGGGAAGTGTTGCCTGATATTTTAATTAAAATTTTAGATTCAAATTTTATAAATAAAAAATAAATTTTAGATTGAATTAATTTTGTTTTTTTTTTTAAAAAAAAAAAAAAGAATAAAAAAAAAAAATGTTTTTAAAAAAAAAAAAAATTTTTAAATACAAAATTTTTGGGGGGGGGGTGTTTTTTTTTTTTTTTTGTGGGGGGGGGGGGGGGGGGGGGGAAAAAAAAAAGATAAATTTAGGGGGGGGAAAAAAAAAAAAAAAAGGTGGGGGATAAATTAATTTTATTTTTTGGTAAACCGAGAGACTTAAATTTAGACATAAAAAAAAAAAAAAAAATTGTCAACTTGAATTATAATTTATTTATATTTTTAATTTTTATTAATTCAAAAAAATAATGATCTACATTTGCAAAAATTTAGTTAATTACAAATGGCGATATATGCTCCAACAAATGTCCTGTCAAGGGTGCGGCTAGGTGTGTATTTTTTTTTTATTTTTTTTAAGATGAAGAAGAAGAGAAGTTTTTTCGGGTTATTTCTTGCGTAGAAATGACCAAGAATTCAATTTTTAATTGAATTCGAATTAAATAAATTAAAATTATGAAAATAATTTTAGTTTAGTTTTAGAATCGAAAAGGTTGAGTCAACGGCTTGGTCCTTTTCTTATTTTTGGAATTAGAATCGAAATTAAAAAAAAAAAAGCAAAAAGCAAAAACTATAGAGCTAGAGCCATCGAACTGTTGAGGAAACTTAAAAACCAAGTTTAAACTTATTTTTACCGCACCAAGTTTAAATTTAAAAATCTCAATGCCGGTTATGCTATTGGAAGAAGATTTTCTGAAAAGAAAGTATTAACATGACTTGAAAATATTATATTTGTTCTTAGTTTAATGGTCATAACTCTCTCTCTAATTTTTATAATTTTTTATAATTTGAAATTTAATCTTGTGTTAAAAAAAAATATTATATTTTGCCACACCTGGTGTCTTAGATTAGACCAACTTGCAGCCAAAAGGGAAATTTAAGTGCAATTCTACTTCCTTAAGGCTTAAGTAAATAACTTGAAGAAGGAGGGTGGCTAATAAATGATCCATACACATATATATATATATATATATATATATACATATATACATATATACATACATATATATATATACATATATATTATGTCTGAAATGGGAATAACCATTTTCAGCTAAGTAATAATTATTCTTCTCCCACATGACAAGACTCATCGCGCCAATTAGTGGGCAACACTGTCACCTTTATAAATACAAGATGCATTTAATATACGAAATGGACCTAATTGGTGCTGGTTGGGTGATGTTTCTGGTCCTAAGGGTCTTCTGCTAATACGTGTATGGAGGAGAGAGAGAGAGAGAGAGAGAGAGCACCAGAATCGTTAGAACAGCAGAAAGATGCAATTTAAGTCAAATGGGCATTAATCACGTTTGGGAGGGACCTTTCTTTCAACACGAAGGAAGCAGCTCTGCACTGCCCCATATATTTTAGATTGGTGTTGTGTTGTTATTTTATATCAATCAGAGTCAAGTCATCCCTCCAACAGCCCAACGTAAGGTCAGAAAAATGGTAAACGCATGGATTGGTACGTTAAAGAGAAAAATTTGAGAAATATTTTATTTTCTTACAAGAGGAAAATATTTTTTATTTTTCATGAATTTCAACATTAATTTCTAGACTTGCAAGAAAATGCAAAGTAAACCCGGACGTTTTGGAGTGCACCCCAAGTATTACTTGCAAAATCATCAACTCTCTCTCTCTCTCTCTCTTTCTCTCTCAAAGAAACAAAGAAAAATGGGAAGCAAACTAAAAAAGAACGACACCGTCAAGTATTACTTGCAAACGCCCAGTAGGGCAAGAGATACTTATCTGAAAGGAATGTCGGAGTGCTATGGAGGATTTGCTTCTGTCAATGTCATTACATATCCGGCTACCATGTCTTACTCGCATATGAACATTGCTACTTCTTCAAATTTTGGAATAGGTAATGAGCTTCTTGGAAGTGCATTAGGACTGGGAGAAGAGGAAGAATAATGAGAACAATGTGCGGTTTAGGCGACTTGCATATAGGTGTCTAATGGGACTCTTGTAAGGAGCTTCGGCTTTATATGGTATTGAGAGGTTAGGCCTCGTGAGTGTGAGGTGCATCAGCAAGTTTTGTTGTGCCCAGTTGGAATCGAGCAGACCGGTCCATGAGCCCATAGGAGTATGGGCTTGGGTTGGCCGATGAGTGCAAGTGGCTTAACTAATGGGAGCATGGGTTGAGATGCCCTACCATTTCGTATTCCTTTTGTTCGAAGGAAATTGCTTTGGAGCACAAAATGGAAACACCGAGTTTATTAAAAATTGCATCCAAACTACTGAATTTAGATTTTTAAATTCATGATAATAACAATAAAATCCTTTTGAAGCCATATATTGGGAGTACTCTTTTAATTGACCGCCAGGTTCCATAAACCCGACTAATACGATTCAAGTAGTTGTGGAATACAATTAAGAGACATTGTTGGTAGCATTTGAGATGGAATATAGGATAAAAAGGATGGATACAAAATAGAAAATATAATATTCGGTTTATAAAGACAGAAACAAATTCAGAAATTATCTGCATATCTAAAACATAAATAAACCAAATTTTTATACCTCCTTTTCAAGGGGGGCATCCGGATGAAAATCAAGATGAAATTTTTGATAATCTTTTTTTCAACTTTTTCCTCATACATTTTCAAAATTTATGCCCTACCGCTTCAATCTCATTTAGTTGTTTCCCCTTGTACTCTAAACGAAATACTAAACTAAAGTTTAATTTTAATTACCTGCATGTTACCACATTCCTAACATAATAAAAACAAGCACTCTACTTTATCCAAATAAATAAATAAATAAATAAATACATCATAACATTTCAAAAGGTGTTAAAATTGATTTCCAACAATACCCTTTGTACTAATTTTGTCAAACAATATCCTTTTTTTTTTTTTTTAAATAGACTCAAACTCAATATTTTAAAAGGGAATATAGTACTAGTTGATTTATAATTCATTAATAATATCATTCTTGTTTAAAAAAGATGTGGATGGAATTGCCATTGATATTTTAAAACTTTAATTTACATAAAGGTGCAAAACCAAATATTTTTTTTAATAATTTTATTAATATGATTTTTATGGTGATTAATCACAACCTTAATAACCCATTTAAATATACATGCTAATAAAATAGTTTCTTTTGTAAGTAGGTACAATTACTTGATTCAAGCACATTACCATTAGGTAACATTTTGAATGAGTGCATCTCATAAGTATTAAATTCAAAATAATATTTAAACTAAGCAACTATATAATCTCACTTTTCCTTTAGCAAAACATCAAATTCTATTAATTTCAATATAATAAATAAAATTTTATGAAAATACAGTATGCAAAGTATGGATACAGAAAAAACCGCAATTGATAAAATATGACTATAGAGCATATTTTGATTATTTTTTACGTTAATTATGAAAATTACATATTTGTATGTTTTTTGTGAAATTTTTAATTATTTTAAATTAAAAATATGAAAATTTTTTATTTAATGATAAAACTAATAAAGACTAAGACGTTATTATTCCTAATACTATGGAAATGATAAAGATCATTACTCATTCTGCCGACCCGATGGGAGAGGTAATCGAAAGAGGAGGCCTCAAAAGCGGCCTTTGACGCATCCTTTTCCTTTTGTCGAATCCGTCGGCCTGAAATAGAGTTTTTCAGACTCTTTTGCATGTACATATTATTATCATACGAGCTCCAACTCCAAGGTTTTGAAGCATCCAAAAGAAATATCACCGATCATCAAACCCCTCTCTCTCTCTCTCTCTCACAATGGCCTGCCGAATCTGCTCAAGAGATGAAACAATCAGACTCAACCAAAACCTACTTCACTAGCTTTCACTAGCTTTGTATATAAAAAATTTATTGATAACTTAGTGTATAAGGGTGCTAAATCTTTTAATTAAGTTTTGAATTCAAAATTTGAGAATAAAAAAAATTACATGATAAGAGTTTTTCTTAAATTAAATCCGACAACGCTCAGATTAGTTAAATATGATTCTAGATATCGATTATATATATATATATAGTTATATAAGTAACACTTTCCTAATATTTTTTTATCAGAGAGACCGTATCATTGATAGTTCATTAACCAAAGCTATTGAAGCTAAACACACTCTTAATTCAAAGGAAATACCGAAATTATGTTGTTTTAACACAATCATATTGAGTTTAATACAAACTTTTAATTTTTTTTTAATTTTAATTGATTAAAGTAAGTTAAGACAAACTGAATATGTTAAAATTTTCTGAATAATACCATATAACAAATTAATTAAATACAATCATGTTGAATTTCGAAAATCGGGCTACTAAACCTTAGCATATGCTTATTCTTCATTATTTTCATTGGGTCATAGCACAAAAGCATACTATATGACATATTTAGACATTTAATGTGTCTTATTAATATTGAATCAGGCCAAGTCCCCTCCACCCCGCGCCCCCCTCCCCTCAAAACACACCACCAAACCAAGACATAGTCAAAATGTTCTTCTATGTCTACACCACAACTTGCCTGCAACGCTCTCCCAACACAAACAAAAGGGGTATACATAAACAAAGAATCCATATATATAACTTAATCTCTCAACATCATCTCTCTTTTCTTCTCAAAAACTACTTCACCATCTACATCTCGAGAAAGGGTATCTGAGAAAAATGGCCAACAAGCCAAACACCCACTTGTTCAAAAAATGCATAAACTTGTTGAGCAAAGCCAGAGACTTGTATGTCAAGAGCCTGTTGAATTGCTCGGAATGCAGCAATGCGGTAGTAGTTATTCCCGGAATTCTGCCGGGAAGCTATAGCTTATCATCCATGAGAACTGGTGGCGCAAATGATTCCAAAGTGATTGTTAAAGAAGCATCAAGGAAGAAGCCGGAGGTCGGTCCAGGGCTAGGCAAGCAGTTACGTGGGATTGGGATTAGGAGTTATAGTGTTGGTGCGGAGAAGCTAGGGAGGATTGATGAGGACAGGCCTTGTGACTTTGAAGGTGATGCTATTTCTTTCCGTCGAGGTAAAAGTACAACGTCCGCGCTTGCAATTTATAGGTTAGAGAGAGAGAGAGAGAGAGTGCTATGAACTAGATTAGCTGAAGGGATTATCGCACCTTTACATATGTAATTACCTTAAATTTTCTAATAAAAGCTTGATAATTCTTTTATTTTTTGGTATTGGTCAACCAGTATCCAGATTATTCGATTAATTTAGTTTGAATACTATAAAACTCAATTTAGGAGCCGGTTCTCCCAATACATTTTTTTCTATTTTCAATATTTGAATTTAAGATTTTGATTAAACGAGTTTAGGATTCTGTCATCAAATCTACAAGACGTTGATACTCAGATAATTCATTTAATCAAGGGATTATGGGTGTTTGAGTCCATTAGCTTCATTTCTCTTGTTACTTGGTAATAATAGTATAATTCCTAATTTGTTTTGAGTGAGGATCACTGCATCAGGCCTACTGCTCTTCTGTTCTAGACAACTCGAATGAATGCAATGTGACCTATTACATGGAACTGATTTTTGTTAAGCGTCTCCCGACCATTTTTATTTATTTGTTATTGTGAATATTCAGAATTCTATCTTTAATGATACTTTAGACCTAGATCCAATCAACAAAAGTTAAGATTAGAACCGACTAAGACTAGATAAACTTTTAACGAAACTTATTAATAAAATAATAATTTAGATCTCTTTTAAAGTGGAATTTGATTTTTCCTCGCAAAACCGTATATTTCTTACTAAAAGATTTTTTATTTTAATTGAAAAATATTTTAAATAAAATAAAATAAAGATAACTTGAAATAAATAAAAAGAAGTTAAATAAAGTTGAAATTTGCCAAATACCGCCTCCTAATTGGTGGTAAAAGTACAAAATTTTTTAAATCAAAATCTCAAATTTGAATCTTAAGAATGAAAAAAAAAAAAAAAAAGATGTTAGAAGATCTCATCCCTTAATAGACTCAACAGTTAACTTGAAATTGAAATAGAATAGTCGGGATCCATAAAATTGGTTACTGCATAATCAAGCTCAAAAAGGAAAAAATAAAAAAATCTTGGTTTTTGTCAGGGGTCAGCCCATGGGGCTTGTTGGCATGCTCAGAGTAAATTTGGGCTCCTTGTACTTTGGGCCCATGATTTGATAATGTATTTCTTATTTCAAATTATCATAAGATTAAAGTCCATGTAATTTTTACTTTTACTTGAGCATATGTATTGTATTTCACTCTTTTCTTTATATTTTTCTAACAATTTGAATGGTAAGGTACTCTGTTAACAAAGTAAATTACAAGATTTTTTTTTTCCGATTTTGAAAATTTGAAAGCTACTTAACAGAAGCATAAATTGTAGTTTCTCAGATTAAAATTTATTTCAAATTGAAATTTTTAGTACGTAGGGTCCACAAAATTAAGGGAAGCATCATCAAAGTTTTGAAATCAAAACATAGCTTTCCCAAAATAAGGTGGACTTATAAAATATTTGTGATCTTGGAAACCGTATTCGTAGGCAAGATTAATATTTGCCAGTCTTTTTTTTGATGTATAAGGGAGATTCGAACTTGAGACTTTTAAGGAAAAGAGGATAGTGTCAGTCAAACTATAGCTCAGCAGTGGTATGTGTGAGATGATTCCCACAAAATAGTAGAACCATAGTTTTGTGACTACCATCTTTAAATGCTTTGTGGGTTGTTAGTGCCATTTGGTAGGATATTCCTAATCCTCCAACCCCACGATTCAAATTCATAGGGAGAATATATAGATTCTCATAAGAACACTAAAGGATAATTTTAGGTGGAGACAGGGGTATAAAATAGTTTTAGTATGACAATCGATACTTATACGATAATTAATCACTCAATATATAAACTTTTTTTGATATATCAAGATTTTTAAAGAGAAGAGAATGGTGCCAGCTATAACTGATTAACTCAATATATAATGTTTAACTTAAAGTCGAAAATTTATGATGAGTGAAAGTAGAAATAGGATAATAATAATGTTAAGAGATCCCATGACCATATCCATCAAATCTAATATAACATAATATTTCAATAATTCTAATCTCCTTTGAACATACATACAAAACACCCTCAATCATGTCCTAACTTTAACATTGATTATCATGGACCATAACAAGATCCTAAAAGTGTGATGGAAGGTGTATGTAACCCTACAATGTCAATTCAAATTCCCTTCAAATTAATTTTAAATCGAAATATTGAAATTGAAGTTACAATAACTTTTTCAAAGAGAACTGAAAGTTTGAAAGTGAAACAAAATTCCCAATATTTAAGTTGAAATCACAATATTGAAACCAAAATTTTGAAATTGATAATTAATTAATTTTAAACCGAATATTAAGATTAAAATCACAATAACTTTTCCTAATGGAACAAAAATTTTAAAATTGAAATTGAAATCACAATATTGAAACCAAAATATTAAAATTGAAGCAATTAATTTTAAACAAAAATATTGAAATTGAAATCACAACATTAAAACAAAAAGTTTTAAATGAAAAAATATCATTTTTTTTTTAATAATCATCTCTAGTGATACAAGATTGTCTTCAAAACTTTTACATTGTGAACAATTTTCCTAATTAGAAGAAAAAAAATTAAACCAAGACTAAATAAAATGCAAAATAAATATATAAATATGAACTTGAAAGTGAGTCAGGATAACTTCAAAGATTGAATCACAAGTTTGGTAGCTATATATCTTGTAAAATTCTCCTAACACAAATTTGCAAATATTTGACAGTTTTTACAAAGAATCTTACGATACATTAAATAACATAGATCTTTATAGAAAATCATTACCATTTTTAAAATATAGGCCAAAATTTTCAAATATTGAAGATAATTTGATAATATTTATTCATTTCCTAATTAAATTTTCAATACAACTTTGGCTCTCGATTCACTATATAAAGAGTTACGATAGAAGTAGCCTGTAAAATACTCGTGACACAAATTTGCAAATATTTGATGGTTTTTACAAAGAATCTTACGATACATTAAATAATAGAGATCTTTATAGAAAATTAGTACCATTTTAAAAATATAGGCCAAAATTTCCCAATATTGAAGATAATTTGATAATATTTATTCATTTCCTAATTAAATTTGCAATACAACTAATTTGGCTCTCAATTTCACTATATAAAGAGTTACGATAGAAGTAGCCTAGCATCGAATAAATTTATTCTCATTGGTATCAAAATAATGGGGCAAAAATTTCAATACAGTTTATCGATTGTTCTCCTTGTGCTTTGCATAATTAGCACTAAAGGGTCAAGTGAATCGATCCCACCAACACCTTTTGTGGTTCATGTGATCAATGGTTTGAGCAATGATAATGTTCCCTTGTACATTCATTGTCAATCCAAAGATGATGATCTTGGCGAGCATTATCTCCATGTTGGCCAAGATTTTCACTGGAATGTTAGAGTCGACTCGGAAACAATACTTTTCTTCTGTAATTTTAAATGGAGAAATTTCGACTCTACTTTTGATGTTTTTAGAGTTAAAGATGGCTTAGAAAGATGCGGCCAATTTCATACGTGTTTTTGGCAAACTAGAGATGACGGATTTTATTTTGGCTCCGATGGCAAAGAATGGTCTAAGGTGAGAGCATGGTGATATCACAGTAAAGAAAACAACTTTGGCTGATGTGGGTTGAATTTGCAAACTAAATAAAATATATATATATATATATATATATATATATATATATATATTATCCCCAATTATCTTATTTTGTGTAATTGAGCACCTCAATTTTACTTTGGTAATGGAATAAAAGTGCTCATGATGAGTATTTCTTCTTTTTCTTGGAAATTATTCTCACTACACCATTCTCTCTCTCTCTCTTCAAAGGAAGAATAGGCATAGTTGTATGAGCAACCAAACGCAGATGCCCTGGTTTGTAAAATTTTTCCACCACACCAACAAAGGGAATACCAATGTTGTAGTTGTTTTATTCTACCCTCAACAATAAAAACAGCACATGAGCAATTCATTAGTCACACTTGTATCCTTAGGTAGGGATGGCCCACACGCTTCTCTTTCTTTCAATGTCCACTTTAGCTCTGGCAACTATGGAGCCAAACCACTTTAGACTATGTAACGATGAGCCAACAGGAGGAACAAGGTGGGCAGTTCTTGCGGCTGGTTCGGGAGATTATAAAAAATTATAGGCACGAGGTGACACACTTGTTCACCTAAACTACATCATTTCATAAAGTCCTAAACAATTTCTTAATCAAATGAATTTTCCCAATCTTGTTGCAGGCTGATGTATGTCATGCTTATCGAATACCTAAAAATTGTGGACTGAAAGATGAGAACATAGTTGTTTTCATGTATGATGACATTGCTTATTTTAAGTAGAACCCTACGCCCAAATGAACTAAGCTACACATTACTGCGATGATGGTTGTATAGCATTACTGCGATGAACCAAGCTACACGTACATAGCATAGTTATCCTTGTTTAACTCATAAACCCCTCTCACATACTAATTCTGTGCTGCCCTTATTCAGCAAATGATTCGCGGATTGAGACTTTGGAGAAACAATATAGTGTAGTATGGAATTTGGTGGTTAAGAATTTGCTTGGTGTCTCTAAAATGTTCTATTCTTTCGACCAAATTTGCATTGACAGGTTAAAATAGGACTTCACTGTCCCATGTTATGCAGTATGGAGATTTGGGAATGAACAAAGATGTTCTCTGCACTTACTTTGGTACCAATCCTGAAAATGACAATAAAACTGGCACAAACCATTCTCAAGGGTAAGTGACGCCAATCTCCATCTGATGATGCACAAGGGCTTTAATGAATGGAGACATTGGACTCATTTGGTGATAACTTTTCTATTCCTCTCAGTATCAAAATGCTCCCCAAGGGTCTCCGATGAAGCTTGAAGCTCAAAACCAGCTACTAAATGAATTGTCCCATAAGAAGCGGATCGAACAAAGCTTTGAAAATATCGGAAAGCAATTGTTTGGGTCTGCACTTCTATGTTCCTTTATGAACGTGACGAATGATTTCAGAAGAAATAGGGTGGAAAAAAAAACCAAAGGAGATGGAAATCTTGATGACTAGAAGTTGTTTTTCCCTTTCTGCTCTGCAGGTGAACACTTGTCAGGACCACTGTGGAGCATTGAAGACGTACGGTCTGAAATATACGCATACAATGGCTAATATGTGAAATGCGGGGTCAAAGTGGTGCAAATGGCCATGGCATCGTCTAAAGAATGCACAAAGTAGAATATCAACCTCCATGAGATCTGGCAGCTCCCTTCACAGTGAAGTGTGGTGGTTTCTAGCTCTCTCTAAGTGTACCAAATGCACTTTAACATCTCTCTCTCTCTCAAACGCCTAAAATCATGGACTAAAAGTTCAGCTCAAATTCAACGCATCATGAATCTTAGCGAACTAAGATCAACATCATGACAGTAAAATCAACACCTCAGGAAAGACTCCATTACTCTCATAGTGTGCCAAAGTTTGAGAATTCAATGGCCTCAAAGTGAGAGCCAATTAACATTTATATCAGAAAGCGAGTCCCACTCTCAATCCCACAAGAATATTGTCAAATTTTATTTAGTTTTATTTACTTTTACATGGCAGTAAAATCATCAGACATGGACTAAGAGTAGAAAATTATAAATGGTAGTAAAAACAGATGAAGCAATTTGCAAGTGTTCCTGGGTTATGGCTTCACTGTCACTGTCTGTAGGCATCGGGCTTGTTTTCCTAAGGAGCACAAGTCTCACCTGCACTTTCTTTGTTGTCCTGCAATTTTCTGTATTTAAGTCATGGCTCGCATAATACAGATGTATAAACTCAACACTTTTGATAACTTTAAAGTGGACATCTTCGCCCAAGATTAATACAGATGCCATACTTGTGAACATCCACCTGAATTACCACTATTATATTTCATAAAATAGTTTGGATCCAGCTTGGCTGTGGCACAGAAAGTTATATTAGGCTGTCACTAACTCCTGTATATAAACCCAAACCAATGTTATCAAAATCATACTTCGTGAATTTTAAAATTATGATTTAATTGATTCAATCGTGGGTCAACCTAATTTTTTAATTAATAATTAAAAATATATAAAATTATTTTTTAAAATAAAAATATATATTAATTTCATATTTTCATATAAAAATTTTAAAATAAAATTTTAATAAATATAAAATCAACGATCACTGTTAAAATTCTTATTAAGTAATAAATTCAGTTAATCGAGAGATTGAGAGGAGAAGAAGAGGAGAAGTTGATAGATTTGGAAAGATTTTTAGGAATTTTAATTTGTAATTTTTATTAACATCTTATATTCTAAATGACCTAAATGCTCTTTTATCTAAAATTTAATGAATTAAATTCTAGTGAATTTTTCATATTTGATAATTAAATACAAACCGCCCCGTTTTATTAAAAAACCGCAGTTGAGCCATGATTTACTAAAAAATCATGAATGAACTGTGCTGACCGGTGGTTTAATTATTTAGACAGTATTTTATTCAAATTGACCCGTTTTTCTTTCACAATACGATCCAACCGTGGTATCGTAGGGTTTTGATAACACTGACCTAAACCTTGTGGAGCAATTCATTCTTTTGAGCTCTTTCAATTTTTTTGAGAACGCCCGGTTAAAATGGACGACAATCAAGAATTGAATTGAAATTCATATGATTTGTTTAAATATATAAAATGAAAATGGGGTTCAAAAATGAAATCTCCAAATTATGAGGTTTCTAAAATTTAAATAAAAACATAAATTTTTAAAACTTATCGGTAAAATTTTTGATTTCAAATCAAATTTTGATTGATTCGCAGGTGTAAAACCAACGGCCCCCTTACCCTTGGAATGGTGGCTAGACATGTGAGGAATGGTTGGTGATCATCTTCCTTAGCCATAGAAGAACCCAAACCCAACTACAAACAAAAATACAAGCCATACATGTTTACCCTGCAGTAAATTATTTTCAAATTATTTATTAAAAAAGGTTTTATTTTTTATTATCATTATTTTTTTTGGGTATGACGCTATCAAATTGTCAAGACAGAATAAATTTCAAGCGAGTTCAGGATATGGATCATTTTACTTTTTTTTTACCTTGTTATTAAGATTTTACCGGTAGTAATATGTAAAAAATATATATATATTTTTATAAATCTTCGGTATTCAAAAATTATGTTAGATCCGATTAAATATATTTCGAGTTGAATTAAATTTTTAAAGGATAAAACTCTCTCGACACCTTTTTTTTTTTTTTTTCTAACTCTTGTCACTTTCGAATGCTTTTTCCCCTGGGGGGAAGGGGTCTACCATACCTTCTATTCTAGGCTTCAATTATTATTCAAGGTTGTTCTTTCTTAGGTAGAGCTTCTTTGATGACTGGTGTTGTTTTTTCACCAACCTCAAAATTTAATCATAGACCTAAAATCGGCCTACCGACCCACATTTTCCTGAACTTACTTCCATTTTGAAAAATCTCAATTTCTCCCCATTTATTTAATTTATAATATTTTTCACTAAAATAAAAAAATACAAGAAATAGCATTTTACTAGTAAAAATAATTTTTTTTTGTAAAAATTATTTAATTTATCATTATATTAATATTTTTTTATGTTTAAATATTTATCCAATTTTAGTTCCATCTCAACTTTTTTAAACACATCCTAAATAACTTTAAAGCAGAAGGAACTTTAGACTGAAAAAATCTTAATTAACTCTTACATAGTTTTAAATTACGGTGATATAATAATAATAATAATAATAATAATAATAATAATAATAATAATAAAAACGGAACATATACTATAACAACATTTTGTGCCACAGTTAGCTAAATTAATTTTCTCCTTAATAACAAATAAATGTGTGTTGTTTTAAGTTAAATCAATTTTGATTCTTTTTTTTTTTTATACAAGGAGATGCAATCAAGTGAGATTGAATCAAGAGAAGGATGATAGAAGTGGGAAGACTCTACCGTTTGATCTGTGACACAATTTATGTACTCGGCTAGGAGTGTGTCCATTTGCTTGCACAAACTTTTTTTAAGGTCTTTGTGAATCACTTCAAGACCTCATCAACACAATCTTGTTTCACAAAAGGTTTTATCAAATTATTTTTAATTTGATATAAAATGCTAAAGATCAATAACATGTGAGTTTAATAGCAAGATATTAAACTCTTTAATCAAGATTTTGAATTCAAATTTTAAAAATAAAAAAACGGCATCGAGAGAGTCAAGTTCTAAAAGTGGATTTGATAGATTTCCGGATACCCATTTTTAAGTATCAAAAATGCTAAACATTTCTAACTAAATTTTTTGTTGGGTGGGCTGGAGGAAGGGCCTGCCCTAGCCTACTCCAAATTCAAACACGGACAAAAGCTTACTTCCAATTCAACCTGCCTCGTATGTTTTTTCGGTGAAACATATGGCCTACTTAGGTCGGAGCAAGAGCGATGCCACGTAGTCTAATGCCTGCCGTACGAAACCCCCCCCCCCCCCAAAAAAAATAAAATTAAGGGCCTACCATGGGACCATTTTGTCATGTGATCCACCAACCCATACCTCTCGTTCTCAAGAAGCCTATCCATGAGAAAATCAAATGAGAGAGAACTAAGAGAGGATAATGCCATATTTTAATTTTGAATTTTGAAATTTGGGGTGGGAACATGAGTATGGGTGCTGGACATGCCTAAAACTAATTCTACCAGAATGTTTGGTGGATTATTAGTCGGAAAAAACACTAACAATACAACATGAGAGAGAAGGTTTACACCAATGGAAAATTAGTTTAATAGATAAATGTGTTAATTCAGTTAAGAATGAAAAATCTATATTAGAAAAGCTCTCTTTAAATTAAATCGATAATGCTCAAGCCAAATTATTTAGAGCCTAATTCTAAATACCGATTGATCATGTAAAGAGAGAGAGAAAGAGAGAGAGGGACAATGTTTACTCACCACATCTTGTTACAGTCACTGGGAAGAATTTTAATTTGATACAAAGAGCTAAACATTTCTACATAATATTTCTTTTTAAAAATGAAAATAAAGGGTTCAATTGCCTTCTCTTTGCAATGGGAATAGAATAGGACATCTCTCTCTCTCAGAGTCAAAACCCAAGATCAAGCGGCAAATCTCTCTGCCGTTTGCAAGTTCTTCTCTCCGCAAAGCTCTCATAAGCTTATTTAATTAAGACATCAAAATTCAAACGGAAATAATGCAATTTAAAATCAATGTTACTTGCGTTCCCCCATGCAGCAGCTGCCTGTCAAATAAGGTAGTCTCTCCTACCAATCTAAAACTAAGACCAGCCACCAAGTTGGCGTGCTCTGAAGGACTGGTACACACACTGAACCGACCACCAAGTTGATTATTTATTTTACAGCAAAACATATTCACTGATCCCAGGACAGACCGGTTCTTCAAGCTCAACCCGACAATAAGCTCCTCAGCTTAAGAGCACAAAGCAATCATATCAACACAATGTGGCTGCGCATACTACTACTACTGGTGTTCTCAAGCCTTGTAACTTCGCAGAATATTATCGAATATCTACCAGGATATCAGGGTAAACTTCCCTTCACACTCGAAACAGGGTAAGTATCATTCTTTCATTTTCTGGTTTGCCCGCATGTTAATGTAGCTCTAAGAGTGATGCATTTTCGTTAAGGTATGTCGGGGTTGGGGAGTTGGAAGAAGTGCAGCTGTTCTACTACTTCATTGAATCAGAAAGAAATCCTGCAACTGATCCTCTTCTATTATGGCTTTCCGGGGATCCAGGATGCTCTTCTTTGTCTGGCCTGGTTTATGAAGTTGGTAATGTTTCTTCTTCTGCCATTTTCTTTCCACATGAATATAAACTCCCCTAGAAACTTGAATGTCAATGGAGATGAAATGAAACTTCACCAAAATGAGTTTCCTGAAAGACAATATAGCTTAGATGTAGTCCCATTACTCATTAAACCACAGGACAGAAGGTACAAACAAGCATACGTCCATTATATTTGAACCTAGCTTTGCTGGTCAATGAAGATTTGAATGGGAACCACATACAATCCCATTCTAACTGCTTGGATATTCAAAAGTAAAATATATGATTTTACAAATACTTTTGATTCATATATTTTGTTGCACAAATCAAGATAAAGATTTTAACAATGGGAGATGATAACATGCTTTCCGTTCCTTAGAGAGCGTGTGCACACACACACACGTGTGAGAGAGAGTAGCAAAATTATCCACGTTTTTAATTCTCTCAAATTTTATTTTCATTCTCATTCCATCGCCTATTTCATGAATGGCAATTCTCAATTTGTTACCCAACCCTCCCTATTTCAAACTATGAAGTAGTATTTGCAAACATGGGGATAGTATCAATTTAAGAAATGATTTCCTTACACACCAATTAATGAGGCTTAGTGTTAGGATTGAAGCCGCAAGAGACCAACTGGATGAGGATGTGTCAGTTGCATTCATGAGTCCAAATGGCATCACGATGAACTCGTAATGTCCAGAATGTGTTCAGAAGGCTGTTTTGGATATGTCGGACACCTTGACTCGAATTTGGTGGTAACCGGATCATAAATCCAACTTTGAGAAGTAGTGAGCTCCATATAATTCGTCCAACAACTCATAAACAACTGGAAGTGGACACTTGTCCGAAATGGTGGCTTTGTTCAACTCAAATTGTTATGTAACAGATAGTTGCAAAGGCACGTAAGCAGAAGGAATTGCACAATTCAAGGTAAGAAAGCTAACTTTCATTCAAAGAAAAGACCCATCGATACAAAGGGAGTAATTCCCAGCTAGAGAGCCTCTCGACTCCCCCCTTTCAGTCTAAAACTAAAGCTAAGTTCATACAGAATGTCTGCCCTTTCCCATTCCCCTGATCCCCTTATTTAAACATGCTTTCTACCCCATAACTAACTAAGATTCCCTACTGAAATTAGTTACTCCAAGCCAGCATTCTGGTGCAACTTCTTTTTGCGTTGGTAGATTATAAGCCCCTTAGGCACCACCTCATCATCCACATGTCCAGCTCCTGCCACATCCTCATCCAGCTGGTCTCTTGCGGCTTCAATCCTAACACTTAGGCTCATCACATACTGACGTAGAGGAATTCTGGTATCCAACATGACCAACAGCCAATGTGTAACTGCCAGTCAACCTAATTTGAATTTGTAAAGAGATTGCAAAGTTCAACTTTTCAAATGACAAAATGGAAGAAGAAGATAGACCGGAGTTCATGTAGGCAGTCCACAACTAATTTGAATGTTTCAACAACATTAGACCCATATTCACAAACACATCTACCTCAATCCATGGGATGGAATGAACTCCTCTCTTCTCTTTGAAAAGCACAACTAGGCCAACCAGAAGCTGGTAATTTCAAAAAGCATCATTATCAGTTTATCTAAATCTTGAAGTTTGATTTTATTTATGCATTAGTTTATGCCCATCAAAGCCAAATCAACACCAGACCAAGCTAAGTTTGAATTGCAAAATTACCACTCAATAGAAGCTTGCATTTCCCTACCAGCAAAAGGAGATGTCCCATTTATAGATTAGGAGTACAATGAGGATAAAATATCCTACAAAGTTGCAAGGTACAAAAGCAGAGTAGAAAATCCTATGGAACTGAAACATTGGAAATCCCATTTCCTTTTGATATCTTGCAAACTCCATTGCCTGAAGGCCCCAATAGCTATAGCAAAAGGAGGCTTGGAAAATGACTTCTTCCATTATATCACCATCATAAATAAGTTTAATTTGTATCACAAAAAATGACTTCAATATTGCCAATTAGATAATAAGATTCACAATCCTTGATTTGCGGAACTAAGAGGTCTTGTACCCCCAAAAACTAATAAATTATAAAAAGTGAAGCATTTAGCACAACTAATGTCAATTGCCGTTATCTTAATTTTTCGTTCATTCTACAAAAGGAAATCATGAGTTATCATCAAACTTTAAAACTGAACATCCAGATTCATACCCATATCATATTTTTTTTCACCCTCTTTAAAAGTAGTGAGATGTGCAATGAATTAATTTAGGTTTCAAGATCTCCAGCTGCCCTTGGGAAACAAACCATAATATTTAACAGAACAATTTGGCAATTAACATAATACCTGTCACTTGGTGGCACTAACATTTCTATGCCTCTGATTAGGTCCTCTAGTTTTTGACTATACAGCCTCAGCAACTAGGGGGAACAAGCCAACATTTACATTGAATTCCTATTCATGGACTAAGGTCAGCACTTCAAACTTAGTAGCTTCGCATTTAAAGGTGGCTACAAAACTGTGGTTGAACTTACATTCTAATCACAAGTCATGGGAATAAAACTTTCCAGGTTGCCAGCATAATATTTGTGGACGAACCAAGCGGTACTGGATTCTCCTATGCAACAAACTGGCAAGGTTATAATATCAGTGACACTCTTGCAGCAGAGGAGCTATATACTTTTCTGAGAAAGGTGGGTTGAATACCAAGATGTTTCCTTGGCAATTCTCATAAGCATTTGAAAAATATAACAAATAAGTGCTAAACAATTATAAGTACACGTTTTTTACATGCATGTGAAAGACTGTTGACTTCATTGGGTGCTTATTCTACCTGTGTTGCAGTGGTTGATTATTCATCCCCATTTCATGAACAACCCTCTCTATGTAGCCGGTGAATCATATTCAGGCATGATCGTCCCACAGCTTGTGAAGAAAATATTAAATGGTTAGTTATATTTATGATAATTATTTAATATGATTAACTCATGTTCCTATTCATCCCAAAAAGGAGTTGGAAATTTTCACCCACAACCAACAACTTCATAGTCACAACTTCGATGCCCTTTTCATCTCCCACCGATGAGCTCCAGAGAAGTAAAGGTCAATGGAAGAAAAAGAAAAGGAAAAAGAAAATCTTCTTCTGGACTTTGGCATAAAAAATATTGTACCTAATGATTTCTTTTTACAGGAAATGAAATTGGAAAAACCCCGCCATTAAACTTAAAGGTCAGTCCAAATTTCTACAGCTTCTTAGCATATGCAAACCCATGAGTGCCGGATATAATTGTTCAGGTAATAAACAAAGATATGTACTTAAAATGGACAGGGCTACATACTCGGCAACCCATATACAGATGAGAACATAGACCTCAACTCAAGAGTTGAATTTGCCTATCGAGTGAATCTTCTATCAGAAGAACTCTATGTGGTAACTACCCAACTTCTTATTTCTCTTCTCATATTTCGTCCATTACCAAAAGCAAGTAATCTTCAAACTTATGTTCTTCCCTTTGACCGGTGAAAAGTGGCCACCCAGGACTATCATGAATAAATTTGTGCATAAATGCTATTCAATCTCTTCTAGAGACAACCACTTAAGGATAGCAGCAGACCGCAAAAAACTAAAGCTACTGGAAATGAGCAATGTTGGAAAATTTTCTTTTATTGAACTCATGAAATGAAATTACAGTATTGCCTATGTTCTTCAATATAACTACAGCTCAACTTGTATCTGGAATATTCCTAATGTTCCCATGAACAGGCAGCCAAAGAAGATTGCAATGGCTGGTACATGAATGTAGATCCAAGCAATGAAGCATGCATTTCGGATCTCCGAGCGATCACAGATGTAAGAATTACGAAAATTTATGGTACTTAAGCAAAATAATATCTAAACTTTATGTGCTCCTGTATATAACTTTCCTTCCCATCTGGCAGTGCATTAGTAGGGTGTGTCAATCACACGTTTTGGAACCTTTTTGTGATCAATTATCTCCAAAACCAAAAGACTTAAATTCAGACCGAAGATACCTAACAGACGACTTCGCAGACTACATCAGGCCAATACCCCAACGCTTCAAATCCGAATCATGGTGCCGGGTAAATCCCACTGCCCCTTCACCCCCCCCCCCCCAGAAAAGAACTCTTCCACATCTTGTTTGGTACGCTCTTAACATACATTTTTTTTTTTTTTTTTTTTTTTTTTTTTTTTTTTGTAGAGTGATAACTACATTTATTCCTACATCTGGGCGAATGACAAAAAAGTCCAAGAAGCTCTTCATGTTCGACCGGTAGGTTCCTTCTAACTTCTAGGATGGACATTTCCTAAGGCTTTCTTTAATTGGGGGGGGGGGGAATAATTTTGCCACATTCTTTTCACCCATTTTATAAAAGGGTAAGAAAATGAGGGAAAATTTCCCCGATGACATTTTTCTAAATATAGCTACTCCCAAGACATTGTCTTAATAGAAGATACATTCTACATATGTTTACCCCTACACTATGTTTGATGGAAAACAGGGAACAGTAAAGACATGGGACAGATGCAATAAGACATTGTCAGAAAATTACATCTACGACGTCGTCAGTACCGTGGAAATTCAACGTCAACTAACTGCATCGGGAAAACGTGCCCTAATTTACAGGTAATATTACTATCACAATTTCATTTCCCAATTCTGGGTTTCACAAACAAAATTCCCTAAATCAGAAGTTGGAATCATGAAACACACAACAATACATATCTGAATCACATATTTGAAGAGAAAACAATGAGTTAAGAAGATATTAAGCATTCGATGACGTGATTTTTCCAGATTTCTGAATCAGAATGCCAAGTGAAAGACAATCAATCATCCATTAAGTTGAAAAAAATACGGAATTAGAGAAATACCTTCAAAGAGCTACGAAGAAAACTAATTTTTAAGGAGAGAACGAACCCTTCTCTTCAGAAACCCTAGATTTTGTGCTCAACCATTTCGTTTCTTTCTTTTGAGTTTTGAAGCACAAATTTATTTCGGGTAAGCCGAAGCAAAGTTAAAAATAAAATTTAGTTATTTTATAGAAAAGTTTTATTTTTATTTTTGTTTTAAAATTTTCAAAACATTTTTATTTTAGCAAAAAATAATATTATAGGTAAAATGAAATTAAAATATATATAATATTGAAAATTTTAATATTGAGCGTAAATAAAATTTATTTTTTTTAATTTTGTATAATGTTATATTGTTATTGGTAGAGGGTCATCCATTTGCACACATATATTTATTTTTTTGATTCCTATAAGTGAAATTTAAAATTATATTTTGACTAATCCGGTTCGAATGTCTATTGACCCTTATTTAGTGATGACTCTCCCAATATATTTTTTTTTTATTTTTTAAATTTTAAATCTAAAATTTGATTAAGAAACGTAACACTCGATTGTCCATTAATATATTTATATCAATATATTTATAAATATTTCTTAAATTTTTATCAAATTATTGAAATTATATTAATAAAATCTGTCAAAAATTATATGGGAAAAAAGGTATACTGGAAATTTAAAACAAGTAAGCAAAAGTTACCGCCCTCAAATTATTTTCCATTTCTTTTATGTGTGATCAAGCCAAAGAAAACAAATGCGTTGATCTATATATTTTATTATATATATTTTTTTAAAAAATCATATCAAAAGTGTTAAACCAGAATTTAAAACTTTTACGATATAATATACAATTTGATAAAATATTGAATAAAAAAAACATACAATTCAGTCAAAATTAAATATTATATAAAAATAGATAAAAGTGGATTTGAATATTTTTCTTTTTAATTTAGTTTTTAATTCAATCATTTCATATTTTAAATTCAAAAATAATAAATTAATAAGTAATAACTTTTTGTATCTCATGCTCTTCAATTAATTAATTCTCTACGCATCAGTTTTATTTTTCTTTTCACTTTCTAATCTCTTTGTTTTTCATTTTTCTCTCTAACATAATCTTTTCCTACTCTCTTTTTGTTTCAAATATTCCAACCATAACATGTCTCTTCATCTACATAAAGGAAAATCAAATTGGATCCAACGTTTTTGCTATTGTTTTTAACACTATTTTATTGCTTGTAAAAATTAAAGTTATAATTATAAAAAATATTACTTTTTTATTTTATAATTATTTATTATATATTATGTCAGAATAATCATACACGTCAGTTTAATCATTCAGGTTGATTAAATCACATATCGTTCAATTCACTAATTTAAGATTGAATACAATATTTAAAATAATGACTCTAAAAATTCGTTTTTTTTTATAGTTATATAAACTTTTATATAAAATTTGGTACATGTATTTAAGTGTTCAAAATATTTTAATCCAAGAAGAGTGGATAACTTCGCAATAGAAGAGAGAGTGCCCTCCATAGAATACATATTGTTTCCATTTTATATTAATTTGCTGCAGGCTTTATATATATATATATATATAGATTTCAAATTATTCACAATTTTTTTTTTTATCTATTTTAACAGTGGCGATCAGGACTTGGTGACACCATATGTGGGCACAGAAGCATGGATAGCTTCTCTCAACTTAACATTGGATGATGTTTGGACCCCATGGTTTGTTGATGGCCAAGTTGCAGGGTAAATTTTTTTTTTTTGGGCTTATGGTAATATTTGTGATTTGTTTCATGAGATAGGAATGATATTATATCATTTTTCACAATAATAGCACAACAAAGGAAGCCCAAATTAAAAATAGAAAGATAAATATAAAAAAAAAAAGGTTAATAAAGTGTGAATACCACCAATATACATTGGTAAGATAAAAAGTAAAAACATGAATAAGGTCCAAATGAAATTATCAAAAGTATATGGGGGGCCAAGGAGGGATGACAGGAACGGCCAAAGAAACTAGTGAACTGATTATTGAATAGATACAAATTCTAACATCATGAGAGTCCACTTGGTTCTCTGGCTCTTTGCTCGTAAAGCGACACACAGGAAAGAAAGCAGATTCAGCCTCCTTTGGGGCATGCAACTTTCTTTCCCACCTACACTGGCTTTGACTTCTATGATCTGGTTGATAATGGGAAAACTCTCTCGACAAAGAACAATCTTCTTCTTCATAATCCCTCCCTCTTCCTTCTAACTCCAGTATAGTTTTACAATAATTATTATTTTTTTATTTTTCTTTTATTTATACAGGTACACACAAAGGTTGAGAAACAACACATACACATTGACTTATGTGACGGTGAAGGGTGCAGGTCACACAGCTCCAGAATATAAGCCTAAAGAATGTCTTGGTATGGTGAGCAGATGGCTTGCTCATTACCATATTTAGAAAATGAAATGATTTTGCTGGAAAATACCTTTGGGAGCTGGGAATCATTTATTTTTACCTTTTGATCATTTTTGTTCCTTGTAGCTGCACTGCAATTAGATATTAGAAGTTCTTTGGTTGAAATTTATTTAACACCGACGCTCTCTCTTACCACGTAGTTCATGGAAATGAAAATAAAGGAACAGATAATCAAAATATAGAAAAAGACATAAATATATCCCTAATCCAAATTTTATTCGACTAATTTAGTCCAAACACTGTGGGACCTTTCGTGAAGAGATAGACTCTTCCAAATCCTATTTCTCCATTTCTATATCTCGAACCCAAGATCTATTGTTAAAAGAGTGCAGCACCCAAACACTAAACCCACAACAATTTGGTCTCTCTTTTTATTTTTAATATCTTAATGATGTAGATTATAAAAAACGCGAAATGATATAAGAATTTTTATATAAATATTAATTATTTTATACAAATAATAGAATAATCATATTTAATAATAAAAATCTAAAATGATCAAATATATACTTATTAATTATAAGATAAATAATATAAAAATTATAATTATAATTAAATAAATAAACAATTCATTAAATATAAAAAATATATAAATATACAAAATATAAATATTTTTGTATAAATATTAATTAATTTATCACAGTAAAATGTTTCGAATATAAATAAACGTTAGTATTAAAAAATTTCTGTTTATTATAGCGTATGACTGAGTCATATTTTAAATCCCCTTGTTTGAGACTCCAAAAAAAAAATAATAATTCAAATTCTTTTCTTATTACTAAGCACAAAATCTTAAATATTGGGATTCATCTTGTGCCCACCCCGAATTTAGGGTTTAAATTACAATATTTTAATTTGTCCCATATTCAGGTTGTCGAAAAATCTTTTATTTGACTCGGATTGACTACTTATAATATTCTTTTAACTAAGATAAAAATATTTTACATATGATACAACGGTTTGCAAACACAAATTAAACTTCTTTATAACAAAATTAAAATTATGAATATACCAATAAGTTTTTTAAATTAAAAACCTTACCCAATCATCTTACTCACAACATGGAATTTTATGCGATTTTCATCTTAGTACAAACAAGGGGTGAGTACTCAGCATATGTTTTCTCACTCTTCACGTTTTCATTTTCATTGGGAATGCCTAATGTTTTCTCATTTTCCATCTTATATTTTTTATCTCTAAAAAAATAATAAAAAATTTTATAAATATAGTCAAAAAATATATATTTTCCTATCTCTAATTTTTTTTAATAAAATTAAAAAATTTTAAAAAATATAAATTTTATTTATAATGAAAAACAATAGAAAATAACTTTAAAATTGTTTTCTATTTCTCTTAATAAATTGAAAAATTATATTTTTTAATTTTTATTTTTTAAAAATTAAAAAATGGAGTATTTAGGCATAATTTTATTTTCTTAAAAATTGTTTTTCGAAAATATCTTTACTTTCGACAACTAAAGTTATTCAAATTGAAGAAAGTTTTTAATTTTTTTATTGATATAGACTGGTATATAGTATTTGGTTTATTTAATTCGTAATTTATTTAATTTATATACTATTATTTTGTATTAATGTAGATAAAAATGATATATTTTTTATTTAAAAATATAATCTAATTGATGATATTAGGCCCAAATCATTGGCCGTCAATAAGATCACCTCAATATCTCTCTCTCTCTCGGTAGGCAACTACTCGATACTTCAACTAGTCAGCCCCAAAACCTTTTCGGTGCTCGATGGTCAACATGCAAACTACTAACATAATATCTACTCTTCCTAAATCATAGGGAGAATCTCACACAAATAAAAGGGAGATCTGCAATCGTGATCAATAAGAAAAAGAATCTCTGTAACGATCTGAACTTTTCAAACCAGATAGATTTTGCAATATTTAAGAATCTTATGGCATGATTCTCCGAAATCTTGGGACATTCTCGTAAAAAAATTAAGATTTAATCAACCCACTTGTACACGGCTCTTATGTCCAAAAGCTATATAAGCTCAAAGATGTCTACTGCCCAAGCAAGTCCTTTGGACCTACAACTTTACACACAAGTCATACAGAGCTTTTTTCCTCTCGAGATCAGTTTGTTTCTTTACTTTCGAAAACCGCTCTCTAACTTGAGTATCAGAGTTTCTTTTGCCGAAGTACTCTCTGACAGTTTTTTGTAGGTCTTACTAATTAAGACCGTCAAATGGCCAAATCATCCCGTTCGAGTTAGCGGGTGGAGTCTGACTCACCTCCAACACTAATCTTTCCCTATTTCTTGTTTTCCCTTGCTTCATAGACAAAATGGATTGTCATAAAACTCTAGCCTTCACCAGAATCACTTTTCCTACTTCACCCAAAAAAAAAAAAATCACTTTTCCTAAAGACAATGAAAGAGAACTTGGATATATTCCCGGCGCAACGTTAAATTCCAATATAGAGATCACACGGACACCAATTTTCATACAAAAACTCAAAGTGGAAAATGTTTGAATCTGTGTGTGTGTGTGTGTGTGTGTAAACATATACTTCAATCTTCTTCTACCTAGCTAATGTAGGAAAATCAACTCACACATCACTCAAGAAGATAGCAACAAGCATCCATTGATTGCACATGGTCCACTGATTTGAATTTTCGGGTAAACCTAAATAATTTTCCAACATGACCACCGCCAATGGCTGCGCAATTTTAATTGCCTAGCAACCACTAAAACCTAATTTGAATTTGTGGAGGGAGGGAAAATTCAAGAAAAACAAGAGTCATGAACTTGAAAGCATTCATTCTTTCTTTTTCTTTTTTGGCTATAGAAGAGAATTTTGGCTTGAGAAAAATTCAATATCTCAAATTGAAAGATAAGTTTGTAATCCACTAGATTTAAGGGTCAGCACAATGCCTGATCTAGGCTGTGTTTGATAAGAAGGATGGAAATAGATGGAAAGGGAAAATGAATAGAAAGGAAGACAAGGGCAAAGACGTTTTCAAGGAGATAGTCTAATGATTATATTCTCTTTTATAACTTTATGATTCGAGATTCAAATTTTATTATAAAGAAAAAAAAAAGGAATGGGCCAAAGATGGGAGTTATTATTTCCCACTTTGTTTGGTTTAAGGAAGTGGAGAGACGGGGGTGTAGACGTAGAAGGAAAGGGACAAGGTAGGAAGAGAGGAAATAAATTTTCCTTCCCATCTACCAAAGCAAAGGGAAATGTCTTTCCCTTCTATTTTCCCTATTAATTTTTTTTAAAAAAAGTGAAATATCTCATCAGGGCTGAAAACGTTGTCATTAGTGTCGTTTTCACTTAACTTTACTCGAGAGTATTAATCTTCACATTTTTATTTAGTCATTTTTTTTTTTCATTTTCTCAAACGTCCCAAGGGGTTTTTTTTTCTCCGATGAGAAATATGTGGTAGAGTTATACACTTATACAATTAACAAATAAACCAGTAGTCCCTTAGAGACAGCTCATACAATAGAACCTTCTCATTTTTATTATCTTTTTTCCGATTCAATCCGTATTGATTGTATCTTCTTATATTAAAAAATAATCAATAATTACTCTTCTAATATAATTACTAAGTAAATTTGAATCAGTACCTTAATAGAGGAGACAAAACACATCAACTGCTATGCTATGTTTGCTCCAAAGTTCGTTTCACCGAAAATATTCCTATTTTCAAGTAAATATCAATGAAGTTTTGAATAAATAACATATTAACAAGGAAAAATTGTAAATAATTCTTCTGTAATTTGTGATATTTGACAAATTGCTATTATAGTTTTAAAACCGATAAAAAGTCATTTGTGATTCACTTTTTTTTTTTGGGTAAGTTGTCGCTTGTGTTTTCAAAACAGGTAAAAAGTCATCTATTTTTTTTTCTTTTGAACATATCACTCCTTGTAGTTTACTTTATTAAAAACGTAAAAGTAAAAGAAAAAAACAAAAATCACATAAAAAAATCTACACCGAAAAAAAAAAAAATTCTCACCTTCTTCTTCCAAATGTCCCTAAAGAACACAAATGATCCATTACCTTAATAATTTGTTAGATAAAAGATTTTTCGGTGAAAGAGAGAGAGAGAGTCTTTGGAAATAGTTTATTTAAATAAATTTAATAATATTTAAATTAAATTAATCGTATAATCTAAATATTTGTTCGGTGAAAATAATGAAAAAAGAGGAGAAATATTATGGGAGTGATAATTTTATATTTACATTTTTTTTCTCTGTAGTACACGTGTCATTAAATTGGTGTGATTTCTATTGTGCTAAATTCCGAGGGAGCACGGGAACCAAGATGTGCGACGTTTCATTCGTCTGATTAACCTTTACCAAAATGAATTGCCTGAGCATCCACAAAAGGGACATCCACGTTCGACATGTGACCTTTGAAACTCCCAGAGGTCTCCGAAAGGCAGCTGCCAGTCAGAATAATGGATAGGAATCATGATGTAGTCTCTACCTACCAATCAGAAATTCAAACTTCCAACCAAATAATATGGTGGGCAAATTCGATGATTTATACCTCCCATTCATTGGGTTTCAAAAAATAAATGGAAAAACATTATACACTGATACCCAGGTTTGGAGGCCTCAACATGATGTGGCTATGCATACTCGTATTACTGGTGTTTTCAAGCAGCATAACTTCACAGACCATTGTTGAATATCTACCAGGCTATGCCGGTACACTCCCCTTCACTCTCGAAACAGGGTAAGCTTCTTTTCTTGTTTTTATCGTCTTGGTCTTCCACATGTTAATGTAGCTAGGAATGGTGATATATCGGGGTTGGGGAATTGGAACTAGTGCAGCTCTTGCACTGCTTCATTGAGTCCGAGAGAGCTTGGCAGCCATCGAGCCTCCTGTTATGGCTCACTGGAGGTCCAGGTTGCTCTTCTTTGTCCGGACTGATGCGTGAAGTTGGTAACACCACCACCAAGTACTTTATTATTTATCACGGGGTTAAAGAAATAAATTGGTAGGAGGGAGAAGTGAAAAATACCCTCTTATGGTAAGAGAGGGACAGAGTGATACAACTTGAAAAGATAAAAGGCAAAGTAGTAGTTTTAAACATATTAATAATTATACTTGTATTAATTAAGACTTATTTTATTTTTCTTAAATGGGACTGATTAAAAAAAAAGCTCTACGGAATACAAAATATTAAATTTCAACTTAAATTGTAGCATATTTTTGAAAAAAAAAACTGAAATATTGTATTTATGTAAATTATTAAATATAAAAAACTCTGGCATTAACAACGACAATAGCAATTAAATTTTCAACTCACTAAATGGAGTCAATTTTGTGAATCTGTTTATATCATTGTACTATGGCATGAAAAAAAGAAAGAAAAAAACTCATAGATGGTAATAATTAAATTTTTTAATTTAAATTTTTAATTTTTATTTATAAAATTTTATAACTTTTATTATAATTAAAAAATACGTATAAAATAAAAAAAAACAGATAAATTAAAAAAAAATAAGATTACTCAAATTCTATCGAAGTGCTTTTGACAAGTCAAAGATCTGGAATCCATCGTTATCAAAACCATATTTAAACTTAGGAATATTGAAAATTCTAATTTTCTGGTCGATGGATTACATAATGCATTGAGAGCAACTTTGACATTCTGCACTCGACAAGACATCGACAGCATCTTGCTTGGATTTTGAAATTTTCGTAAAATAATCCCCCTTCCGATCCGTAAGTCACGCCATGGCAGCAACCAGCTTGGTGTAATTTGAAGATTTGGTGCACACACAAGGTGGCTTTCAGAACAATTCGAAAAAGAAGTTTGAATCCCCACATATATAAATTTCAAGCGAACGCTAATCGCTAACAACTAAGGTACGTAGTAAGTTCCAGATGATCAGCCAAACACCTATGTGGCTACGCATAGTTGTGTTGCTGGCTTTCTCCAGCCTAGTAGCCTCACAGACAATCGTCGAATCCCTTCCCGGATATTCCGGTGAACTTCCCTTTACACTCGAAACGGGGTAGGAGTCCTGTGATTCCTCTTGCAACATCTTTCTCCTTCTAATGTTGATTCAGCTAATATTCTTCCAATTTTTGTTCAAGATACGTGGGGGTCGGGGACTTGGATGAGGTGCAGCTCTTCTACTACTTCATCGAATCTGAAAGAGATCCGGCAGTTGATCCTCTATTGCTTTGGCTCACCGGAGGTCCGGGTTGCTCTGCGCTGTCTGGACTAATTTATGAAACTGGTAATGTTCTTTCACATACGATGAATTGAACAGTTGTACCTTCCCAACCGAGCCTATCCTGATAGAGAAACGGAATGTCATAGTATGCTTTTTATCTATGGCTCCCTCCACATCGTTAGAAGCTGAACCACTTTTTTTCGCCAGAATGAGTTGCCTGAAGGATGACAAAGGTTGATATTAGACCATGTTTGGTAGGATAGCAATGCTATTCGTCATAACATTCACCGAACATGCCTCTGAAGTCTCATTAAACATGAAAAAGATGAGCATCCCCATATTAGGCATGAATCAGAACATAGATAGATATGCAAACAAGCATTGACCCATAACAGTTAGAAAGTGGGTAATCACAGGTATTCCAATATAATATACATACATACATACATACATACATACATACAAACATACAACATGAAAAAGATGAGCAACCCCATATTAGGCATAAATCCGAACATTGATAGACAGATATGCAAACAAGCATTGACCCATAACAGTTAGAAAGTGGGTAATCGGAGGGTTTTCCTATATAATATGCATACATACATACATATAACACGAAAAAGATGAGCATCCACATTTTAGGCATAAATCCACGTTGATAGATAAGCAAACAAGCATTGACCCAAAACAGTTAGAAAGTAGGTAATCTCGGGGTATTCCAATAAAATATATATGTGCGCGTGCGCTCGCACACAAAGTATTGCTTACATACATATATTTATTTCTTACACCACAGGTAGGATAATTTAGATGGAAAGCTGCCAGTCAAAACATACATACATGCATAAATATTGATGACTTGCCATGTTCTTTTAATGTTTATAACAAGCACAGCTCAGCCCCAGGGTGGTGACAACTTAACAGTGGTTAACTACAGGGCCAATTTTGACAGGATTTTAATATTAACAGCTCAGTTTTGGTAGACTAACATCTCAACACTTGTGCCTAGGTCCCTTAACTTTTGACTTCACGGCCTCAGCAACAAGAGGAAACAAGCCAAAGTTAAAATTGAACCCATACTCATGGACTAAGGTCGATGGATTGAAACTCAAAAACTTTGGATTTCAAAGAATCAAATAAATTTTCAATTGAACTTATTTTCCAATGGCTAACACTCACCAGGTTGCCAGCATAATATTCGTTGATGAACCTGTTGGTACCGGATTCTCCTATGCCACAAACTCACAAGGTTACAATATTAGCAGCACTCTTACAGCTGAAGAGCTCTATACTTTTCTAAGAAAGGTAAGTGGATGCTGTTCTCATTTTGAAGTAGAACAAATGGAATTCTCACAATGCATACCCACGTGCTGCTTCGTTCCGCAGTGGTTGATCAATCATCCCCAATTCATCAACAATCCACTGTATGTAGCGGGTGATTCGTATTCAGGCCTTATAATACCACAGATTGTGCAGAAAATAGTAAAAGGTCAGGTTTTGTAACTTATGCTCCTCATAAGTTACTTCAATTACTCCACTGATTTTACTTCGGGATTCTGTCTTTAAGACCATCTTGCCCTTAATGATTTCTATCTGTAGGTAATGAAGTAGGAACAGACCCACCAATGAATCTGAAGGTAAGTCCAAAGAATATTGTAGCTTGAACTGAGATAATCCTCTTCAAGGAATAATCAAGCCATGAAGTACGTGAAATGGACAGGGCTATGTGATGGGCAACCCGACAACAGATGAGAATATAGACTACAATTCCAGAGTCGATTTTGCTTATCGGGTGAATCTTATATCAGAGGAACTCTATATGGTAATCACCCAATCTCTCCATTCGCTTCTTATGTTCAATCTTATATCATATACTTTCTACAACATCATGCTCAGGCTGCAAAAGAAGATTGTCATGGGCAGTACAAAGATGTGGACCCAAGCAATGAAGCGTGCATATCAGATGTTCAAGCTATCCTAGATGTAAGAATTACTGGAATTTCCAACTCTTTATGGCTACATATTCTCTAATTACTCGTAAGAAACTATATGTATAACTTGTCGTCCTAATATGTAGTGCACCAGCAGCCTCTACGTTGCACAAATCTTGGAACCTAATTGTGAGAAGTTATCTCCAAAACCGAAAGATATGAATTGGAACAGAGGGATTCTGAAAGACCTCACAGACTACATCAGACCAGTTCCTCGAGGCTCTGACTCTGAACTATGGTGTCGGGTATGTAAACGTCCCCTCTCCCAAAAAGAAAAAAAGAACAAAAAACCTGACCCAGAAGCTTCTACCTTTCCTCATTTATTAATAAAAAACTACAAATGTCAGCAAAATGGTGAAATAATAATGGACTAAGCAATTATTTTTTGACTGAAACAGATCCCATGTCACTCTCCCCCTCCCTCAGTCTCTATCTCCCTTGCTACCAATAAGTTTAACTCTTTGAAATTCCACTTGTTTTGTAGAATGACAACTACATATACATCTACATTTGGGCCAACGATAAAACTGTCCAAGAAGCTCTAAATATTCGACCGGTATGTCAATTTTAACTTACAGGATTAGCACTATCCTATGTTGCATGTCCCTGTGCCATTTACCAGTGCCATGTGGCTTTACCCTGTGCCATTTGCCATTTGCCATTTGCCATGTTTTACTAGCACTATGCCAGTGTATATCTATATTCAAATTTTTTTTTGCTAATGTGTGATCAGGGGACAATTAGTACCTGGGTGAGATGCAATCATACATTGCAAACATATTACATTGAAGACATAAAAAGCGTGGTTAAAATTCATCAAGAACTAACCTCGAAAGATTATCGAGTTCTAATTTACAGGTAATATCATTATTAACATAATTTTCTCTACTCAATTTTATTCATTGATTTGCACAAAAAAATAAGAAAACCATACAATTACTCAGCTAATACAAGAAGAAAATTGACGAATTGAGAATGTAAACATGTAATGTATTTATTATAAACCCTAATTAATCAGAATGAGATTGAGATTTGAAGATTTGGGAATTATAAAGAATGATGGAAATTTTGAATGAAAAAGTATTGCAAGTAACATATTTACAAATAAGAAATAGTATGATATTTACACATTGTGGCATTTTATTCTGGGTTAATTTAAAAACACTTCTCTTGTTTTCCATAATTCTGACAAATTAGGGTTTTGTTTGCAGCGGTGACCAGGACATGGTGATACCATATGTGGGTACTCAGACTTGGATAAATCTTCTTAATTTAAGTGTTGATGATATTTGGAGTCCATGGTTTGTTGATGGCCAGGTTGCAGGGTATGATTATAAACTTCTCCCAACCTTATTGTAATTTTTCTTTTCAACCACATCACTTAAGAATACCATTAATTAGTAAGAAAATGCAAGGAACAAACCTAACCCAACTAGACCAACATTGTGGTTTGGTATGTCATTTAAAAAAAAATAAAAATAAAAACAAAACAAAAACAAAAAACAAAAAACGAAGAAAGAAAGAAAGAAAGAAAGAAAATTCAAATTATCACAAGTTTAGTTTCATTTTTATAATTGACATAATTTTTTATTTATGCAGATATACAAAGAGATTTAGGAACAATACGTACACATTGACGTATGCAACCCTGAAGGTAATGAATATATATTTTATTTTATTTTTTATTTAATAGGAGGCTTTATAGGTTTAAAATTATACAATATCAACAATTTTTACTTGCACAGACACTAAATAAATCAGAATTTTCCAACATATTTTCTAATTTAAAGTAATTACGATCAATGTTTTACTTATATTTCATTCTATATTTTGCAGGGTGCTGGTCACACAGGTCCGGAATACAAACCCAAAGAAGGTCTTGCCATGGTGCGGAGATGGTTTGCTCATTACCATCTTTGAATAGCAAAAAATGGGGCAACAAAGCGGATATTTTGATAAAATATGTTTTTTTTTCTTTTTTGCCCCCTTTTTTTTTATCTTACAAGGAGGTAAAATTTTTGGGATGACTGTTCCGGCCCTAAACCTAATTGTAATGGAGCAAAAAATTTATATTACGTGATCAATAAGTTTGGTTTAAATTTGATATTTTATTACCGTAAAATATTTTATTTAAATTATAGTAATTTTATTTAGAGAGTGAAACTAATAGAATAAGTTGATTGGAGACATCGTATGCAATATTTAAATTAATTTAGACAAAATATTAAAAAAATAGATTTTAAAATACCTAAAAAGGTAATAACTTGACTTATTTTAATAAATAGCAATGAAATATATGTTAAGGCATCGGATCTTACCCCAATTAATTTTAAATAGAATTAATATTAATATATCAAAGTTTTGACTTAATTTGGTTCATCCGGAGCAGATAGATCTAAGAGCTATGCCTCACATAACCAACCGGGGGAGATAAAGCCAGAGAAGGCAAAATTTGTTAATATAATAAAAAAATACAAAATTTTAAATTTACTATTAAAAAAATAATAATAATAATTAAATCTATTTAAGTAATACTTTCACAATCAATATTTAAATCTTAGAAATTAAATTTTAATAAAAAGAATGTGATATATATACTTAAAAATTTACTATTATTATTAGGTAGTCTTGTGGTGACCTATGATACACGAAAACTTCTCGATATTAATATTTTTATGTTTTGGAAATATTTAAACATGTTAAATTAATTTATATTTATATAAAAATACTTATATTTTTTATAATTTTACATATTTCCATATTTAATGATTTAATGATTTATTTATTTATAATTTTTATTTTTTATATTAATTATCTTGTGATTAATAATTATATTTTTGATCATTTAAATTTTTATTATAAAATATAACTATTTTATTATTTTTATAAAATAATTAATATTTATATAAAAATATTCATATTTTTTATATTTGATCGCATTTTCATTTCTTATATTTTTACATAACACTATTTTAAGAATTATAATTATAAATCATGTAATTTATTGTAAGAGAACACTTTGGTAATGAAGAGGTAATGACCCAAAAAATTAAAAAAAAAAAAAAGGGGGTATGTACTAAAGAAAAATAGTTCTCGAGGCACAACTGACACTTAGTTCATCCCCAAGGTGCAATCTAAAACTATGTGCAGAAAAATTACTCCAATCCAACTTATACATATTAAAATCCGAAGGATCTCGAGCTCAACCCCTACAAACTTCCTTTCTGTCCTCACTCATGCAAGAACTTCGAAGTCCAAGGACAGCCAAACCCCTTTAGACCAAAATGAGAGCATCATCATTCCGTCGGCTCTACCCAAAACCCGATGATGAACCCGATCCAACCCCACAAATCCCCAACCCAAACCTCCCAGCCCTGATCCGCAAAAAGGGAACTGGGGTCCGACCATGGCTACTCATAGACTCAACGGGTCAAGCCCAGGTGGTGGAAGCGGGCAAGCACTCGATAATGCGCAAAACGAGTCTACCCGCCCGAGACCTCCGGATTCTTGATCCGCTTTTGTCTTCCCCGTCGACGATTTTGGGAAGGGAGAAGGCGATTGTGATCAATTTGGAGCATATCAAGGCGATCATTACTGCTCAAGCAGTTTGGCTATTGAATTCTAGAGATCCTTTGGTGACCCCTTTCGTTGAGGAGCTTCAAAGAAGGTTACTAAGGCTTCATCATGCTACAAAAGCTCGGGTCTCTCTCTCTCTCTTCTCTCTCTCTCTCGGCCTTGTTTTGTGGAAATCTTTTGTGGGCTTTAGGTATTTCTGTGAATTGTGGTATCTTTTGTGATGGGTTGTCATGAATTTTGTTGGGTTGTCTTTGGGAGACTAGTTAAATTCAAGGCTTTTTAATGTATAGATTTTGTGCTTTCTTGGTATTTAATTTTAATAGGATTTTGCTAATTGGTGTTGTGCGCTTTGTATTAGCTTTCTTGGGTTAATTGGAGGTCAGGTTTTAATCTACCAATCTGTGATCTTTTGATGATTAGTTTTAGTGGGTTCTTGGTTTTCTCTGTGTTTTGGGCCATATTTACAAATAGGTCGTGCTAAATGTGTATTAGGAATCTCGAAATCTTGTTAAAATTTGATAGTATCCTACACTCTCTCTCTCTCTCTTAGTTTCTCTCTCTTGTTTTGCGGAAAATTTTAAGACCTTGGGTTTGTGGGTGTGGGTGAATCCTGCTGTTTCTGGTAATAGATTGTTGTAAATTTTGTATTACTTTTCTTGGATTCATTTTGAGACCATTTATTTAACACTGAGTATATCAATTTGTGAATTTTGGTAATTAATCTCGGAAGGAGGAGAAAATTTTGAGGGAAACAAATTGCTAGGATAATATTTGAAGGATAAATGTTAACCCCATAATATTTCCCCTTTCTCCTGTGTGAGGGGTAAATTTGTGAACAAAGGGGTAAATTTTAACCCCCAAAATTTGAGTCCTGTATGGTATACAACATAGACTGCAAGGATAAAATAGTTTATAACCAAAAGCCAGCACCACACCGGATAGCTCCCCCAAAAGTTACCACATGCATAGCTACATTTAAAATTTGAAAAAAAAAAAGATTAATTAAAAGAATTCTCTCGATAATGTTTTAAAATTTAATTTAAAATTTAATTACAAACCGATAAAAAGTCATTTGTGATTCACTTTTTTTTTTTTTTGGGGTAAGTTATCGCTTGTGTTTTCAAAACAGGTAAAAAGTCATCTATTTTTTTTCTTTTGAACATATTACTCCTTGTAGTTTACTTTATTAAAAACGTAAAAGTAAAAGAAAAAAACAAAAATCACATAAAAAATCTACACCTAGAAAAAAAAAATAAAATCTCACCTTCTTCTTCCAAATGTCCCTAAAGAACACAAATGATCCATTAACTTAATAATTTGTTAGACAAAAGATTTTCCGGTGAAAGAGAGAGAGAAAGAGAGAGAGAGAGAGTCCTTTTAGAAATAATTTAAGTGATAAAGTTTACTTTAAATAAGTCTAATAATATTTAAATTAAACTAATCATATAAATTCCGTGACAACAATAAAAAAAAGGGAAGAGAAAAATTTTGGGAGTAATACTTACCGCTTGAAATTTTATATTTACATTTTTTTTTTCTCTGTTGTACACGTGTCATTAAATTGGTGTGATTTCTATTGTGCTAAATTCCGAGGGAGCACGGGAACCAAGATGTGCGACGTTTCATTCGTCTGATTAACCTCTGAGCATCCGTAAAAGGGACATCCACGTTCAACATGTGACCTTTGAAACTCCCAGCGGTCTCCGAAAGGCAGCTGCCAGTCAGAATAATGGATAGGAATCATGATGTAGTCTCCACCGACCAATCAGAAATTCTTCCAACCAAATAATAGAGTGGGCAAATTCGATGATTTATACCTCCCATTCATTGGGTTTCAAAAAATAAATGGAAAAACATTATACACTGATAACCAGGTTTGGAGGCCTCAACATGATGTGGCTATCCATACTCGTATTACTGGTGTTTTCAAGCAGCATAACTTCACAGAACATTGTTGAATATCTACCAGGCTATGCCGGTACACTCCCCTTCACTCTCGAAACAGGGTAAGCTTCTTTTCTTGTTTTTATCGTCTTGGTCTTCCACATGTTAATGTAGCTAGGAATGGTGATATATCGGGGTTGGGGAATTGGAACTAGTGCAGCTCTTGCACTGCTTCATTGAGTCCGAGAGAGCTTGGCAGCCATCGAGCCTCCTGTTAAGGCTCACTGGAGGTCCAGGTTGCTCTTCTTTGTCCGGACTGATGCGTGAAGTTGGTAACACCACCACCAAGTACTTTATTATTTATCACGGGGTTAAAGAAATAAATTGGTAGGAGGGAGAAGTGAAAAATACCCTCTTATGGTAAGAGAGGGACAGAGTGATACAACTTGAAAAGATAAAAGGCAAAGTAGTAGTTTTAAACGTATTAATAATTATACTTGTATTAATTAAGACTGATTTTATTTTTCTTAAATGGGACTTATTAAAAAAAAAGCTCTACAGAATACAAAATATTAAATTTCAACGTAAATTGTAGCATATTTTTGAAAAAAAAAACTGAAATATTGTATTTATGTAAATTATTAAATATAAAAAACTCTGGCATTAACAACGACAAAAGCAATTAAATTTTCAACTCACTAAATGGAGTCAATTTTGTGATTCTGTTCATATCATTGTACTATGGCATGAAAAAAAGAAAGAAAAAAACTCATAGATGGTAATAATTAAATTTTTTAATTTAAATTTTTAATTTTTATTTATAAAATTTTATAACTTTTATTATAATTAAAAAATACGTATAAAATAAAAAAACAGATAAATTAAAAAAAAATAAGATTACTGAAATTCTATCGAAGTGCTTTTGACAAGTCAAAGATCTGGAATCCATCGTTATCAAAACCATATTTAAACTTAGGAATATTGAAAATTCTAATTTTCTGGTCGATGGATTACATAATGCATTGAGAGCAACTTTGACATTCTGCACTCGACAAGACATCGACAGCATCTTGCTTGGATTTTGAAATTTTCGTAAAATAATCCCCCTTCCGATCGGTAAGTCACGCCATGGCAGCAACCAGCTTGGTGTAATTTGAAGATTTGGTGCACACACAAGGTGGCTTTCAGAACAATTCGAAAAAGAAGTTTGAATCCCCACATATATAAATTTCAAGCGAACGCTAATCGCTAACAACTAAGGTACGTAGTAAGTTCCGGATGATCAGCCAAACACCTATGTGGCTACGCATAGTTGTGTTGCTGGCTTTCTCCAGCCTAGTAGCCTCACAGACAATCGTCGAATCCCTTCCCGGATATTCCGGTGAACTTCCCTTTACACTCGAAACGGGGTAGGAGTCCTGTGATTCCTCTTGCAACATCTTTCTCCTTCTAATGTTGATTCAGCTAATATTCTTCCAATTTTTGTTCAAGATACGTGGGGGTCGGGGACTTGGATGAGGTGCAGCTCTTCTACTACTTCATCGAATCTGAAAGAGATCCGGCAGTTGATCCTCTATTGCTTTGGCTCACCGGAGGTCCGGGTTGCTCTGCGCTGTCTGGACTAATTTATGAAACTGGTAATGTTCTTTCACATACGATGAATTGAACAGTTGTACCTTCCCAACCGAGCCTATCCTGATAGAGAAACGGAATGTCATAGTATGCTTTTTATCTATGGCTCCCTCCACATCGTTAGAAGCTGAACCACTTTTTTTCGCCAGAATGAGTTGCCTGAAGGATGACAAAGGTTGATATTAGACCATGTTTGGTAGGATAGCAATGCTATTCGTCATAACATTCACCGAACATGCCTCTGAAGTCTCATTAAACATGAAAAAGATGAGCATCCCCATATTAGGCATGAATCAGAACATAGATAGATATGCAAACAAGCATTGACCCATAACAGTTAGAAAGTGGGTAATCACAGGTATTCCAATATAATATACATACATACATACATACATACATACATACAAACATACAACATGAAAAAGATGAGCAACCCCATATTAGGCATAAATCCGAACATTGATAGACAGATATGCAAACAAGCATTGACCCATAACAGTTAGAAAGTGGGTAATCGGAGGGTTTTCCTATATAATATGCATACATACATACATATAACACGAAAAAGATGAGCATCCACATTTTAGGCATAAATCCACGTTGATAGATAAGCAAACAAGCATTGACCCAAAACAGTTAGAAAGTAGGTAATCTCGGGGTATTCCAATAAAATATATATGTGCGCGTGCGCTCGCACACAAAGTATTGCTTACATACATATATTTATTTCTTACACCACAGGTAGGATAATTTAGATGGAAAGCTGCCAGTCAAAACATACATACATGCATAAATATTGATGACTTGCCATGTTCTTTTAATGTTTATAACAAGCACAGCTCAGCCCCAGGGTGGTGACAACTTAACAGTGGTTAACTACAGGGCCAATTTTGACAGGATTTTAATATTAACAGCTCAGTTTTGGTAGACTAACATCTCAACACTTGTGCCTAGGTCCCTTAACTTTTGACTTCACGGCCTCAGCAACAAGAGGAAACAAGCCAAAGTTAAAATTGAACCCATACTCATGGACTAAGGTCGATGGATTGAAACTCAAAAACTTTGGATTTCAAAGAATCAAATAAATTTTCAATTGAACTTATTTTCCAATGGCTAACACTCACCAGGTTGCCAGCATAATATTCGTTGATGAACCTGTTGGTACCGGATTCTCCTATGCCACAAACTCACAAGGTTACAATATTAGCAGCACTCTTACAGCTGAAGAGCTCTATACTTTTCTAAGAAAGGTAAGTGGATGCTGTTCTCATTTTGAAGTAGAACAAATGGAATTCTCACAATGCATACCCACGTGCTGCTTCGTTCCGCAGTGGTTGATCAATCATCCCCAATTCATCAACAATCCACTGTATGTAGCGGGTGATTCGTATTCAGGCCTTATAATACCACAGATTGTGCAGAAAATAGTAAAAGGTCAGGTTTTGTAACTTATGCTCCTCATAAGTTACTTCAATTACTCCACTGATTTTACTTCGGGATTCTGTCTTTAAGACCATCTTGCCCTTAATGATTTCTATCTGTAGGTAATGAAGTAGGAACAGACCCACCAATGAATCTGAAGGTAAGTCCAAAGAATATTGTAGCTTGAACTGAGATAATCCTCTTCAAGGAATAATCAAGCCATGAAGTACGTGAAATGGACAGGGCTATGTGATGGGCAACCCGACAACAGATGAGAATATAGACTACAATTCCAGAGTCGATTTTGCTTATCGGGTGAATCTTATATCAGAGGAACTCTATATGGTAATCACCCAATCTCTCCATTCGCTTCTTATGTTCAATCTTATATCATATACTTTCTACAACATCATGCTCAGGCTGCAAAAGAAGATTGTCATGGGCAGTACAAAGATGTGGACCCAAGCAATGAAGCGTGCATATCAGATGTTCAAGCTATCCTAGATGTAAGAATTACTGGAATTTCCAACTCTTTATGGCTACATATTCTCTAATTACTCGTAAGAAACTATATGTATAACTTGTCGTCCTAATATGTAGTGCACCAGCAGCCTCTACGTTGCACAAATCTTGGAACCTAATTGTGAGAAGTTATCTCCAAAACCGAAAGATATGAATTGGAACAGAGGGATTCTGAAAGACCTCACAGACTACATCAGACCAGTTCCTCGAGGCTCTGACTCTGAACTATGGTGTCGGGTATGTAAACGTCCCCTCTCCCAAAAAGAAAAAAAGAACAAAAAACCTGACCCAGAAGCTTCTACCTTTCCTCATTTATTAATAAAAAACTACAAATGTCAGCAAAATGGTGAAATAATAATGGACTAAGCAATTATTTTTTGACTGAAACAGATCCCATGTCACTCTCCCCCTCCCTCAGTCTCTATCTCCCTTGCTACCAATAAGTTTAACTCTTTGAAATTCCACTTGTTTTGTAGAATGACAACTACATATACATCTACATTTGGGCCAACGATAAAACTGTCCAAGAAGCTCTAAATATTCGACCGGTATGTCAATTTTAACTTACAGGATTAGCACTATCCTATGTTGCATGTCCCTGTGCCATTTACCAGTGCCATGTGGCTTTACCCTGTGCCATTTGCCATTTGCCATTTGCCATGTTTTACTAGCACTATGCCAGTGTATATCTATATTCAAATTTTTTTTTTGCTAATGTGTGATCAGGGGACAATTAGTACCTGGGTGAGATGCAATCATACATTGCAAACATATTACATTGAAGACATAAAAAGCGTGGTTAAAATTCATCAAGAACTAACCTCGAAAGATTATCGAGTTCTAATTTACAGGTAATATCATTATTAACATAATTTTCTCTACTCAATTTTATTCATTGATTTGCACAAAAAAATAAGAAAACCATACAATTACTCAGCTAATACAAGAAGAAAATTGACGAATTGAGAATGTAAACATGTAATGTATTTATTATAAACCCTAATTAATCAGAATGAGATTGAGATTTGAAGATTTGGGAATTATAAAGAATGATGGAAATTTTGAATGAAAAAGTATTGCAAGTAACATATTTACAAATAAGAAATAGTATGATATTTACACATTGTGGCATTTTATTCTGGGTTAATTTAAAAACACTTCTCTTGTTTTCCATAATTCTGACAAATTAGGGTTTTGTTTGCAGCGGTGACCAGGACATGGTGATACCATATGTGGGTACTCAGACTTGGATAAATCTTCTTAATTTAAGTGTTGATGATATTTGGAGTCCATGGTTTGTTGATGGCCAGGTTGCAGGGTATGATTATAAACTTCTCCCAACCTTATTGTAATTTTTCTTTTCAACCACATCACTTAAGAATACCATTAATTAGTAAGAAAATGCAAGGAACAAACCTAACCCAACTAGACCAACATTGTGGTTTGGTATGTCATTTAAAAAAAAATAAAAATAAAAACAAAACAAAAACAAAAAACAAAAAACGAAGAAAGAAAGAAAGAAAGAAAGAAAATTCAAATTATCACAAGTTTAGTTTCATTTTTATAATTGACATAATTTTTTATTTATGCAGATATACAAAGAGATTTAGGAACAATACGTACACATTGACGTATGCAACCCTGAAGGTAATGAATATATATTTTATTTTATTTTTTATTTAATAGGAGGCTTTATAGGTTTAAAATTATACAATATCAACAATTTTTACTTGCACAGACACTAAATAAATCAGAATTTTCCAACATATTTTCTAATTTAAAGTAATTACGATCAATGTTTTACTTATATTTCATTCTATATTTTGCAGGGTGCTGGTCACACAGGTCCGGAATACAAACCCAAAGAAGGTCTTGCCATGGTGCGGAGATGGTTTGCTCATTACCATCTTTGAATACCAAAAAATGGGGCAACAAAGCGGATATTTTGATAAAATATGTTTTTTTCTTTTTTGCCCCCTTTTTTTTTATCTTACAAGGAGGTTAAATTTTTGGGATGACTGTTCCGGCCCTAAACCTAATTGTAATGGAGCAAAAAATTTATATTACGTGATCAATACGTTTGGTTTAAATTTGATATTTTATTACCGTAAAATATTTTATTTAAATTATAGTAATTTTATTTAGAGAGTGAAACTAATAGAATAAGTTGATTGGAGACATCGTATGCAATATTTAAATTAATGTAGACAAAATATTAAAAAAATAGATTTTAAAATACCTAAAAAGGTAATAACTTGACTTATTTTAATAAATAGCAATGAAATATATGTTAAGGCAACGGATCTTACCCCAATTAATTTTAAATAGAATTAATATTAATATATCAAAGTTTTGACTTAATTTGGTTCATCCGGAGCAGATAGATCTAAGAGCTATGCCTCACATAACCAACCGGGGGAGATAAAGCCAGAGAAGGCAAAATTTGTTAATATAATAAAAAAATACAAAATTTTAAATTTACTATTAAAATAATAATAATAATAATTAAATCTATTTAAGTAATACTTTCACAATCAATATATAAATCTTAGAAATTAAATTTTAATAAAAAGAATGTGATATATATACTTAAAAATTTACTATTGTTATTAGGCAGTCTTGTGGTGACCTATGATACACGAAAACTTCTCGATATCAATATTTTTATGTTTTGAAAATATTTAAACATGTTAAATTAATTTATATTTATATAAAAATACTTATATTTTTTATAATTTTACATATTTTCATATTTAATGATTTATTTATTTATAATTTTTATTTTTTATATTAATTGTCTTGTGATTAATAATTATATTTTTAATCATTTTAAATTTTTATTATAAAATATAACTATTTTATTATTTTTATAAAATAATTAATATTTATATAAAAATCTTCATATCTTTTATATTTGATCACATTTTCATTTCTTATATTTTTACATAACGCTATTTTAAGAATTATAATTATAAATCATGTAATTTATTGTAAGAGAACACTTTGGTAATAAAGAGGTAATGACCCAAAAAATAATAAAAAGGGGTATGTACTAAAGAAAAATAGTTCTCGAGGCACAACTGACACTTAGTTCATCCCCAAGGTGCAATCTAAAACTATGTATAGAAAAATTACTCCAATCCAACTTATACATATTAAAATCCGAAAGATCTCGAGCTCAACCCCTACAAACTTCCTTTCTGTCCTCACACATGCAAGAACTTCGAAGTCCAAGGACAGCCAAACCCTTTAGACCAAAATGAGAGCATCATCATTCCGTCGCCTCCACCCAAAACCCGATGATGAACCCGATCCAACCCCACAAATCCCCAACCCAAACCTCCCAGCCCTGATCCGCAAAAAGGGAACTGGGGTCCGACCATGGCTACTCATAGACTCAACGGGTCAAGCCCAGGTGGTGGAAGCGGGCAAGCACTCGATAATGCGCAAAACGGGTCTACCCGCCCGAGACCTCCGGATTCTTGATCCGCTTTTGTCTTCCCCGTCGACGATTTTGGGAAGGGAGAAGGCGATTGTGATCAATTTGGAGCATATCAAGGCGATCATTACTGCTCAAGCAGTTTGGCTATTGAATTCTAGAGATCCTTTGGTGACCCCTTTCGTTGAGGAGCTTCAAAGAAGGTTACTAAGGCTTCATCATGCTACAAAAGCTCGGGTCTCTCTCTCTCTCTCTCTCTCTCTCTCTCTCTCTCTCTCTCGGCCTTGTTTTGTGGAAATCTTTTGTGGGCTTTAGGTATTTCTGTGAATTGTGGTATCTTTTGTGATGGGTTGTTATGAATTTTGTTGGGTTGTATTTGGGAGACTAGTTAAATTCAAGGCTTTTTAATGTATAGATTTTGTGCTTTCTTGGTATTTAATTTTAATAGGATTTTGCTAATTGGTGTTGTGCGCTTTGTATTAGCTTTCTTGGGTTAATTGGAGGTCAGGTTTTAATCTACCAATCTGTGATCTTTTGATGATTAGTTTTAGTGGGTTCTTGGTTTTCTCTGTGTTTTGGGCCATATTTACAAATAGGTCGTGCTAAATGTGTATTAGGAATCTCGAAATCTTGTTAAAATTTGATAGTATCCTACACTCTCTCTCTCTCTTAGTTTCTCTCTCTTGTTTTGCGGAAAATTTTTAAGACCTTGGGTTTGTGGGTGTGGGTGAATCGTGCTGTTTCTGGTAATAGATTGTTGTAAATTTTGTATTACTTTTCTTGGATTCATTTTGAGACCATTTATTTAACACTGAGTATATCAATTTGTGAATTTTGGTAATTAATCTCGGAAGGAGGAGAAAATTTTGAGGGAAACAAATTGCTAGGATAATATTTGAAGGATAAATGTTAACCCCATAATATTTCCCCTTTCTCCTGTGTGGTTAAATTTGTGAACAAAGGGGTAAATTTTAACCCCCAAAATTTGAGTCCCGTATGGTATACAACATAGACTGCAAGGATAAAATAGTTTATAACCAAAAGCCAGCACCAAACCGGATAGCTCCCCCAAAAGCTAGCTCATGCATAGCTACATTTGAAATTTGAAAAAAAAAAAACAAGAAATTAATTAAAAAAATTCTCTCTAAATTAGATTCGATAATGTTTAAATTAAATTAATCAAAATTTAATTTAAAATTTAATTACAAATCAAATAAAAATTATATGTAAAAATATTGAGCAGGCAAAACAAGCATTTCACATATGCAACAAGGCCTCCATAGATAAAAACATTACAAACCAACAAAACAAAGTCCGAAATTTCCGAAATTTGCAAAATACAATGATAAAGATGATAAGGAAGGCTGATCTTTTGATAAGACAACCAATTTGCACAACCATTTCATAGAGAAGTTATTACCAAATCAAACAACCAAATGCAATCTCAAATTGTTATATTCTCAAAAAAAAAAATTATTATTATAATAATAATAAGAAGAAAAGAGGAATACTAGTTTGTACGGATCAAATTATTTGAGTGTTTTAGAGAGAAAATGAAATATTATTTAAGAGAGAAAAAAAAATTATAATTTTATCTTTATTTTATTTAAAAATTTTATGAAAAAAATAGGATTTATTATGAATAAAAAGTTTTATTTTTAATTTTTAAAAAGTATATTTGTAATATAAAAATATTTTAATTTTAATATTTTTTTTTTCGTTTTTGAGATAGGAAAAATTTTAAGTTTAGAAGAATTTTAAATCCATTCACTCTTTAAACTCTAAAATGAAAAAAAATATTATATTTTTGTTTGATCTTTTCTTTTCTTTTTAAATCACAAATTAACAAATGGTAGAAACAATTTTCTTGTTCATAATCCCTCCCTCTTCCTTCTAACTCCAGTATAGTTTTACAATAATTATTATTTTTTTATTTTTCTTTTATTTATACAGGTACACACAAAGGTTGAGAAACAACACATACACATTGACATATGTGACGGTGAAGGGTGCAGGTCACACAGCTCCAGAATATAAGCCTAAAGAATGTCTTGGTATGGTGAGCAGATGGCTTGCTCATTACCATATTTAGAAAATGAAATGATTTTGCTGGAAAATACCTTTGGGAGGGAATCATTTATTTTTACCTTTTGATCATTTTTGTTCCTTGTAGCTGCACTGCAATTAGATATTAGAAGTTCTTCTTTGGTTGAAATTTATTTAACACCGACGCTCTCTCTTACCACGTAGTTCATGGAAATGAAAATAAAGGAACAGATAATCAAAATATAGAAAAAGACATAAATATATCCCTAATCCAAATTTTATTCGACTAATTTAGTCCAAACACTGTGGGACCTTTCGTGAAGAGATAGACTCTTCCAAATCCTATTTCTCCATTTCTATATCTCGAACCCAAGATCTATTGTTAAAAGAGTGCAGCACCCAAACACTAAACCCACAACAATTTGGTCTCTCTTTTTATTTTTAATATCTTAATGATGTAGATTATAAAAAACGCGAAATGATATAAGAATTTTTATATAAATATTAATTATTTTATACAAATAATAGAATAATCATATTTAATAATAAAAATCTAAAATGATCAAATATATACTTATTAATTATAAGATAAATAATATAAAAATAAAAATTATAATTAAATAAATAAACAATTCATTAAATATGAAAAATATATAAATATACAAAATATAAATATTTTTGTATAAATATTAATTAATTTATCACAGTAAAATGTTTTGAATATAAATAAACGTTAGTATTAAAAAATTTCCGTTTGTTATAGCGTATGACTGAGTTATGTTTTAAATCCCCTTGTTTGAGACTCCAAAAAAATATAATAATTCAAATTCTTTTCTTATTACTAAGCACAAAATCTTAAATATTGGGATTCATCTTATGCCCACCCCGAACTTAGGGTTTAAATTACAATATTTTAATTTGTCCCATATTCAGGGTTATCGAAAAATCTCTTATTTGACTCGATTGACTACTTATAATATTCTTTTAACTAAGATAAAAACATTTTACATATGATACAACGGTTTGCAAACACAAATTAAACTTCTTTATAACAAAATTAAAATTATGAATATACCAATAAGTTTTTTAAATTAAAAACCTTACCCAATCATCTTACTCACAACATGGAATTTTATGCGATTTTCATCTTAGTACAAACAAGGGGTGAGTACTCAGCATATGTTTTCTCACTCTTCACGTTTTCATTTTCATTGGGAATGCCTAATGTTTTCTCATTTTCCATCTTATATTTTTTATCTCTAAAAAAATAATAAAAAATTTTAAAAATATAGTCAATATATATATATTTTCCTATCTCTAATTTTTTTTAATAAAATTAAAAAATTTTAAAAATTATAAATTTTATTTATAATGAAAACAATAGAAAAGAACTTTAAAATTGTTTTCTATTTCTCTTAATAAATTGAAAAATTATATTTTTTATTTTTTATTTTTTAAAAATTAAAAAATGGAGTATTTAGGCATAATTTTATTTTCTTAAAAAATGGAAAATCAACTCACACATCACTCAAGAAGATAGCAACAAGCATCCATTGATTGCACATGGTCCACTGATTTGAATTTTCGGGTAAACCTAAATAATTTTCCAACATGACCACCGCCAATGGCTGCGCAATTTTAATTGCCTAGCAACCACTAAAACCTAATTTGAATTTGTGGAGGGAGGGAAAATTCAAGAAAAACAAGAGTCATGAACTTGAAAGCATTCATTCTTTCTTTTTCTTTTTTGGTTATAGAAGAGAATTTTGGCTTGAGAAAATTCAATATCTCAAATTAAAAGATAAGTTTGTAATCCACTAGATTTAAGGGTCAGCACAATGCCTGATCTAGGCTGTGTTTGATAAGAAGGATGGAAATAGATGGGAAGGGAAAATGAATAGAAAGGAAGATGAGGGCAAAAATGTTTTTAAGGAGATAGTCTAATGGTTATATTCTCCTTTTTAACTTTATATGATTCGAGATTCAAATCTTATTATAAAGAAAAAAAAAAAAAAGAATGGGGCCAAAGGGGAGTTACTATTTCCCACTTTGTTTGGTTTAAGGAAGTGGAGAGATGGGGGTGTAGACGTAGAAGCAAAGGGACAAGGTAGGAAGAGAGGAAATAAATTTTCCTTCCCTCTACCAAAGCAAAGGGGAATGTCTTTCCCTTCTATTTTCCCTATTAATTTAAAAAAAAAAAAGTGAAATATCTCATCAGGGCTGAAAACGTTGTCATTAGTGTCGTTTTCACTTAACTTTACTCGAGAGTATTAATCTTCACATTTTTATTTAGTCATTTTTTTTTTCATTTTCTCAAACGTCCCAAGTCTTCTGCATTTGAGGGTTTTTTTTTTCTCGGATGAGAAATATGTGGTAGAGTTATACACTTATACAATTAACAAATAAACCAGTAGTCCCTTAGAGACAGCTCATGCAGTAGAATCTCATCATTTTTATTTTCTTTTTTTCGATTCAATCCGGATTGATTGTATCTTCTTATACTAAAAAAAAAAAATCAATAATTACTCTTCTAATATAATTACTAAGTAAATCTGAATCAATAAACTATTAAAACTCAAATACGCTCCATAATAGAGGAGACAAAACACATCAACTGCTATGCTATGTTTGCTCCAAAGTTTGTTTCACCGAAAGTATTCCTATTTTCAAGTAATTATCAATGAAGTTTTGAATAAATAACATATTAACAAGGAAAAATTGTAAATAATTCTTCTGTAATTTGTGATATTTGACAAATTGCTATTATAGTTTTAAAACCGATAAAAAGTCATTTGTGATTCACTCTCGAAACAGGGTAAGCTTCTTTTCTTGTTTTTATCGTCTTGGTCTTCCACATGTTAATGTAGCTAGGAATGGTGATATATCGGGGTTGGGGAATTGGAACTAGTGCAGCTCTTGCACTGCTTCATTGAGTCCGAGAGAGCTTGGCAGCCATCGAGCCTCCTGTTAAGGCTCACTGGAGGTCCAGGTTGCTCTTCTTTGTCCGGACTGATGCGTGAAGTTGGTAACACCACCACCAAGTACTTTATTATTTATCACGGGGTTAAAGAAATAAATTGGTAGGAGGGAGAAGTGAAAAATACCCTCTTATGGTAAGAGAGGGACAGAGTGATACAACTTGAAAAGATAAAAGGCAAAGTAATGGTTTTAAACATAAGAAATAACAAATAGTTGCTTACTGTGCACAAATAGATCCATTTTTTAAACTAATAAATACTTCCCTTTTTGGGAAACAGAAAATATCCTGCCTTTCTCTACTCATAAATCTCCAACTCCCCTGTTAAACTAATAGTTGCTTACTGTGCACAAATACCATATGCACCACAAAAAATGGACTTTAGAGATCAAAAATTAGAAGCCATCGTTAAAATCTGGTCACTAAAAATACCCTTCAATAACCAAAATGGAAGTTATAACTGATGAATTTTTTTGATCGATAAATCTATCTAGCAACTTTTAGTGACAACATTGATCGTTACTAAATGTGTATAATTATCGTTACTAAAATGATCGTGATAATATTTTCATATCGCATGGTTAAACAAAATTCTTGCTACATATAAACATCTTTAAAGCCATTTCAATTGGACAGTCTAGAGATCGGGCCAACCACACTATTAGGCCCCACTCGAACCAGCAGACTCCTACTAGTTCTCATGGTTTTGTCAGCTTCGATGGTAGTTTCGCTAGTTTAATCTGCTGATGTTGTGACGGTTTAGGCTGTCGGAGCTGGGTCCACTTGTTTAGGGTGGCGATGCTGACAGGACCGTCGGTTCAGGCTACTGTTGACAGGATGGTAGTTTCAGTGGTGCCGACTGATTCTCGGTTGGTCTCGTCGATCAACATGTTCCTACCAGTTTCAACTTGACTGCTGATCTACTTTTAGTGGCAACTTTTTTTGTCATTAAATATCGTCACTAGAAGGCGGACCGAACTACTATCAATAACGATCCGGCATTTTTTGGTCACTTTTTTCTTGGTCACTAAATTTAGCCTCTTAGTGAAAGCATTTTGTATTTGGTTACTAAACACTTTTAGTGACGATTGAGTGACGACTTTTTTTAACCATTAAATATATGAGATATAAGTTTGATAATAACTATCAAAATAATGAAGAAATGATTAAGTTAAAAGAATAAAATATATCAAAAAGTGAAGGTTTTAGATATCATGGGTCTGTTATTAAACCGATGGTAATATAGATAGAGATGCAAATCATAAAATCTAAGCGGGTTGGATAAAATATAAGTGCATCTAGAATTCTTTGTGATCACATGATATCATTGTAGTTAAAGAGAGTTTTATAAAATCACTATAAGACCTGTATTATTGTATGCACCGAATATTGAGCCATTAAATAACAACAAGAGTATACAATGATTATAATTGAAATAAACATATTCAAATGAATATGTGATAAAATTAGAAAATATAAGATTAGAAACGAAGAGATACGTATTAAATTAGAAGTAAATTCAATTATGGATAAAATAATAATCCGTTAGGAGAAGCGATATTCTAAATGTGAGAGATTTAGAAAAATATTTGATAAAATATTAAAAATTTGGATACAAATTATGTGTAAAGATTTTAATATCAATGATTTAATTGAAAAGATGAGTTAAGAGAATCCAAACAATTAACTTGTTATTATTATTATTATTTTAAATTTTTACGGATAATTTATTTTTATTTCTCTCTTTTGATTAAGACCATGGTTGCTTGATAAAATAAAATAAATTTATATAAATTAAAAAAAAAAAGTTCTCGTAGTCCTCTTGACAATTTGGAAATCTAGAACGTGTGAAAATCATATTGAAGGGATTATTGGACATTCTGATTTTCTTGTCCGGATATTCCGGTAAAACTTTCCTTCACATTCAAAACGGGGTAGGTGTTCTATGATTCCTCTTGCAACATGTTTCTCCTTCTAATGTTGATGCAGCGAATATTGTTCCAATTTTTGTTTTAGATACGTGGGGGTGGGGGACACGGATGAGGTGCAGCTCTTCTACTACTTCATCGCGTCTGAAAGAGATCCGGCAGTCGATCCTCTACTGCTTTGGCTCACCGGAGGTCCAGGTTGCTCTGCCCTGTCTGGACTAATTTATGAAATTGGTAATGTTCATCTCATACGATAAATTGCCAGAAAGAGAAATGAAATGCCATAGTATGCCTTTTATCTATGGCTCCCTCCACATCCTTATAAGCTGAACCCACTTTTTGTTAACCAAAATGAGTTGCCTAAAAGATGACAAAGGTTGATCTTAGGTCATGTTTGGTAGGATAACAATGTTATTCTTCATAAAATTCACCGAGCATGCCTCTCATCTCAAGTCTCATTAAGCATGAAAAAGATGAGCATCCCCATCTTAGGCATAAATCAGAGCATTGATAGATATGCAAACAAGCATTAATCCATAACAGTTCGAAAGTGGTTAATCACAGGGGATTCCAATTCCAATATAATATATATTTTAATGTTTATAGCAAGCCCTGCTCAGCCTCAGGGTGGTGCATGACTTGGCAATGATTAACAACGGGCCAATTGTCTAAGAAGGGGCCCTTTGCAGCAATTTAATATTAACAGCTCAGTTTCCGTAGACTAACATCTCAACACTTTGTGCCTAGGTCCTCTAACGTTTGATCTCACGGCCTCAGCAACGGGAGGAAACAAGCCAACGCTAAAACTGAACCCCTACTCATGGACTAAGGTCGATGGCTTGAAACTCAAAAACTTTGAATTTCAAGAATCAAATAAATTTTCAATTGAACTTATTTTCTGAATATTAAAACTCTCCAGGTTGCCAGCATAATATTCGTTGATGAACCGGTTGGTACCGGATTTTCCTATGCAAATAACTCACAAGATTACACTATTAGCAGCACTTTTGCAGCTGAAGAGCTCTATACTTTTCTAATAAAGGTAAGTGGATGCTGTCCTCATTTTGAAGTGAAGCAAATAGAATTCTGACAATGCATACCAACATGCTGCTTCGTTCTGCAGTGGTTGATCAATCATCCCCAATTCATCAACAATCCACTGTATGTTGCGGGTGATTCGTATTCAGGCTTTATTATCCCACTGGTTGTGCAGAAAATAGTAGAAGGTCAGGTTTTCTGACTTATGCTCCTCTTAAGTTACTTCAATTACTCCACTGATTTTACTTTGGGATTCTGTCTCTAAGACCATCTTGCGCTTAATGGTTTCTTTCTGTAGGTAATGAAGAAGGAACAGCCCCACCAATGAATCTGAAGGTAAGTCCTAAGAATATCTTAGCATGAACTGAGATAATCCTCTTCAAGTAATAATCAAACCATGAAGTGCCTGAAATGGATAGGGCTATGTGATGGGCAACGCGATAACAGATGAGAATATAGATTGCAATTCGAGAGTCGATTTTGCTTACCGAGTGAATCTTATATCAGATGAACTCTATATGGTAATCACCCAATTTCTCCATTCTCTTCAAATGTTCAATCTCATATAATATGCCTTCTACAATATCATGCTCAGGCTGCAAAAGAAGATTGTCATGGGCAGTACAAAGATGTGGACCCAAGCAATGAAGCATGCATATCAGATGTTCAAGCTATCCTAGATGTAAGAATTACTAGAATTTTCAACTCTTTAAGGCTACATAATCTCTAATTACTGTAAGAAACTATGTGTATATGTATAACTTGTCATCCCAATATGCAGTGCACCAGCAGCCTCGACCCCGCGCAAATCTTGGAACCTAATTGTGATAACTTATCTCCAAAACCAAAAGTTCTGAATTGGAACAGAGGGATTCTGAAGGACCTCACAGATAACATCAGACCAATTCCTCAAGGCTCTGACACTGAACTATGGTGTCGGGTATGTAAACGCCCCCTCTCCCAAAAAGAAAAAAGGAACAAAAAACCTGACCCAGAAGCTACTACCTTTCCTCATTCTGATAAACACTTTGAAATTCAACTTGTTTTGTAGAGCGACAACTACATATACATCTACATTTGGGCCAACGATAAAACTGTCCAAGCAGCTCTAAACATTCGACCGGTATGTCAATTTTAACTTCCAGGATTAGCATTATCCTATGTTGCATGTCCGTGTCGGCACTTTCTGTACTTTTTTTTTTTTTTTTTTTTTTTTTTTTTTTTTATAACTTTGTCGTATATATTTGTGTCGTATCGTGTTGTGTATTATGTTGTATAGGCACTGCATCGTATATATTGATATTTAATTATTATTATTATTATTTTGCTAATGTGTATAATCAGGGGACAATTAGTACTTGGATGAGATGCAATCATACATTGCAATCAAATTACATTGAAGATATAAAAAGCGTGGTTGAAATTCATCAACAATTAACATCAAAAGATTATCGAGTCCTAATTTACAGGTAATATCTTGATTAATATGATTTTCTGCACTCAATTTTATTCATTTCTTTGCACAGTGAAAAAACATATTTGCGCATTGTTATGCATTTTATTTTGGGGTAAGTTAAAAACATATTTCTTGTTTATTTCCTTAGTTTTGACAATTTGGGTTTTGATTGCAGCGGTGACCAGGACATGCTGGTGCCATATGTGGGTACTTTGGTTTGGATAAGTCTTCTTAATTTAACTGTTGATGATATTTGGAGTCCATGGTTTGTTGATGGCCAAGTTGCAGGGTATGATTATAAATTTCTCCAAACATTTGAATTCTTAAGAATACCACCGGTTAGTATTTTTTTATTATAACAGGAATCGAATCTTAAATCACAAGATCGAGGAAATGGGCTATTGTTGGATACCATGAAAATTATTATCACTGGACTGTCTCTGACACCATTAGTCAGTATGAAAATACTAGGAAAAAACCTAACTAACCTAACCAAACCTAACCGGGGTTACAAGGTGGCTTGGTAATTTACTTTTTTTTTTTTTTAAAAAAAAAGGGGCCAACATCAAATAATCACAAGTTTATTATCATTTTTATAATTGAAATAATTTTTTTGTTTATGCAGATATACAAAGAGATTTAGGAACAATACATACACATTGACATATGCAACTCTCAAGGTGATGGATATGTTTTGTTTTATTTTTTATTCGATAGAAGGTCTGTAGATTTAAGATTACACAATGTCAGTAACTCTCTCTCATGCAAATAGTAAATAAATCATAATTATGATTAAAAATCAAATGTATTCTTTTTAAAAAAGTTACCAAATACATCAACCGTAAGATTATGCCTCTTTTTTATACAAAACTTATTATAATTATCATTTTAATATTGTACTATTTTTTATGTGGAAAGTAAAGTGGATGAATGGCCGTCATGACCATCCCTTTAAACACTACTAAAAAATTATCATTTGCAATAAAATATCCGATCTAGACTATAATTACTGTGATGTAAATAAATATAATCCTAATATTATCCAACTTAGTAAGAGCTTATTTAAAATAATATATGAGTAATGTTTTACTTGTGTTTCGTTCTATATTTTGCAGGGTGCCGGCCACACAGCTCCGGAATACAAACCCAAGGAAGGTCTTGCCATGGTGAGGAGATGGTTTGCCCATTACCATCTTTGAAAAGCAAAAAAATTCGGCAACCAAGCATATATTTTGATAAAATATGTTATTGATGAATGTCAATGACTCCTCTACAATAGTCTACAATAGGTTAGTGTTCCTGAGTAATGTCTAGTGACTTCTAAATTGAGCCAATCACCACCAAGGACACACAAAAATCTGTCTCTAGAAGCATAAACAACCGACCTTGTCCCCTAGGACTGTGAGGTAAGTCCCCAAGTCCTTGGATTTCTAAAGGAATGTTTTGAAGTTAGTGCTTGTTGCTTGAAGTGTCCCAAGTTGTTTTGTGAAATTAGTTGATTTGTTTAATAATAATAGTATTTGTGTTATAAGGGATTTGGACCTACTACTTGAAAAATCTGTGACAGTTATCTTTTTGCCCTTTTTATTTTGTTTTTGTTTTTTTTTTCTTTCTATTTTCTATCTTACAAGGAGGCAAAATTTTGGGGAGGATGATTGTTCGAATCCCAAATCTAATGTTAATGGAGGAAAAATTTATATTACTCAACTAATGTTAGTTTGTAATAACTTCAGAATAAACCAAAGCCTTTATTTATTGTAAAATACTCTATTTAAATTATTTTTTCCCATCAGTAATATTCGAGGTCATATTTCCATTAATCCGATTTGAACAGTTGTAGGAGCTTTATTTAAGGACGGTGGCGTGTGTCAAACAACCAAAAATAAATTACTTACTTTACGAAAGACGAGTCTAGGGTAAGCAGGGTCGAATCCACAGGGAACGGTGGATTTATTTCTTTTAAGGAAAATAAAAATCAAAATAAAATTTGAGAGGTTTTGAGTTGACTAAATTAACTTCTAAATCTAAATAAACGAAAAATTAAAATCAAAACAGCAAAACGACAAAATAAAATCGGGCAAAATTTAAATGAATAAAAATCAAGATAAATTGATTTAGTTGAAGGTTTGTTTCCACTTTGATTCAATCGATTGATCATTGATTCAAGGATAATTCAACAATGCATAAATAAATTGGTTATAGTCACCGACAATCGCCCAACGACCAATCTCTCCTTACTTCGTCGATAATTAAGAGAAGCTCGTTAATTATTTCCCAAATCGAGAGTCAACCCTAGAGAAGCTCTTAGGATTGAAAGTCTCAACAGCATTAAAATTTAGAGAGACCCGATTCTAATTAACAAACACACATCGGGTTCATTTAAATTAGATTATTTAATCCCATGACACGAATGTCATTCCCATGACACGAATGTCATTCCCATGACATGAATGCCAATTACCACTTCATTAAAACTAACAAACAATTACGGATTTGCCGTTTTAATTAGTTGTAGATTAATCTACGTCTATTAAACATTGGTCATCTATTCAATAAACCCTAGAAAATCATGATCCATGAAGTACGGAAATTAAATAAATATCTATGATTGATGAATGAATAAACATATTTAGATCTCACAATATCATGAATCAAAGTTTCAACTAACCTTCAACTAGAAAATAAAATTAAAGAAAAAACATAAGAGGAGGAAAAAAAAATAAAACTCACAAAACTATTTCATTAATGTTGAAAGTTGCTGGACAATGAAGAATGTGACCTTTAGAAACTATAGGACGTGACAAAAATGGTGAAAAGAGGGTGAAGGGGCGGCTGCCCCCTTCTTGGGCTCTCCTTTAGCTTTCATAACTCTCTATATATAGGAGTAGTTAACCTAATTTTTAGAGAGAAAATTCTCTTAAATTTTAGGTAACTACTAAATGACAAATTACAAGAGTTTAGAATTTTTCAAAATTCTTATTCCCAAATATTTAGGAATATTTGCAAATCTTTAATGCTTCCAAATTTGTCTTCTTTTCCTTCCTTTTTTCTTCATGACTCCTCCATTATTCCTAGTACATAAAATATAATAAAATATACTAATTAGTGCAATATTTATTTAAAAATAAAAAAAAATCAATTGTAAATATTACACTAATTTATGCCCTATCAGACGGCTCGCCCACCATAATTTTTTTTATTTTTAAGTTTCAAATCCGAAACTTGGTTTATGAACATAATACCCTATCCGACTAGATCGACTGTGTATTAATAAATATTCTATTTAAATTATCATAATTTTGCTTTGAGATTAAACCTAATAGAATAAGTTGATCGTGGACATTTTATGTAATATTTAAATGAATTTAGACAAAATACTAAAAAATTATGGATTTTGAAAGACCTAAAACATAATAAGTTGACTTATTTTGATAAATAATAAACAAATATATACTAAGGCAATGGACGTTAGACCAACTAATTTGAAGCATAATTAATATTAATATCTCAAAGTTTGACTTAATTTGGTTTGTCCGGAGCAAATGGTACCCGAACTTAAATTTGAAGTCGATTAAAAAATTATATGATTCGAACTTGAATTCTAACTTGTAATTTGAATATATACATATATATTATATTTAATTTAATTTTTTTATTATAATAATATATAAATATATATAATATATATAAATATATGTTATCGAGTTATTCGACGAGTTTTTAAATTTAAAATTTTGTTATTCGATCTTGACTCAATTACATAACAAATTTGACTTGAATTCGATTAAAATTGAATTGAATCAAACCGTTAAATAAGCGGCTTGCAGATGACTGAATTCGATTGAATTTTTATAATAGCCCTAATGCCTAACATTACCAACCTGGGGAGATAAAAGAAAGAGAAAGCATGGCTTCCATATTACAAAAATAGAAAAAGTCAAAGGAGGAAAATGACAAGAACGGAGAATATATTGGTATTGACAAATTAAATTTTTAAGCGTCTTAGATTTTATATTAATATTTTTGATAAAGAAAATTATAAATATAATAAAAAATGATACAAATTCTCAAACTTTCTCATAAAAAAATAATAAATCTATTTAAGTAATATTTTTACGATCAATAAATGTTTTAGAAAAATAAATTTTTATAAATTTACTATAATTATTAGGGGTGGTGTGGTGACGAGTTTATTTTAAGAATTATAATTATAAATCATATAATTTATTATAAGAGAAAATTTTGGTAACCAAAAGTTAATGACCAACAAAAGAAAACAATATATATATATATATATACACATAAATATATAAATATATATATATGTACTAAAGAAAAATAGTTCACGAGGCAGAACTGGGAATTAGTTGAACCCCAAAGAGCAATCTAAAACTATGTATAGAAAAATTAGTTCAATCCAATTTTTCGATCTAAACTTTTATGTTTAAGACTTTTGAAGAAAAATGAAAATATTAATTAGGAAAAAAAAAAAAGAAGGAAAAAAAAGTTATGTACGTGTTTTGTGGTGGAAAAGATGTTTTTAAAAATATTTTTTATAAAAATAAAATTATGTTTAAATATTTCAATTTTTAGTTTATAAAAAATAAAAATTAGAAAATATGATTTTTTTAATTTATGAAGAAAAATAAAAAATAATTTTAGGGGTGTTTTTTTACTCTTTTTTTATTATAAATAAATCCATATTTTTTAAAATTTTTTAAATTATTAAAAAAAATTAGAGATAGAAAAATATGTATCTTTTAAACATATTTTTAAAATTTTTACTTTTTTTAGAGATAAAAAATATGAGAAAATCAAGAGAAAAATAAAAAAACATTTTTTATAACTAAACACATTTTATAATTTTCTCTCGTATTATTTGTGAATTATAAAAAGATAAGAAATTCATTCAAAATTAAATATTTTTTATCACCTTTTCAGATATAAATTTGATATATTAAAAGATTAACCTGAGATAATTTTTATTTTTTCTCAATTTTTTTTTTCATTTTTGAGATTTTTTTTTTTTTTTTTTTATATTTGTAAGAATAAAAAATTATCCCTTTTCTTTTTTCTACATAAAATTCCTAAACGAAGAAAAGAAATATTTTTTCTCTTTATCTTTTCCTTTCTTTTCGAAACATTCCATCCAAATGTACTGTGTGAGAGAGTGTGAGGGGAAGAGATGGGGAGAGGGAGGGAGAGAGAGGGAGAGAGAGAGGAGAGAGAGGATTCTCCACGATCCAACAAGATGTTCAAGCTCAACCACCACAAATTTCTTCCCTCATCTCGTTGACGTGATATTGAATTACCACAAAGTCCAAAGACAGCAAAACGCCTTTTAGACCAAAATGAGGCCATCATCTCTCCACCACCTCCACCCAAAACATGAAGAACCTGAACCTCCCAGCACTGACACGCAAAAGGGCAGCTGCCGACGATGGCTGCTGCAACGGGTCAAGCCCAGGTGGTGGAAGCGAGCAAGAACTCGATAATGCGCAGAACGGGTCTACCCGTCCTAGTCCTCCGGATTCTTGACCCGCTTTTGTCCTAACCGTCGACGATTTTGGGAAGAAAGAAGGCGATGGTGATCAATTTGGAGCATATGAAGGCGATTACGGCTCAAGAAGTTTGGCTGTTGAATTCTGGAGATCCTTTTGTGACCCCTTCCGTTGAGGAGCTTCAAAGAAGGTTACTAAGGCTTCATCATGCTACCAAAGCTGGGTCTCTCCCCCCCCCCCCCAACATATACTACTTCAATTTAAATGAAACGATTTAACATTGGATATGTGATTTCTACTTTTCCAAACAGTAATTCCCATCACTAGAATATGCCCTAGTAATAACTTATAATTTCCCCTACATGGGTACAGAAACTCAGGTAAATTCTCTCAGTTTAACTGTTGATGATGTTTGCGTTTGTACCCCATGGGTCAAGTTGCAGGGCACGCTCTTCAATTCCTTAAGATACTTGGTATCCCCCCCCCCCCCCCAAAAAAAAAAAAAAAAAAAAAAAAGGCAAGGTAGTTTTATTAGAATTTTTTTTTAATAACCAATTGGTACATGAATTCAGACAAATCTGTCTGAGCTTTGTTTGACCCAATTTAGGAGACACTCCCATTCTAACTTTTTTTATTCTTAAATTTTAAACTTAACAATTGAATAAGAGACCTACTTCCCGTATCGACTAGACCGACTGTTAGTTGTTATTAGAAATATTTTCAACACTTCACCTTTGGAGATTTTGAAACTTGCATTTTGAATTGTTTGGTGCTTTTCTTCTTTTCCTTTTTGGTTACATGTTTTTAAAACATTGTTCATTTTGAATGCGTAGTACATAATCATTAGCTACAATCAGGCGCAAGGAGAGATGAATCATTTTATTAATTTATAATAATTCAGTTTTATCGTTCATGATCATTAGCTTCAATCTTGAGAAAATTGAATTATGATGTATGAAAATTTGTAGATGCCTCTCAGCTGATTAGTTTAATGTCTCACTGTTATCACTTTTCATTGAAATAGGAGATATGGGGGTGATATTTACCACTTGCATTTATACTCACAATTTTTTCTCTTTCCTCTTGTACTACAAGTGTTCTTAGATTAGAGTGATCTGATGTCTATTGTCCTAAACTCCAAGGGAGCAGAGGAAGCTAGATGTTAAGCTCTGGGATTGAGCAATGGTACATTCTTCTAATTAACCTTCACCAAAATGAATTGCCTGGGCAGCTGTGGAAGGGACCTGTGCAACAAGCAAACTCTTTGGAAATCTCCGAAAAGCACCTGCCACTCAAATCAAATTCATAGGAATCATGATTTTATCTCTACCTAGCAATCTGAATGTCAGACGTCCAACTAAATAATGTAAAAACATCATACGGGGTAAGCTCCATGTGATATTCAGTGTTCAAGGGCTCAACACAATGTGGCTGCGCATCCTTGTATTACTGGTGTTCTGAAGCCGCATAACTTCACAGAACGTTGTTGAATATCTACCAGGCTGTGCCGGTAAAGCTTCGTTTCTTGTTTTTATCCTCTTCGTCTTCCCCATGTTAATGTAGCTAAGAGAAGAATGATGATATGTCGGGGTTGGGGAATTGGAACTAGTGCGGCTCTTCTGCATCTTTCTTGAGTCTGGGAGAGAGAGAGAGAGAGAGAGAGGCAGCGACCGAACATCCTGTTATGGCTCACTGGAGGTCCAGGTTGCTCTTCTTTATGCGGACTGTGTATGAAGTCGGCAAAAATATCTTCTTACACCACCAAGTACTTTATTATTTGTCAAAGGGCTGAGGAGATAAATTTTATGTTATTTTTTTTATTCTTCTTCTCATTTTAAGTTCATTCTTTTTTTTTATTATTATTATTATTTATATTTTTTAATTTTATCTTCTCTATTTTTATTTTTAAATTTTAATTTATTTATTATTTTATCATTTTTATCTTCTCTTTCCAATTTTGATTTTTTAAATAGTTAATCTCAATATTTGAAATCAAGATTCAGTTTATTCTCATTGTTAAGGAGATAAATTGATAGAAGGGGAAGTGAAAAATACCCACCTATAGAAGAGAGGGACAAAGAAATAAAACTTGATAATATAAAAGACAAAGTAATAGTTTTAAACGTAAGACATAAGATTATAATTTTTTTTCTACTAATTCGATAATTTTAAATATAAATCACGATATTAAAAAAAAAAGGACATAAAATTACATAGAGCTGAAAGGTAGTTTTCCTTCGAGGAGATCCTCTTTTTAATTAGTGTCCCTTGTTGGAAACAAAAATTGGGCACCATATAATAATTATAGCATGTGTAGTTTTTGAAAATTAACATGTGCATTGGGAAAGTAATCAAATATTACCCTAAACTAATATCAATAGGAACCATCGTCTTCCTTCCATAGATCTCTTTGTCAAGGCTTGAGATCCATCTTCTAGATTTCATTTACCTACCCAAAGGAAAGGGAAGATCCTCTGGCTTGATATTATTCTAGATCATAATCACGAATATATATTTATAAATAGATTTTTTTTAAATAAATTATTAATATCAAGTAATCATATTAACTTGACTAAATTTAGTTTTATTTGTACTAAATCTTTAAGGGATAATTTTTTTTTGTATCCGCCTCGAGACCATTTTTAAGATGTATCAAAATCTTACTCAAGAAGTATTATAATCTAAAATCTATTATTTAATCTAATAGATCCCCAACACAAATATTAAAGTATTTGCAGTTGGCGGTGCATAACCATATCGTATAAGTATTATAATAAATATAGTTTGATGATTATATACTTAATAATCTTTTTTATTATAATAAATTTGAATTTTAATAATTATAATTTTTTATTAATTATATAAAAATAAATTATTTTTATTTTATGATTACAGCTTTTTAAAAAATATTATGCAACAGAAAGTAAAGAACATTAAAAAAAAAATGGAAGGGTGGAGATAATATTAATAAATAAAAATAAATGAGGTCTTCTCGGGATTCTCTGGTTGAAGATAAGTGTGGAGAGATAAGTACAACGAATGCTCCTGAGATGTTTATTTGGTATTTAGCAGTATTTAGCTTATAAATAAAAACTTAATTTTTCTAAAAGAATTTAAAATATCTAATTTTTATATTAAAAATTATACTTGTATTAGTCAAGACTGATCTCATTTTTCTCAAAGGGGACTTCAAAAAAAAAAAAAAGCTCTAGACATTACAAAATATTTAATTACAAAAAACTTTTTAAAAAAACTGAAGTTAGAATTGACTGTAAAACTGAAGTTAGAATTGACATAAGTAAATTATTAAATATAAAAAAATCATAGATATAGTAATAATTTAGTTTTTATTATAAAATTCTATCACTTTCATTATAATTAAAACTTACGTACAAAATAAAATAAATTTAGATAAATTATTAAAAAAAGGCTAAGATTACTCATATACTTTCCAGTTTGCATTGACAGCAACTTTGACAATTTGCTCTTAAAGTTGGAAATCTAGAACCCATCATCACGAAAACCAGATCCAAACTTAGGAATATTGAAAATTCTAATTTTCTTGTCGATGGATTCCACAATGTATGGAGAGCAACTTTGACATTCCGCACGCGACAAGACATTGAGAGCAACTTGGATTTTGAAATTTTCGTAAAATAATGCCATAAAGTAATCTACCTTCCGAACAGCAAGTCACGCCATGGCAGCAACCAGCATGGTGTACTATGATGATTTGGTGAACGCACGAGTTGGCTATCAGAACAATTCGAAAAAGAAGTTTGAATCCCCACATATATAAATTTCAAGCAAACGCTAATCGCCAATAGGTAAGGTAGTAAGTTCCAGATGATCAGCCAAACACCAGTGGGGCTACGCATACTTATGTTGCTGGCTTTCTCCTGCCAGGTAGCCTCACAGACAATCGTCGAATCCCTTCCAGGATATTCCGGTAAACTTCCCTTCACACTCGAAACGGGGTAGGTGTCCTGTGATTCCTCTTCCAACATCTTTCTCCTTCTAATGTTGATGCAGCTAATTCTGTTTCAGTTTTTGTTTTAGATACTTGGGCGTCGGGGGCTTGGATGAGGTGCAGCTCTTCTACTACTTCATCGAGTCTGAAAGAGATCCGGCAGTCGATCCTCTATTGCTTTGGCTCACCGGAGGTCCGGGTTGCTCTGCGCTGTCTGGACTAATTTATGAAACTGGTAATGTTCTTTCTCATATGATAAATTGAACAGTTGTACATTTTCAACCGAGCCCCTCCTGATAGAGAAATGGAATGTCATAGTATGCTTTTTATCTATGGCTCCCTCCACATCCTCAGAAGCTGAACCACCCTTTTTTTGTTTAACCAGAATGAGTTGCCTGAAAGATGACAAAGGTTGATCTTAGATCATGTTTGGTAGGATACAATGCTATTCTTCATAAAATTCTCCGAACATGCCTCTCTAGTCTCATTTAACATGAAAAAGATGAGCATCCTTGACCTCTAACAGTTTATAAAGTGGGTAATCACAGGGTATTCCAATATAATATATATGCGCACGCGCGCACACACGCAAATAATGCTTACGTATATTTATTTCTTACACCATAGACAATATTTTTAAAATCGAATCACACCGATTAATTTTCGGTTTAATTGAAAATATTCTATAATGTGGTTTGACTTTTATTGTGAAATCAAAACTGATCAAGACCGTTCAAAACTAATAATATTAATGAATTATTCAAACCGGTTCAAAGAAAAAAAATTACTTATGACTTCAGGAAAGATGTCATTGACACAGGCAAACGAAATTTCTTGCAACAAATAGGGGCAAAATAGTCGAATTGACTTCGGGGAACAATTAGAGAGCAGAATCCGACCGGATTTTAGTGAAAAATCTTAATTTTTTTTTAAAATTTTTTTAAGAAAAAAAAATCCCATGTTCCACTACCACACCAACCATGTTTGTGAATTCAAACGTACACTGACCCAAAAAATAATAATTAAAAAATAAATGATGGAAAATTAAATTTCTCTATACTCTAAATATTTTATTCACCCAAAAAAAATATATCTCAATTTTTTATTTTAAAATCAAAGTCAAAAATTAAAAACTATAAATAGCGAGATAATATTTTTCATATAATTTAGTTGAATTAAATTAAATTATAATTTATGATAATTCTGAATATTGAAAATTTATAGAATAAATTCTATATTATTATATCAATTTTTGATTATTAAATTAAAACTCATAATTATTATTTTTACTTATTTATTTTGAAGAATTAAAATGATATTTTGATACTATTATCTTGGTTTAAAATTTTTCAATTGAAATTATTGCAATAAACAAGAAGTTGAGGTTAAAAATTTAATGCATGTGACCAGTTATTTTAAAATTTCATTTCATGGCTTGTTCTCATATTCATATATTGTTGATGGAACAAATTCATTTTTTCTATAAAAATATATAGATTTTATTTTATTTAAAAAAATATAATATACAAATTATATATATATATATATATATATATATGTAATAATATGATAATGTCTTTTGGTTTGCAAAATGATCTAATTGGTTCTATTAATAAATCAATGTATTGATAGGTTAATCAAATTCTTTATTGATGACTAAGACATACTGATGACTAAGACATACATATATACATAAATATTGATGACTTGCCAAGTTCTTTTAATGTTTGTAACAAGCCCTGCTCAGCCCCAGGGTGGTGATGACTTCACAACGATTTACTACAGGGAAAATTGTCTTAAAACGGACCCTTGTCAGGATTTTAATAGTAACAGCTCGGTTTTGGAAGACTAACATCTCAACACGTGTGCCCAGGTCCCCTAACCTTTGACTTCACGGCCTCAGCAACAAGAGGAAAAAAGCCAAAGTTAAAACTGAACCCTTACTCATGGACTAAGGTCGATGGATTGAAACTCAAAAACTTTGAATTTCAAATAATCAAATAAATTTTCAATTGAACTTATTTTCCGAAGATTAAAACTCTCCAGGTTGCCAGCATAATATTCGTTGATGAACCTGTTGGTACCGGATTCTCCTATGCAACAAACTCACAAGGTTACAATATCAGCAGCACTCTTGCAGCTGAAGAGCTCTATACTTTCATAAGAAAGGTAAGAGGATGCAGTTCTCATTTTGAAGCGGAACATATGGAATTCTCACAATGCATACCCACATTCTGCTTCGTTCTGCAGTGGTTGATCAATCATCCCCAATTCATCAACAATCCACTGTATGTAGCGGGTGATTCGTATTCAGGCCTTATAATCCCACAGGTTGTGCAGAAAATAGTAAAAGGTCAGGTTTTATGACTTGCGCTCCTCTTAAGTTGCTTCAATTACTCCACTGATTTTACTTTGGGATTCCATCTTTAAGACCATCTTGCACTTAATGATTTCTTTCTGTAGGTAATGAAGTAGGAACGGACCCACCAATGAATCTGAAGGTAAGTCCAAGGAATATCTAAGCTTGAACTGAGATAATCCTCTTCAAGTAATAATCAAACCATGAAGTTCCTGAAATGGACAGGGCTATGTGATGGGCAACCCGACAACAGATGAGAATATAGACTACAATTCAAGAGTCGATTTTGCTTATCGATTGAATCTTATATCAGAGGAACTCTATATGGTAATCACCCAATTGCTCTATTCTCTTCTCATGTTGAACCTTATATCATGTACTTTCTACAATATCATGCTCAGGCTGCAAAAGAAGATTGTCATGGGCAGTACAAAGATGTGGACCCATGCAATGAAGCATGCATATCAAATGTTCAAGCTATCCTAGATGTAAGAATTTCTGGAATTTCCAACTCTTTAAGGCTATAAATCATCTCTAACAACTGTAAGGAAAAAAAAATGAGGAAAAAAAAACTAATTTCTTGTAGAGATTCCCAATCTCTATGTATAACATGTCATCCCAACATGTAGTGCACCAGCAGCCTCAACCCTTCACAAATCTTGGAACCTAATTGTGACTATTTATCTCCAAAACCAGAAGATCTGAATTGGAACAAAGGGATTCTGATGGACCTCACAGACCACATCACACCAACTCCTCGAGGCTCTGACTCTGATCTATGGTGTCGGGTATGTAAACGCCCCCTCTCCCCAAAAGAAAAAAAAAAAGAACAAAAAACCTGACCAAGGATAAAACTACATCAGTCTCTAACTCCTTTGCTATTTGAAATTCGACTTGTTTTGAAGAATGACAACTACAAATACATCTACATTTGGGCCAATGATAAAACTGTCCAAGATGCTCTAAATATTAGACCGGTATGTCAATTTTAACTTACAGGATTAGCACTATCCTATGTTGCATGTCCGTGTTGAGACTTTTTGTATTTTTTTTTTTTTTTGGTCATATCCATGTACGCATGTCCTGTGGCTTGTGCCCTGTGCCATGTGCCATGTGCCATGTTTTACTAGCACTATGATTCTGTATATGAGATGTATGCTTAATGATAATTATCAGAAAGAATAGAAAGAGAGTATACTTATACCATTATATAAGAAAAATAATATATACAAGACTGTTTCAATTATAGAGGAATTAAATTTATGAGTCACACTATGAATTATGAGAGAGAGTGATGAAACATAGATTGAGATCGAAAATAAATGTATCTCAAAATCAATTTAGATTTATTCCAATATGATTCATTACTGAAACAATGCACTTGTTAAGCCATTTGATAGAGACATTTAAAGTGTAGGAGAGAGACTTACATATTGTATTTATTGACAAAAAAAAGAATATGATAGAGTTTCTAAGGATATATTATGGTGGATGTTGACAAAGAAGATGATCTCTTTGTAATACATTAATCTCATTAGAGATATATATGAGAGAGTTGTTACCAATATAAGAAATTGCGGGGATTTAAATGATAACTTTCTAATAAATATTAGATTTTACCAATGTTCAACATTAAATCTTATCATTTTTACAATAGTAATATATAAAATCATAAAAATCATTCAAGAGGAAAACACCATGTATATTTTTTTTATAAATAATATAGTGTTAGTCGATGAAACAAGAGAGAGTATTAGTGCAAAACTAAAGTTATAGAGAGTCACACTAAAATTTAGAGGATTTAGATTAAGTTGGTAAAAAACTGAGTATATGAGATATCCGTTTAATAACAATAATTTGAAACGATTAAATTAGAAAGAAAGAACGTATAAAAAAATGAACATTTTTAATATTTTGGATCTTTCATTCAAAACGATGACAATATAAATGAGAATGTGGGTTATAGAATTTAAGCGAGTTAGATGAAATGGAGAAAAGCGTTTAGAGTTTTTTTTTTTTTTTATTACACGATACCATTACAATTAAAGGGGAAGTTTTATAAAATCGTAATAAAATCTGTACTATTGTATGATACAAAGTGTTGAGCCATTAAACAACAATAAGAGTATAAAATAAGTATAACTGAAATAAGGATATTTAAGTGGATGTATGGTAAAATAAGAAAATATAGAATTAGAAATGAAGAGATACATACTAAGTTGGGAGTGACTTCAATTGTAGATCAGATGCGAGAGTATCGACTGACATGGTTCGAATATATATAATAAAATCCAAAAATACACCAATTAGGAGAATCAATAAGTGAAGTATAAGAGATTTAATAAAATGTAGGAGTAGACTATTGAAAATTTAGATGTAAATTATTCATAAAAATATGATAGTTATGAGTTTAATTAAGAAAATAGTTTTAAATAGGAATAAATGGTATGTTTTCATTTTAAGTTGAGAAGAATTCGAACAAATTAAAGCCCATTTCTTTTCATTTTAAGTTTCTATAAATTTTTTTTTAACTATATATGTTTTCATCTCTCTTGTATTCATCTTTCTAGCGACGATTTTAAAATTTGAGATTAAAGTCCAAATTATTGTTATATGACTATGTATATTTGTGTTCAAAATTTTTTGCTACAGGGGACAATTAGTACTTGGGTGAGATGCAATCATACATTGCAAACATATTACATTGAAGACATAAAAAGCGTGGTTAAAATTCATCAAGAACTAACCTGGAAAGATTATCGAGTCCTAATTTACAGGTAATATCATTATCAACATAATTTTCTTTATTCAATTTTATTCATTGATTTGCACAAAAAAATAAGAAAACTATACAATTAGTCAACTAATACAAGAAGATTATTGATGAATCAAGAACGTAAATATGTAATGTATTTATTATAAACCCTAATTAATCGGAATGAGATTGAGATTAGAAGATATGAGAATTATAAAGAATGATGGAAAAAATTGAATGAAATAAGAAATAGTAGCATATTGTTATGGATTTTATTCTGGGTTTTCCTTAATTTTTACAAATTAGGGTTTTGTTTTCAGCGGTGACCACGACATGGTGATACCATATGTGGGTACTCAGACTTGGATAAATCTTCTTAATTTAGCTGTTGATGATATTTGGAGTCCATGGTTTGTTGATGGCCAAGTTGCAGGGTATGATTATAAATTTCTCCAAACATTATTGTAATTTTTCTTTTCAAACCCCCCAACATCTTTTAAGAACACCATTAATTACTATGAAAGTCCTAGGGAAAAACCTAACCTAACCTTACCAGGGATACATGGTGGTTTGGTAATTTATTTATTTATTATTATTTTAAAAAAAAAGTCAACTTCAAATAATCACAAGCTTAGAATCATTTTTATAATTGACATAATTTTTTGTTCTTGCAGATATACAAAGAGATTTATTAACAATACATACACATTGACATATGCAACTCTGAAGGTAATGGATATATTTTATTTTAATTTTTATTCGATGGAAGGTTTGTAGATTTTAAAATTATATAATGTTAGAAAATTAGTAAATAAATTAACATTATTATTAATTAAAATTCAATTGTGTTCTTTTGAAAGAAGTTACTACATATATCAACTATCAGATTATATCATTTTTTGAGACAAAACTTATTATTGCTATCTTTTTTAATATTTGTATTCTTTTTTTTGTGGAAAGTAAAGTGGTTAAATAACTCTCATGACCATCCCTTTAAATATCACTATAAAAATTTTTGTCTATGATAAAATATCCGATTTAGACCATAATTATTGTGTTATAAATAAATATAATCTTAATATTATCCAACTTAGTAAGAGCTAATTTAAAATAATATATGATCAAATATTTTGCAGGGTGCAGGTCACACAGCTCCCGAATACAAACCAAAAGAGGCTCTTGCCATGGTGAGGAGATGGTTTGCTCATTACCATCTTTGAAAAGCAAATGATTTGGCAACAAAGTGTATAGCTTGATCAAATATGTTATTTTTTTAGCCCTTTTTATTTTGTTTTTGATTTTCTTTTCCTTTTTTTTTTCCCTAACATGGAGCTAAAATTTTTGGGGATGACTGCTCGAGCCCCAAACCTAAATGTAATGGAGCAAAAAAATATATCACTTGATCAAATAACTAATATTTGTTTGTAAAAAGTTCGGTTTAAATCAATTATTATTGTAAAATATTCTATTTAAATTATAATAATTTTATTTAGAGATCAAACCTAACAGAATAAGTTGATTGTGATATTTTAATTAATTTTGGTAAAATACTAAAAAATATATATATAGATTTTGAAATACCTAAAAAGAAATAACTTGACTTTTGTTGATAAATAACAATGAAATATATATCAATGCAGTGGATCGTAGCCCAATTAATTTTAAATAGAATTAATATTAATATATCAAAGTTTTGCTTAATTTGGTTTGTGGGGCGCAAATAGTTCTAAAAACTATGCCTCATATTACCAACCGGGGGAGATAAAGCCAGAGAAGGCACAGTTTAGATATTGTAAAAATAGTAGAAGATAAATGGGAAATGAGGATATACCTATATTGACATATTAAGGTTTTTAAGTGTCTTAGATTTTATATTAATATTTAAGGTAATATGTCAAATAAAAATTTGTCAATATAATAAAAAAATATACAAATTTTCAGTTTACTAATAAAATAATAATTAAATCTATTTAAGTAATACTTTTACAATCAATGTATAAGTATTAGAAAATAAATTTTAATAAAAAGAATGTGATATATATATATACTAAAAATTTACTATTATTATTAGGCATTGGTGTGGTGATGAGTTTATTTTAAAAATTATAATTATAAAATATATAATTTATTACATGAGAAAACTTTGATAACGAAGAGTTAATGATCCAAAAAGGAATACATACATACATACATACATATATATATATATATATATATATATATATATATGTACTAAAGAAAAAAAAAATTAGTTCAACCCCAAAGAGCAATCTAAAACTATGTATAGAAAAATTAGCCCAATCTAACTTCTCAACTGAGAGAGAGAGAGAGAGGATTCTCCACTACCCAATAAGACGTTCAACCTCCCCCCGCCCAAAACAAATTTCTTCACTCATCTCGTGGAGAGATGTCACCCAGTCGGATTGAGTCGGCCCGATTCAGGGATGGTTCTTGGAATCATGGGTCGATTCGATTGTGGTTTCGAGGTTAGCCTGAGTCAGATCGGGCCGATTCTAAAAATCTTTAATCTGGAACCGGCTCAATCCAGTGAACCTAAACCGTAGTGCCAGGCCCGGCCGGTTTCGGTTCAGGTTTTTTTTTTTAACACTCTTTTTTTTTTTTTTTTTTTTAACTCTCTCGTTTTATTGTATTAACTCTCTTTTTTTTTTAACCTATCTTGTTTTCTTTTCTTTTTTTTTTTTTTAACTCTCTTGCTTTTTTGTCATTACTTTTTATCTAATTCTTTTTTAACTCTTTGTTTTTTTAAACTCTTTTTTTTTCTTCACTTTTTTTTTTTAATTCACTTTTTTTTTTAAAAAAAAACAACTAATAAATAGATAAAAAAATTAGAGACATACAAAATTTTTAAAGTGGTTTCACCGAATTCGATATACGTCCACTACTAAGCTCTTCATTTGGATTTTGAAATCCACTATTTTTTTATTAAATTATTTTGATTTTTACACAATGATTTTTTTTTTCTATTTACATAATGTTCCTATACAAAAAAAAAAAAAAAAAAAATTATACTTCTTCTTCTTCTTCTTTCAAGTCCTTGACAATGCCTTACATCATTTTTTCCGTATCCTTCCAATCTTTAAAGCGAATCAAGGTTTTTAAAGTATTATTCGCCAAATTTGTATGTTTCTTGTTTAATATTTGACCACCAGTACTAAAAACACTTTCCAATGACAATTTGGATATTGGAGGAGTTAGTATATCTTTGGTCATTTAAACCAAAATTAGATAGTATGATAAATTATTTTTTTACCAATATAATAAATCAAAAAAAATCATCATTATCAAATCCTTCTAATGTAAGTATTTGTTTGTATAAATGTAATTCATTAAGTACTAATGAAATTTTTTTTTTTGTTTTTTTCCTAACATATGTAAATGATTAAAAGAAATTAAAAATGATCAAGTTGTTGTACTAATACTACTGCTACCTATCTCACTAATATTTAAATTATTATGTTTTTTTTTTCATATAATTCAAATACGACTTGTAAAATATGAGATGTTTGTTATTTTAAATATTGTTGACTAATACATATTTCCGTTAAAAAAGTTTGTGTAAAACAATTTATTAACATTTCAATACCTTCAATTTTAACATGTGAATGTAAAACATTTGCTACCAAATACAAAATATGAATTTCTTCATAATATTTTAAATTTTTTATTTTCATTAGTTGAAAAATGTCACTAAACTTATCTTCTTCTTTAAATTGAGTAAATACAAAACAAATTTTACAAATATTAGATAATATTAAATGAGTTGTTGGATAGTAAGTTCTTGAAAATAAATTTATACATGTATAAATTTTTTTTTAATAATTTAGTTAGTGTAGTTGCAAAATCAAAAGTGAAATTATCAATAAAACCATATTCTTAATTAGAATTTGTAAATTTAATTAAAATATTTCTAAAATAAAGTACACTTTATAAAATATCATAAGTTCAATTTCATTTAATTTCACATTGTAGTTTAAATTTTTTAAATTTTTTATTTATGTTTTTATCGAAAAATTTCTAATTTAATTAATTAAATCACGAATAGATTTTAAAACTATTTTTGTCATTTTTAAACCATCTCTAATATATAAATTTCTAATATGATTTACACATCTAACATGAAAAAATGTTCCATCTAAAATTATTTTTAAAGTTTGTTTTAAAATATTAACCATACTAATATTAGTCGAAATATTATCAAAAGATATAGAAAAAATTATATCACTAATTTTAAATTCATGAACAACATTTGTTACTAATCTAGTTATGTGATCATCGGAATATGGGTAATCCCAATGTGGAAAAGTTAATATTCTTTTTTCTAAAACCCATGAATTATTAATCCAATAACATATTACTACAATACAATATTCTTTTTTAGGTTCATTTTTCCAAATATCCGAAATTAATGAAAATTTATATTGACTAATCATAAATTGTGCAATTATATCATTTTTTAATTCTTGATATCGATCTATTGAGTTCTTCTTACGGGATGTTCTACTACTTTTTTATAACCCGATTGTAAATATTTTTGAACATATTTTTCAAAAATCGGACATACAACTATACTAAGTGGTAATTCTTTTCTTACTATTTATTCTATTTGATTAATTTTTTCTTTTTCTGCATTATATTTGAATGTACCCATAACATTTCTCTCTTAGTAGTTATTTGTGTTTATCTTGTTTGAGATAATTTATCCGAATGATCTCTAACTAAGTGTCTCTTTAGTGTGCCTACCTCAACCCTTTAAAAATTTATATTTTTTGTGACAAATTTTATAAGTTGTCTTTTGTTCATCAATATTTTTAACAAAAAATTCTCATACATTAATATCATCTTTTCTAGTGCGTGTTATATTAGATTATGTGCTATTAAATTGATTTTCTTCTAAAAGATTTTTAATAGCTATGTTTTCGGGAATTTCTCCTGATAAAAATGAAAATGTGGGGAGAGGAGATTGTTGGAAAGATTGTGAAGAATGTGTTTTAACCATTTTTTTTTTAAAAGTAATGTGAATGAATGAATTATGTAAAAAAAGTAAAGATGCAAAAGAATAAATGTACTGATTTGACAGAGATCACCGATTGTTTTTCGCCAAATTTTGAATTTGAGCTTCCAACCTTGAAATCTTGTTAAATTTTGATGAATGTTGTATGCGGTGAAAATGATAGAGTTGATAATGATATATGAAAATTATGAAAATGGTGAAAATGGTAGAGTTGAGAGATGGAAATTGTGGAAATATGTTGAATGTGATTAGTGGGAGATGGAAATGGTAGTGTGAAAAATTAAAATTGAGTTTGAGAGAATGTAGTAGTATTGAGAGAATATGAATGTGAGAGAAAATATGAGATTTTGTTGTAGGGATTTTGGAAATGAGGTGTGACCTATTTATAGGAATTTTTTTGATCTCATGGACCAAAATACTCCATAAATTAGCTATTTTATAATTGTTGAAATGGTTAAAAATGATCAAAAATTCAAAAAAAAAATTGAATATTGGAACCAGCTGGGCCGAACCGGTTCCCGATTTCAGAAACCATGGAACCGGACCGGCCCACTATTGTACCGGTCGATATGGTTTCAAGTTACTATTCACCCAGTTCAGGCCTCGAGTCGAATTTTTCAAACTGACTGGGCTGATTTTCGGGTCCAAATCAACCCGATACACCTCTAGTCTCATTCATGTAATAATGAACTAACCCTATTCTTACCAATAAAAAAAAAGTAATAATGAGCTATCTCAAAGTCCAAAGACAACCAAACCCCTTTTAGACCAAAATGAGGCCATCATTTCTCCACCTCCTGCACACAAAACCCAAAAATGTATCCGATCCATCCCAATAGATCCGAACCCGAACCTCCCAGCCCTGACCCGCAAAAGGGCAATTGGGGTCTGATCATGGCTGCTCATAGACTCAACGGGTCTACCCCAGGTGGTGGAAGCAAGCAAGAACTGTTAATTCCAATGCTCAACAAAAGAGTCTGGATGATTTCATGTGATTCCGAAATCCGACATTAATCATCCAATATCAAGATTTTATAAACCGCTATGCAAGAAGAACCTTAATGTCTCTACATATCATGAACAGGGGCGATTTTGTCCAAAATTATGATGCACTCTTAAACGAAACACAAGAAAGAGAGTTTCTTTATCAAGATTATTAATAAAATTAACACTAGTATTTGATGTCTATGGCTATCTCAATAATACCCTTAAATGGTGAAAAAATTCTTCTACTAAAAGATTCTCTCCACTCTATTTTATCTCTTAGCACACTCTCTCAATCTCTTCACTTATATTACTTAAATTTAAATTAGACCATTTAACATTCAAAATGTGATTTCTACTTTTTTTTTTGTTGCATGAAATTTGATTCTTGGATTACAGGGTTGGAAAGGGTGATTGTGACTACTAAGCTCTTTTTACTTTTCTAAACAGTAATTCCCATCACTAGATTGCCACTATCTTTGCCACTAGATTAAACGGAATGGTTGCTATGAATTTTCATTGCGAGCCTTCCCTCGAATCTTTGCCACTGTCTGCACCACCACAACCACCACCACCACTACTAGATTGTGCCCTAGTAATAACTTATAATTCCCTACAAGGGTAGATGATGTTTTGGCCCCCATGATTTGTTGATGGTCAAGTTACAGGGCATGCTCTTCAATTCCTTAAGGTACTTGCTTCCCCCCCCCCCAAAAAAAAAAAATTAAAGGCAATGGTAGTTTTTATTGAAAATATTTTCAACACTTCCCCTTTAGCAATAGGGCGTTATATCTATTAATCAAATTTTAGATTTGAAATTTGAAAATGAAAAAAATTACGTTAAAAGAATCGCCCTCTAAATATGGTTCATACATACGCTCAAATCGGATTAGTTAGAGTATGTCTCTAAATACCATTGGTCCAGTAACAAAAAAAAAAAAAAAAAAAAAAAAAAACACCTTCATTTTGAATTGTTTGGTGCTTTTTCTTTTTTTTTTTTTGGTTAGGTGTTTTTAAAACATTGCTCATATGATTTTGAAACATTGTTCATTTTGAATGCATAGTACATTGTTGGAAGCTTTGCATGAAGACGGGTTAAGCTTTGTGGGCACTCATGATGGATTGACTCGAACCGACCCGCTTCCATCCACTGCCTCTACAAGAAGTTTTCTAAATGATTACTTCTCTCTCCACTGCCTTAGAGGAAGTTTCCAAAATGATTGTCTCTTTACCACAATGAAAAGAAACTTTCTAAAGAAGCTTCAGATGCCTATAAATATGTGGCTGGGAGAGAAAGGAGTGATATGAGACACTGTGAGAAAAATAGAGGAGAAATAAAGTGAAGACTTGAGCTTGAAACAGAGCCTTCAAGTCTCTGTTTTCAGAACTGAAAACAACCTCTGTGATCTTGTGAGATAGCTCCATGCAAGGAAATCATTGAAGGATTTGGATTGTAAAAAAAGTGTGGTTTCCATCTTGTGATTCCACGCCCAACCAGAACATGTGATTCAATCAACATACGATCCGTATTCTGCTGTGACAATTGAGCAGTTGGACAAGAGGTAATCTTTTTTTTTTTTTTTTTTGAATGACTTGTCTACTTGATTGTAAACATCTTACACTGGAATTAGAGCCTAAGTGACTGAATCCATGCTTAAAACCGTCCATAGTTGGAATTTTGTGAAATCTTGAGTGTGTTTTAATGGCAGTTTTTTTTTTTATGGCTGATCTACAATCATGAAACTTTGTGTACATATTTCTTGCATGCTTGTGAACCTCCCTACAAAGTTTCATGGAAAAATTCATCTCGAACAATGAGAAATTTGATTTTGCAAGCATTGTGAGTAGGTCTCTTCGTCAGATTTCTGCAACCTACATGAATCTTTCTGTGATGAACTATTTGTATGTTCAAATAGTACCCTGTAAGAGCTTTCCAACAATATATTATATTCCTAAAATGGATTCACAGATTGGGAGAAAATTAAACCCAAAGATGGTATGCTGTATACATATATTATGTACTTTTGCATGTTCTGGTTCATTTTCTCATCTGAAACACGGAGTACATTAAATTTAAATGGGGCATGTGAAAATCACGTGTCATTATTAATCATTTATATAAACAAAGGGATGGGAAAATCAGAAAACGCCTACAGCCAAATTCGAACCTGGGGTTTGAACATAATGACAACCATAGCACCACAACGCCTGGCTACATTGAAAGTTATCTAGATGTTTATTTATATATGTCTGATATGTCACGCCCCGACCCGCTCCCGAACCGAGCACGCAATAATCGTCGCGGTATCTCGATACACGAGCACAACGTCCCGCATATCAAGACACCGTAAGACTATTAATAACATCAAATCTAATGTATCACAGACCAAATTAATTCCCTAGTCATCACAATGTGCCTCAATGCATCAATATATCAAATAAAATGAGAGTTATCATTTTCATAAGTCAACATAAGTATAATACAGTCATCCCAGGTATATAAATACAATGGTCAACTAAATGTTCCAAATATAACAATAACCTCAAATGATTTCTGCGGAAGAGTGGATAACAGTATCCAAACCTAGTGTCTCCAAAATGCCCAATGAAATCGAAGCTCTACTAGCTCTCAGTCTAAGACTAAACCTGTAAGATGGGAATGTGAGGGGTGAGTATCTAAAAAGGGGATGGTACTCAGCAAGTGAGGGGATTGACATCGTACTATTAATATCGGTGTGAACTTGGAGTGTCAAAAAATAAGGTAATAAATATCTACAGTGTGCAAACCGATCATGTCATTTCAAAACCATATATCATATGCACACATCAGAAATCAAGATATGCATCCAATATTTACATCAATGTCATGAAGAGTCGGCCAATGAAATATTCCCGGCAAGGGTCTACCTCGACCAATGACGGATGCATTGGGGGTTTTCACAATGCATGTATGTAAAAACAATAGCTCTTTACCCCAATGTTGGCCGCAGGCTGATCCAACAAACCCGCAAAATATCACAAGCACAATCATCAACATAGATCCGACATTTGGGGGATAGCTCTGGCCAAAACGTATCCGGACACAATGGGTGCCTCTGCCAAATGTCCTTCGTAGCTACGGAACATTGCTATACAGCGGGGAAATGGGAGGCACCAAGCCCAAAGCGTAGAATCATCACAGGGCATCCAACCCAATCACATGTTCAAATCCAGGTTATATGAAACCATGTGCCAATAGATATGAAAATCGTATAAATATCACATGTTATGAAATATGGCACAATATCATTTGTGAAATCTCATGGATGCATATCAAACAAGTCAAGTGATTGGGACACTCCAATGGTCACAAAAATATGTGTAAAGCATATATAAAAATCCGAAAGTTCAATTTATCACACATTTGAAATCATGCTATATATATAAAAACATTTAAAACATGATTTTCCAATCAGTAGTAGACATCAAAGTCCCACTCACAGTTTGGGAGAGGGTAATGCACTCCCCAATATTACCACAAAACGTAAATCAAGTGCTCCCCTTGTTCAAATCAAATAACTCTTGTGAAGAAAAATCAGCCGCAGATTTTCAAATCTGCGCAGTCATGGGAAATAAGCTATAACTTTTTCTATATAGCTCGGAACTGAGTGATTCAATTTGCTACCTAAAGCTAAGACATTTACCCACATGTTTCATGTTTAGCTTATCTTCAGATTCTCACTATATGAATTTATGAAAATTTATCTTTGGATTGATTCGGATTTTTATAACTCAACTTGCACAGTTTCAATAGATTTCTCACATCTCCTTACATATAACTCCAAATTGATTAATTCTAGTCCCATATGAAAGATAAGAGACAGTACTATGACTTTCATTTTGAGCATTTTCTCAGATTTTAAACACAAAATTTCAGAATTTCAATTCTTTGTCTCAGTTTTGTTTCAAACTCAAGCTCTATCCGGTTTCAGTTAAAGTGCTATAACTCCTTGCAAAAAACTCCATTCCAACTGAAATTTTGATATGTTGTAGCTAACTTCATGGCCTATAACTTTTAATTTATACACTTTCTCAAATTCACATCACAGAACTCCCAGAAATCCTTAATTTGTTTCAGTCACATTCCAATTTCAGCTTCTGTCCAAATTTTGTGCAGAAGCTATAACTTTTATTCTACTTATCAAAACTTAATGAAATTTTAACATGTCATTTCAAGACATAGATCTACAATTTTTGTGTTTTGAGTTTCACTAAATTATGCCAATAAAGGGATTGAAATAAATCATGATCAGAACAGGCAGTTTTCAGTTGGAAACAAAATTTCTGTCAACACATCTTTAGGAAAAAGGGTATAACTTTTGATTCCCTCGTGCGTTTCGGCTGAAATTTTAATATATGGTAAACAAGAAAGATAGCTACAACTTTTATGTTTTGTGTTTCTCCAAAATAAAGCTAGAAATGGTTCGTTTGTATACACTGATTTTATAGTCCGAAACAGAACAACTTTCTGTCATGTTTCAGGAAAAATGCCATAACTTTTGGTACAGGTATCTGATTAAGATGGTTCTTATCTCGTTGGAAAGATAAGACTTGGATCTACAATTTACTTAACTAGAGAATTTTCAAATTCTGACTGTAAGATATCTTAAAATAAAGGTGAATTCACGGACAGAAATAAAATCTAAAGCAAGACATGACAGAATCTTTCTTTACCTCCATTTCTTTGCCTTCCAAACTCAAGCAAGCTTTCCACTTAGTCCCAGCCTTTGATCACCCTATGTACACCAAATTAAGAGTGTCCCTTTGGGTTCAAAAACAGAAATATAGTATTCTAGGATGCAAAAGAAGGCCTTACCTTGTTTTTTTTTCAAATGTGTCTAGAGATTTGAAGAAAATTTTCTAACAAAATCTTCTCCTCCTAGATTGGATTCACTCATTTTCACTCTTGGCTCTTGAAGAAATGAAGAAAGCTCTACATTTTTCTTTCTTCTTCCTCTCACTCACGTCCACTTTATGGTGTAACAAATGAAAGGGTTAAAATCGTTTAATTATCACAAGCACACTTCATTTCCCCAAAAGTCAATGTTTGTACATCATCAACATATCTCAAATAAATGCTTGCTTTTCATTCCATACCACACCATACTTGTTTGTCTCAAAAAGTCAAGAATTTCTTTTCCTCCACATGCTCTTCATGTCCACAAGACTTCCTCACCATGCTTTGGCATTAAATGCTTGTCTAATTTGTCTCTTGCTTTGTTAAATCAATGGCTCAAACAATTTCATTAACTTTCCAATTTAATTTCCACCCTTGGATTGAAATTCCAAATTTTCAACACTCCATAACTTGTCCATACTTTGTTGCCTACCATCTTATTACATTGAAATCCCTATCTTTTGAGAATTGCTTTTAGGTTCTTGTTAATTACAATTTGGTCCTTGGACTCATAAAAATTATAAGTTGACCCCAAAAATTCTCAAACTTACACACTAGGCCCAAAATCATATATGAGGCCCAATGGGACTGATTTCGAAATTTAATATGGTTGTCTTAACCCTGTTTGTCAAAATTGATCCGAATTAGGGTTTATGGATCAATTTCTGGACTTTTACCGTTTTAACCCTAAAAATAATTATTTATTAAATTTAAAAATTTTCTCACTCTCAAAATCACATCTCATCATCATAGGATCATTTGTGGCCCATTTCAAAATTATTCACTTATGCCTAAAAATTTGTGTAAAAATTCTCTGGGAGAATTTTATCGGAAAAATTTCTGAGTGAAGTTTATAAAAGGATTTATAAAAAAATCATCATATCTAAAGATGAAATAGGATACATGAGCATACACCGAGGGTCGGTGTTACAGATTGCATATTTATTTGAGAAAATTGTCATTGTTTGGATTTGAACCAGACATATAATGGGAAATTAAGTGGTGATAACCATTAGACCACAACACTTAGTTGTGTTAAATATTTCATGCAGATTACTTATCAATGCATTTTGAATTTATGGCATGTGAATAATTCATGAATATTAATGCATATGTTTGTGCGTGTTTGTTATATATGATTGAAAACTGTGAGACGTACACATTTTATGCCATATTTGGGGGATCTTTACTCTAGTTGGAGTATGAGATGGTTAAGTTGAGACTCATAACCCTAAAATTTAGCACATATATATTAAGATAAATATACTTAGACATCTTAGTTTTCAAGAGATAATTGAGAGCTATGCAAACTTTCGATATTGTGTTTTCTATATCTAGTAAATATTATTTCAATAATATATTGTGACTAACGTGTTCCAATGCTAATAAATGATTTGTGCTAATGTCTATATCTCTTATAGAGAGAGAAATGACTATTGCAACAAAAAACATTGTGGCTAAGTTGAATAAGAGCGAGAAACTGAATAGTGATAATTTTGATATTTGGTATTTAAGAGTTTAGTACATTCTTGAAGAGCAGAAATGTTTAGAAACTCTATATCATACTATGAAAGAATCAGAGTTTGGTGAAACAATTATGCTCGCATTACATTGTTGAGCTGTATGTAGGATGATCTAATGGTTGAATTTGAGGTATATCAAACTGCACATGAGATGTGGACTGTTTTGAAGGCAAAGTTTAGAATGACTTCATTAACGAAGCTGAGATACCTTATAATCAAGTTTGACACTTATGTAAAAAAACTATATCACTCAATGAAACAACATTTAAGGGAGATGTCAAACATGATTAATGAGTTGAAGTCAGTAGAACATACATTGACAGATGAGCAACAGATACAAACTGTCATTAAATCGCTTTTCCAGAGTTGGGAGCCGATGAAAATGAGTGACTCACAATCTTACTATTAAAACATTTGAGGATGTTAGGAGTTATATTGAGTTGGAAGATGAGCACCTAATGGCAGCTAAATCTTTCAGACAGGCTTATGTTGTTGAATCCAGTTCAAACAAGGGTTTTGACTCCAAACATGGTAAGAACATAAGGTTCTTCAATAAAAACATTCCAAATTTTAAGAAAACTCAAACTGATAGCCACAAGAGAAGTAAGCACGGTGGTGGAAAGAAGAAAGATAAAAGCAATCAAGCATGTTATAATTGTGGCAAATTGGTTCATATGTTTGTGAATGCACTGAGCCAAGAAAGGTATTGCTCAAAATCTTTTTCACATGATGTTTATATTTCTAACACTATTATACTTGTTGAATCGAATCCTTGTTCTAGACTCTTGACTTATGAGCAATGGATTACGTAGATAGAGATAGGGGATCATTTATTAAATATCGTCAAATCGCAGCTAATTTGAAGTAGATATATGTAGGAAACAATATCATGATTGCTATAAAAAGCATCGACACTTGTAAATTATTTTTTGAAAGTGGTCGCACTTTAATCCTACATGATATTTTGTATGCACTGGATATTTGACGTAACCCTGTGTTAGTTACAATTCTCATGCATTAGGGTTTTAATATGAACTTTCATAGTGATGTTGTATATATTTATTTTGATACTGAGTATGTTAGTTTCTCATACTTTGTAGATGATTTTCTTGTACTAGATGTAGTACAAAATAATGAAAATTATGATATTGCATCAACTGATGGCCATAATGTGGATGTAAATGTGTAGCATGCTAGATTGGGCCATATTGGACAAAAAAGAATGCAAGGCTAGCCAAAGAAGGACATTTGGGCAGTGCCTCAAAAGTGAACTTGTCAATGTGTGAGTAGTGTTTAGCAGAAAAAATAACAAAAAAGCCATTTGTTAAGAGAATCAGAGTAGACCTTTCATTGCAATTGATCCATTCTGATATTTATGATCCAATGAATGTGAGAGCAAGGTATGGAGCATCCTATTTCATCACTTTTATCAATGATTTTAGTCATTTTGATCATATTTATTTGATCTCTCATAAGTTGAAAGTATTGGATTGTTTTAAACTATATTTGAGATTGGTTGAAAATCAATTAAATAAAATGATTAAAATGATGAGGACAGATCGTAGTCGTGAATATCTGTCAAATCAATTTAGGGATCTTTATGATGAAAAAGGGATAATTAAACAATTCACTATTTTATAGTACTCTGCAACAAAATTGTGTTACAAAAAAGAGAAATAGAACATTGCTGGACATGGTTAAGTCAATGATGGCGCAAGCGAATTTGCTAATCTTTTATTGGAGAGATACTTTATTCATTGTTGTCTATATATTTAACCATGTGCCCTCTAAATCAGTTACTTCCACTTCGTATAAACTTTGGATAGGTTAAAAATCTGATCTAAGTGGTTTGTGGCTCTGAGGGTCGGCAACATATGTTCATGATCCAAATTATAAATATGAGAAATTGGATCTAAAAGGAAAGAAATATATCTTCATTAGATACTCTGAACATTCAAAGGGATATGTGTTCATTGGGGAATATGAGAATGAAACTATAACTGAGATAGAGTTGAGAGATGTCACATTCTTAGAAAATGAATTTCTATTAAGAGGTGAAATTGATAAGAATCTAAATTTATATGAAATGCGAGATCCTGATAGTATTGATGTTTCAAGTGGTTCAACAGTGAGGAATGCTAAGACAATTCATTCTCTTGAACCTAGTGGGAGCAAAATTCCATCACATGATTCAATTTCATGAGAAATTCAATTGAGGAGAAGCATTCGTAAAAGTGTTCCCCGTTGTCGTTTTGAGATTGAAGAGGAAACTTTTATGATAGCTCTAATTGATGAAAGTGAGTTTACAATATTTAAAGAGACTATTTCATCAATTAATAAGACAAAATGGGAAAAGCCAATGAAAGAGGAAATGGAGTTTATGAAATCAAATCGGTCTGAGACTTGGTTGATTTGCCTTCAAAGCGTAAGGCTATTAGGAACAAATAGGTTCTCAAAATCAAACGTAAGACAGATAGATCTGTTGAAAGATTCAAAATACATTTGGTTGCTAAGGGCTATAACCAAGAGAAAGATATAGATCATGAAGAGATCTTTTCATCTATCGTAAGGTTCGCTTCAATATGTCTTATCATTGCTATTGTTGCCCATTTAGATCTTGAGTTATACCAAATGGATATTAAAACTACCTTCCTCAATGGAGAATTAGATGAGAAAATCTACATGAAGTAGTCTGTAGGTTTCATTGTTAAAGATCAGGTGCATAAAGTTTACAGACTCCGAAAATCGATTTATGGTTTTAAACAATTATCCAAACAATAGTATTTAAAATTTTATCGAACCATAATTACATATGGGTTTATGATAATTGAGGAGGACCATTGTATTTATATAAAACAGTTAGAAGATAACTTTATAATATTATCACTTTATGTGGATGATATCTTATTGGATGGAAATAACTTAAGCATTGTCATTGCTAGTAAAAAGTGGTTATCTTCAAATTTTGAAATGAAGGATATATGTGAAACAATTACATTTTTGGTGTGAAAATCTAAAAAAAAAAATTGTTCAAAGAAGTTTCTTACTCTGTCACAAGAATCTTATATTTTGTAAATTCTGAAACGATTTCATATGTTGAATTGCAAACCTATTAACACACCAATTGCAAAATGTGAAACTCTTAGTAGAGAAATGTATCATAAAACTCTACAAGATTTTGAATATATGAAAAGAGTTTCATATGCAATTGCCATAGGAAGTTTAATGTATGTCATGATATGCACTCATCCAGACATTTGCTATACAGTTATACTGGCAAGCAGATATCAGTCAAATTTTGGACCAGTTCACTAGCGAGCGATAAAAAGGATATTGAGATATTTGAAAGGTACCACTAATTATGCTTTGTGTTATCAGGGTAGTAATCTATATTTGGTAGATTATATTGATGTAAATTGGACTAATGATCTAGATGAAAGAAAATCCACATCGTGTAACACCAAAAATTCAATGTAAAAAAAAAAAAAAAACTTCCATTGAATTTTTCCTTATAAAATATCGAAAAAAAACCGGTTGTAATCGATTTTGACTTATCAATGAAAAACCTTATTCAAAAAAATTCTTAGAATCTTTGTGTGATCCCTAGTTGTTTTATAGTTTTGGAATAAGAATGGTATGAAATAAGGAAGTTGAAAATTTTGTTGCTTGAGGATATGAGAATATGGCTTGGAATTGAACTAGAAATTTAACCCAAATTTTTTGTGCAACTCTCGAGTTAACAACCCAATTAAATTGAACCCAACATTTGAGTTAACAACCCAATTAAATTGAACCCAACATTTGAGTTAATAATCCAACCGTTTGAACCCAATTTTGGAGTTCAACACAAAAAAAAAAGAACACAAACAAACATCAAACAATGGAATTAAAACAATTTTGTAATCACTGCAAGCAAAGGACACACATCACTTTTTTTTTCAATACCCATGTTTTTGTTTCTTTCTTTTGATCTCTACCTCTCTTTCTTTCTTTTCAAAGGAAGGGTTAGAAAAATCAAAAGGAACTTAAATTTGTGGTAGGTGGCATTTAATGGCAAAAAAATAAAAGTGTTGTGGGTTATGTGACTTAAAAGAATGGATATGTGAGTTGTGCGTGTTTGTGTGAGTGTACCCGAGAGGGAGAGAGAGAGAGAGAGAGAGAGAGTGAGAGAGTGAGAGTGAGACATCTTGAAGGGGGTTTTGTGTTTGGGTGTGTGTGCATAACCGAGAGAGAGAAAGAGATGAGAGAAGAGAGAGAGAGAGAGAAGGTGAGAGTCTTGACTCTTTTTTTTTTCCTTCTTTACACCTTTTTCTTTTTCCCTTTTTTTCAAACCCATCCGATTCTTCCAACACATTTTCCCAACAAGATTTTTGATTTCTAGGCTTTCTTACATATTTTCAATTTTGTCTAGCAATCCTTGGGCTTGAATGTGATAAGAGATTAGGGTTTATCAAAATAAATAAAATAAGATTGCATTTTGGAGGTGATTTACAGTGATAAGTTATGAGCTCACGAACCAAGAGCAAGGTATATTGAATACATGGTTTTAGATTTTAATCTAACACTTGTATCATGATAAATGCCTTGATTTGATTTGATGATTAAGACTGGATGAATGTTGAATGTCTTGCGTTATCCCGGTATATGGGTAAGGCTTACCCGTATGCCAAGGTAACGTTGTTGCGTGTTCGACTCGAAGTTCGGGGTATGACAACTTTATTAGTATCAGAATCTAAGTTTTCGATTTGAGATTGTGTTTAAACATTTGAAAAGTTTTTCAAATATTTTAAGGGTTTTCAACTGTTTCCAAACTATTTTGAAAAGTTTGATATTCAAAGTAATTCAAATAATTTTAAAGGTCTCTTATGGGTTCTAGGAAGTGGAGTCACATTTAGATAAGAGTGCATTCATCAAGTTATTAGTGTATGATATAGTTAGAACTACTAGTCAGATAATTTCTAAAAGAGTCGGAGATGAATTTAGATCCTCGATTTATGATGGCAAATAGATTAATCAAGCGATTTTAGAATATGAAACTTGGTGGACAACACAAATTATGGAGGCAACTGAGGGATGGAGGACTACTGCTTTAAGACACTATCGAAGAAAATTTAAGTATTCTTAGTGGATTAAGTATAATAGATCTAAACTTATGTAGGCTGTGAACCTGTTACTTTTCTCTTGGAGAGAGAGAGGTAGTAGATTTGAGGATCTATCTATGTGGTGTTATAGAAAAAAAAGAAAAAAGAAAATTCACTGGACAAGAGTAGTTCAATGAACTTGATTGGCAATTGTTTATGTTACCTTATGCTAGATTTGGCCGAACAATTTGTGCACCCTACATATTACAAATTTTCAATAAATCATCTCTTTGTATATTTTTTTCTTTGGCTAAGTATTATCTTATCTGACTTATTAAAAAAAAAAAATGGGTTGCTAACAAATGCTTATTCCTAGATATTTTTACTGCATTTATTTCCTTTTTCCCGGATGTGCTTTGGGAAACAAAGTTTTCGACTGCTAAACCTAATACATCCATGCACTATTGCTCTCTCAATCTCTTGCTTGTTGTAGAGTATTTACCTTCTTCTAATTGCCACCTCCCTTGTCAATTGTGATTGTCTATCAGGCCTAGTGTGGTTTATTTTTATCAAACTAGTTTGGCGCCATCTGGAAAGAGAGAAGAAAGATTAAGAATTTTGGTTTCTCAAAAAAGAGGGGTAACTGGTAGTAAAATATAAAGTAAATGATGACCGCGAGTCTCAAATCTATGTTCATGTACTGCATGTTTTATGTTTTGAAAGCCCATGTCATGTTGTGGCCATAAAGAAGTATAAAAGCAAATTTGTCTCATAAGACATTGAAATGAGCTAATGTTTGAGAATCCTTGCATTTCTTTCTTTCCAAGTGAGGCAGATTAAGGACTGTGGCACTATTCCATAATAATTTAGGTTCGTTTCCAATGTTGAAACCTCTAAACTTCGTCATGACTAAGATCATTCACTCCTACCGGAAAACCCATGGCTCACCAAAGGTACAACTTCTTTTGGCAATTTCTTCCTTTGTACACCTCTTTATGTCTTATATGTGCATTCATAGTGTAGAGTCCATGCATTGAAAATAGACAACTTAGCAAATTGAAGCTATCTTGGTAGCCATAGGAATATACTCGTCAGATGAGCTGCCTAGACGGCGAAAATAGGGTAGTGGGTAACCAATAGAAGCAAGAAAACTAGAACTAGAGTAGAAAATTTTACCACCTTTGAGTGAAAATTTCAAACAGCCTCGTTAGACATAAGTGGTGGATATTAAGTTCCTCAAAGGCGATACATGTTTAGAATTTTGATAGTTGGACCAAAAAATGATATGTATCGTACTCAAATTACTCACTATAATTGTGCAATAAATTTTGTAGTTAGTTCTTGAAGACTAGCGGATTTCAATTTCCAAATTGCTAATAGTAGGGATACACCTATTCAAAAATTAGATTAAACTATTTTCATTTATTGAAAGTTTTATTAGTATTGTGCCCCCTAACCAGTTTGTGGGTTAAACTGTTGGATTTGGATTAAGATTCTATGAATTTGTGGGGTAAAATATTCTAAGACTGTATATGCTGAATGGAAATTTTGATGTTTTCTATGTAGAGAAGATGGTTATTGAAATATACATTCAACATGTAAGAACTTGTGATTTCATGACAGATGAATTTAAATTTTTACAGAATTCCGATGAGATCCTATGATTTTTTTTTTTTTTTTAACGCAAGCAAGTAAGATAGGATCTTATTTTAGTAACTTGGGTTGATAAGTCCTTATTCCTTTATATGTCAAATCCTTTCTAAGTGGTGATCATTTTATGATCTAAGTTTTACTCTACTCTAGGAGACTTTTGGAAGGGTTTGAATGTGAATAGGGTAATGAGGTAGACTCGCAAGGATTTTTGTTCTTTCTTTCCTTGATAGCAGCTCCCCTTACTAGGCTGACTCGCAAGACGGTACCTTATAGACGAGATGAGCAATATAAGGCTAGTTTTTAGATTTTGAGGGATAAGTTTGTATCAGCTCTAACTTTAACATTGTCAATTAGTAGATAGGGCTATACGATTTGCAATGATACATCCATAAATGGTTTGGATTGTCTATTAATACAAAACTAGAGTGTGATAGTTTATGTTTCTAGACAATTGAAGTCTCATAAGGAAAACTATTTTACTCATGATTTAGAGCATGAAGCCCTTATTTTTGCTTTGAAGACTTAGAGCTATTTTTGTTTCTAATTATGTTGATATTGAGTTAAAAAAATGTCTTGATTTTGGAGAAACTTGGCTTCTTTGTTTAATGCAATTCCTGTACAAGTGTTCTATTCTCTTGAGATTTCTTTATTGATTGCATTGATTAAAATTCTAAAGGTAAAACTAAGTTAATAGACAAATGGGCTCGAGAGTTCTTAAATTTTTATCTCTTAAAATTTGTGAATATTAGTTAGGAGTGTGTATAGACCTATGGAAAGGCTGCGGATGATGGTGTCTATAGAAGAAATTGAGAGAGTTACACAGGCAGCATGGTCTGTGGGTGACAGATGTGATTTCGGTACCACATTTTTTTTTCATAATCGGGTAGGACATGTAGACTTGACTAGTGCTACGCAAAATTTTTCTGATTTTATATTTGACTTGTAACTGAATGAAGATTGTTTCACTTAGTCAAACTCTTGGGGAATTCCTTCTTTTCTCTAGGTTGAACAAATTCTTAGTGACTGTAGAGTGAAATGAGAAGTTGTCTAGTTCTATGTAGTGAGTGACATGTTAGCGAGTAAAGATTGAACATCAGAACCCACGAGGATAACCTGAACCATTCCTTATTCCCGAGTGGGAATGGGAGCATAATATGATGGATTTGTTTTTCAAGATTTCTTAAGATTACAAGAGGATTTAATACAATATGAGTAATAGTAGACCGCCTTACTAAGTCAAACCATTTCCTCTCGACTATAATGACTTAGTATATGGAGAAGCTGGCCAAGAGGTACATTGATTAGATTGAAAGGTTACGTGAGTGCCAATGTCTACTGTGTCGGATAGAGATCCATAGTTTACTTTTCAGCCTTGGCCAAAACTATAGGCAACTTGAGAGACTGAAGAGTCGATGTGAAACAACACCCCACCACTTGATGTATAATTTTCTTTTAAATTTCGAAAGTAAAATTTCTTTTAGGGGTTAAGTGTTGTAACACTAAAAATTCAGTATTAAAAAAAATCCATTGAATTTTTTCCTATAAAATATTGGGAGAAATCAGTTGTAATCGACTTTGGCTTATCAATGAAAAACTTTATAAATAAAAAAAAAAATTGGAGTCTTTGTGTGATCCTTAGTTGTTTTATAGTGTTGGAATAAGAATGGAATAAAGTAAGGAAGTTGGAAAATTTATTGCTCAAGAATATGAGAATTTGGTTTGGAATTGAACTAGAAATTTAGCCCAAATTTTAAGTGCAACCATCGAGTTAACAACCCAATTAAATTGAGTCCAATCTTTGAGTTAATAATCCAACCGTTTGAACCCAATTTTGAAGTTCAATACTTAAAACAAACAAACAAATAAACAAACTCCGAACAATGAAACTAAAACAATGTTGTAATCACTCCAAGCAAAGGACACGCATGACTTTTTCTTCAATGCCCACGTTTTTGTTTTTTTTTTCTTTTGATCTCTAACTTTCTTTCTTTCTTTTGAAAGGAAGGATTAGAAAAGTCAAAAGGAACTTAAATTTGTGGTAGGTGGCATTTAATGGCAAGAAAATGAAAGTCTTGTGGGTTATGTGACTTGAAAGAATGGATGTGTGAGTTGTGTGTGTTTGTATGAGTGTACCCGAGATGGAGAGAGAGAGAGAGAGAGAGAGTGAGGCATCTTGAAGATGGTTGTGTTTGGGTGTGTGTGCATAATCGAGAGAGAGAAAGAGAGGAAGAGAAGAGAGAGAGAGAGGGTGAGAGTCTTGATTCTTTTTTTTTTTCTTTCTTCACTCCCTTTTTTTCCCTTTTTTTCAAACCATCCGATTCTTCCAACACATTTTACCAACAAGATTTTTGATTTCTAGGCTTTCTTATCTTATTTTCAATCTCGACCAGCAATTCTTGGGCTTGAATGTGAAGAGAGCTTAGGGTTTATCAAAATAAACAAAAAAAGATTGCATTTTGGAGGTGATTTTGCGGTAACAAGTTGTGAGCTCATGAACCAAGAGTAAGGTATGTTGAATACATGATTTTAGATTTTAATCTAACATTTGTATCATGATAAATATCTTGATTTGATGATTGAGCCTAAATGAGTGTTGAAATAATGAAAAATGAGAAAGAAAACCCTGATTTTGCAAATCTAGACGATGACCTTGTTGTAGCTTTTAAGTAATAACTCTTTCTACAATACTACAACTAAATAGGGTTTATTTCTATTGAAACTAGATTTCTAGAACTTTAAAATGAAATATGATTCGAAAGATTTCATTGAGAATTGATTTTTTTGTGATTTTTAAATTAACATGAATTCTGCAAAATACTTTATTTTATGTCTTGTTCTAGTCATGAAATTTGTGTAGATTTGAGTAGTCTTTGAGGTAGATTTAAGTCTAAACATGAAAGTTGTGGATCCATATCTTACCTTTAATTTGAGATTTGAATCATTTAAATTCGATATGTGTAGAAAAAGTTATGACAATTTTTCAGAATCTATGCAAATGCAGGTCATGAATTTGGGATTGTCACATTTATGGATTTGAATATTTTTGTGTAAATGGAATGAACTTGGGGTTTAAGCATAAAAGTCATAGTTTCATGATTAATTTTTAAGTGAAAGTTGGAATTTTCACAATCTAGAAATCTTAGTTCGAGATATAGTCATTTTTTTATAACATATTGTGTCGAAAATTTATTGGAAAGCTAGGATTATGACATATTGAAAAGTAATTAATTTGTTCTAGTATTGATATATGATTTAATGATTAATTTGTGATCAATATCTTAGGATAAGGCATTCGGAATTAAAAGAAGAGTTGAATTTTGATTACCCTCTCAAGAGATGAGTAGACAGACATTGTGCCTTTAAATGAGAAAAATTATTTCAATTTTTTTTATAAATGATTTTGAATGATTTTATATAATTTTGTGTAAAATTTTGTGATTGTGGGATATCAGTAATGAGGATTTGAATTACGTATGCATCCATTGTATTTGTAAATGAATATGTGTCATATATTATTAGATAATTATTCATGAATGCTATAGTATACTTTGGTAACCATTTGTTGAAATCATGACATATTAAATGAGATTTAAATGATTTTGAAGGAACGGTGCATGTGATATAAATGACTATAATCGTTCCCTCCACGAAACGGGCCAACAGGGTAATGTGGTTGGGGTTTATTAGCGAAGAGTGGTAGACACGGTGCTTCTCTGCCTACGTTGTACTATATCTAGTTGCACCCCGGTGAGGTACGAGTCAATGTTAAGAAAGGAAGTGGTAATGTTGTGAATGAATAGATTTAAAACCCCTTGGCGGGTTTCTACCTGAATTCGGTCAAACTTTGGTTGAAAGTGGTTTCTTTAGAGAGATCATGTTATCTTTGAAAAACATGAAATTTAGGATGCATTTCTTTTAATTATCATGATTGTGCTAAAATTATTTTTTATACTCGATGAATTGTTTGAAATATTTCTTTTGACATCCCTATACTCACCCCTCATTTATTGCCACAATTATCTCATTATATTCCATTCAGTAACTATTTTTATACTTATCTCTCTCTTTATCATTTTTCAGAGGAAGTTTAAGTTTGGAGAATTAGCTGACTCTAGTGCCGAATTCTGCAAGTTCTAGTTTGTGGAGCTTCCTATTATCTGTACTAGTTTTTCTTTGGTTGAAATTTTTGAGGAGATTAGATTGGACCCATATGGAGGGTATTCAATTAAAATCTCATTTTGTTAACCTGTTGAGAATTCCAAACTTTTAATTGTATTTAAATCTTTTATTTTCTTCATTTGAATTTATTTTCAAACCTATAAAAAATTCTATAGGATTCTGAATAGTAGAGTTGACAAGCGAATGTTTTGAGACACGAATGGGCCAAGATGGTCCCTTGGATGTTGTTGTGATGTATTAGAATAAGTTGTACATTGTTGAATGCCTTACGCTATCTTGATATATGGGTAGAGCTTATCTGTATGCCAAGGTAACCCGGCGATTGTTGCATGCTCGACTCGAGAGTCGGGGTGTGACACATCGGGATATGTGTTCTTGCTAAATAATGGCGTCATATCTTAGAGTAGCAAGAAACAGACTTACATAGCATTATCCACTGCGGAGGCTAAATTTGTTGCGTATACAGTAACTGTCCAGGAGGCTGTTTGGCGCAAAAGATTTTTAAAAAATCTGTGAATAATTACCAATGCCTCAATGCCTATGAGGAGCAACTGTGGTCAAACAATAATAGATTATACAAAGGGATCCAAAGTATCACGGCAGGACAAAACATATGACACCAAATATCATTTTGTTAGGGATATTATAGCACAAAATGAATTGATTTTATGATATGTATCTATGCATAAGATGGTTATGGACCCTCTTACTAAATCAATCCCTAGAGATGTATTCTTGTATTATGCTAAGACTCTGAAATTGTGCAAATTGTAATGATATGTCGCAAATATTGAAGCAGTGATACAAATATTCCATGTTTATATGAGAAACACGTGTTATTTGTTATTTATATTTAATTTGTAATTAGCACCAATAAGTATGTCGCCAAGCATTAGGTAAACTCTCTCATACGAGTAACTACCTCGAGTGCCGTGAGAGCGTGTTGAGATGAAATTTATTTATAATCTAGAAAATTTTCCTTGATATGAGTCAAGATGAGGGCTAAATGGTAGTCCGAAGATGATAGACCACAATCATATAAGCTTGGTTAAAAGCTGGATGCGAGATTTTAATGAAGCACATTGGATAGCGAGCTATTGGAATCTTGGACTAAGTGCTTGTGTGATATCGTTTGAACTAAAATCCTTATGGTGGCTTTATTATGAGAGGAAAAGACATACGCTTTTGTACAAGAGATACAAAGAGTTTACCATCATAGCATGTGTTTCATACCACATGTGCTGTGACACCAAAAAAAGAAAGTGAGTAAGTTTTGACTATTTCATAAAACTCTCTGCCTCCTCACTATATGAGTTCTTTCAATTGTGCTCTATGTGACTTTCGACAATGTTACAAAATAATGAATAGATGTTTCCTATTTTGGTATGTTTCTTATGATCATGTTTGATTCGGTCTTCACGGGCTTGCTGGGAAAGCATTATTGAGTAACATGTGGGCTGAAAGGAAGACCATTTTGATTACACCCTTCATATGTATTCATTGGTCGACCAATTATGTTTCCTTTTCAGGAGTTGAGTCATAATTATAAATGCATGATAAAATATTGAGATTAAGTATGATCTTTAAGAGAATAGGTATACTTTGATGGTGTAACAAAATGAATCTCGGGCATAACGAGACACAAAGATATTCTGTATATATATATATTTTTTTTTTGGATTGTAGCCACTATGTTATCCCTAACAGTTGCATAGCTTGGGCTCCCGAGTGCAAGTGGTGTGCTTATAGATCGCACGACTCATTTTCTTGTATGAAAATGATGATTTCAGAGAGCTGAATTTCAAGAAAATTTGGATGGGTTTGTCCTATTGTGTGTGAGTGGGAGATGTTGGAAGCTTTGCATGAAGAAGAGGTAAGCTTTGTGGGCGCCCATGATGGGTATACCCGAACCGACTCGCTTCCATCCACTGCCTCTGCAAGAAGTTTTCTAAATGATTACTTCTCTCTCCACTGCCTTAGAGTAAGTTTCCAAAATGGTTACGTCTCTTTACCGCCGTGAAAAGAATCTTTCTGAAGAAGCTTCAGATACCTATAAATATGTGGCTGGGAGGGAGAGGAGTGATACGAGACATTGTGAGAAAAATAGAGGAGAAATAAAGTGAAGACTTGAGCTTGAAACAGAGCCTTCAAGTCTTTATTTTCAGAAGTGAAAACAACCTCTGTGATCTTGTGAGATAGCTCAATGCAAGGAAATCATTGAAGGATTTAGGTTGTGAAAATAGTGTGATTTCTATCTTGTGATTCTACGCCCGACCAGAGCATGTGATTCAATCAACATATGATCCGTATTCCACTGTGACAATTGAGCAGTCGAACAAGAGGTAATCTTTTTTTTTTTTTTTTTAAGTTTTGAATGCCTTGTCTGCTTGATTGTGATCATCCTACATACATGATCATTGGCTACAAGCAGGCGCAAGGAGAGAGGAATCATTTTATTAATTTGTGATACGTAGATTACAGTTACATAGTTTATTCACGGTCATTAGCTTCAATCTTGAGAAAATTGTACTCAGATCTATGAAAATTTGTAGCAGATGATAGGTTTAGTGTTTCGGTGGGAATGATATTTATCGATTTGCATTAATACTCATAATTTTTTCTCTTTCCTCTCGTACTGCAAGTGTTCTTAGAGTGATCTAATGTCTACAGTCATAAACTCCAAGGGAGCAGAGGAAGCTAGATGTTAAGCTCTAGGATTGAGCAATGGTACATTCTTCTAATTAACCTAAACCAAAATGAATTTCCTGAGCAGCTGATAAAGGGACCTATGCATCAAGTGACCCAACAAACTCTTTTAGAAATATCCGAAAAGTACCTACCAGTCGAATCAAATTCAGAGGAATCATGATTTTATCTCTACCTAGCAATCTGAATGTCAGACCTCCAACCAAATAATGTAAAAACATTATACAGGGTAAGCTCCAAGTGATATTCAATTTTCAAGGCCTTAACACAATGTGGCTACACATACTTCTATTACTGGTGTTTTGAAGTCGCATAACTTCACAACCCATTGTTGTATATCTACCAGGCTATGCTAGTAAACTCCCCTTTATGCTCGAGGCAGGGTAAGCTTCTTTTTGCGTTTTTATCCTTTTCATCTTCCACATGTTAACGTAGCTAAGAATTATGATATATCGGGGCTGGGGAATTGATGATATATCGGGGTTGAGGAATTGGAACTAGTGTAGCTCTTCTACTACTTCCTTGAGTGCCAAAGAGAGAGGTAGCAATCGAACCTCCTGTTATGGCTCACTGGAGGTCCATGTTGCTCTTCTTTATGCGGATTGATGTATGAAGCTAGCAAAATACTCTTATCTTCTTACACCACCAAGTATCATAGGGTTAAGGAAATTAATTGGTAGGAGGGCGAAGTGAAAAATACCTTCTTATAGTAAGTGTTGAAGCCAAATTTGACTTAACAGTAGATTATCCTTCTAGCCTAAACGAAAACTGTTGATGGGAGGTTTGCCGGGCCATCTTCAATGTAAAATCTTGTAAAACAAAAAAAAAAAAAAAAAAAAAAAATCATCGGAGGTGACTATAACAGATAAGATTTCGACATTCAAGTCAGAAAAAATAGTACAAAGAGAAAAACCGAAAGAGTTCGAGTCCCGTGTAATCTCTGTAAATAGTATATAAAGTAAGATGTGCATACCTAATCGGTTACCCTTACACGATATACATAGCATGTGTGCGGAGATTTATATGCGTTTTGAGGTTCAAAAATCCTATTTATCTAGAGAGATTTTAGAAATCTTTGAGATTGTAAGAGTTGTAATGGTAAATTTTTTTTAGATTCAAAATTTTTTGAATTGCCAAGGGATTCATTTCCTAATAGGAAGAAACCCAGTAGACTCATATCCAATTAGGAAATGTTTAAAATTGTCAGATACTTCTTTTCTTATCGGGTGGTCACAATTCTAAGCTGGGAATTATCTCTGTGATGGTCAAGAGGATGAAGGACCTAGAGGAATTTTTTTTTTTTTTTTTTTGGGGGGGGGGGGGGATAGGGGCCTAGAGGATTTTATTGAGAGGTTTGAACCAAGTGATATGCAGACTTTGTGATTTTGATCCTATTGGGCCTTTGTGATAGTAGGTCGACAGACCATGTACTATCACTAAGAGACGGACAAAGTGATAAAATTTGAAAATATAAAAGGCAAAGTACTAGTTTAGAACCTGAGACGGGGCCGAAAAGTAGTTGTCCTCCGAAGAGATTACCAAGAAGTCAATAACGTCAACTCGCCTATTAAAGTAACTGTTGTTTTGTTGATGGTGTAAAAGTATTATAATAAATATAGTTTGATAATTATATATTTAATAATCCTTTTAATGTAATAAATTTAAATTTTAGTAATCATTAAATAAAAATAAATTATTATTATATAATTTTATGTTTATGAATTTTTTAATAAATAAAAATAAATATTATACAGCAGAAGAGAGAGAGAGCATTAAAAAAATTGGAAGGGTGGAGATAATATTAATAATTTTCTCGGGATGAGGGTTTTAAAAAAATGAAGGAAAATTTTGGTGAGTGATTCGGGTAAGATCTTCTCGGGATTCTGTGGTTGAAAATAAGTGTTTTAAATCTTTACACTTTCGCCCTTTCTTTTCCTCCTTTCTTTTCCCGATTTAAATCTCAATTAATACATCTCTTTTCAAATAAAAAATATGTACACAATGCATTGAGTGCAACTTTGGCATTCTGCACTCGACAAGACATTGAGAGCAACTTGGATTTTGAAATTTTCGTAAAATAATCCCCCTTCCGATCCGCAAGTCAATCCATGGCAGCAACCAGCTTGGTGTAATATGAAGATTTGGTGCAAGGTGACAATATAAAATTAAAACATCAAAGTCACGATCAAAAATCATTTATATAATATATTAAATCCGTCCCTAATACCTTTTTTAAATAGATGCATGTTTAGTTGAATATATACCAATTAAGATAGATATATCGTAACGTTTTAAACTATCATTGGAGCATATCACATGTGTATACTGATCGAAAGATAGAGTTGATAAAACTAGTGATGTATCATCAATTACCATGTATTATCAGATGGTAAAACTAGTGATGGTTATTATGTATTATCATATATTACTATCTTTATTTTCGATTACGATTGAAATAAAAAATATTAAAAAATATTGACGGTTAAAAATGAGTTAGAAAATTGTGCCAAATATTGACAGTTACTATTGAGTTACAAAATTATACAAATTGTCAACGGTAGAAAAATGTTAGTGAAATTAGTGGTTTGTATAGTCACTTATCATGCGTTAGGAGATGTTACTACTCCATCATCGATTACCATTGAGTTACAAAATGTTTACGGTAGAAAAGTGTTAGTAAAATTAGTATTGTATGATCGGTTACATTGAGTTACAAAATTGTATAAAATATGAATGGTAGAAAAGTCTTACGAGACATTACTACTTTTTATCATCTGTTACCATTGAGTGACAAAATGTTACAACATATTGACGGTAGAAAATGTTAATAAAATTAGTGACTTCATCGTCAGTTACTATATTTTACTATATATTACTATGTGTTACAGTCACCATGTATTACCATATGATACAAATGTTGACAGTAGAAAATGTAAATAAAATTTATGGTTTTATGGTCGGTTGTTATGTGTTACCATATGTTACTAACGTTAGCATCGCTTACAATTGAGATAGAAAATTTTTGAAAATGTTGACATTTACCAATGAGTTACAAAATTATACTAAATATTAACGATTACTATTGAGTAATGAAATTGTACAAAATGTCCACGGTAGAAAAGTGTCAGTCAAATTGGTGGTTTTATAATCACTTACAATGTGCTAAGAGATGTTATTAGATGTTAGTACTGAAATGTCAGTGACCATTAGTTAGGAGATGTAATAACTTTTATTGTGGGTATAGTTACTAATGATTTTATTATTGCTTACCATGTCTTACCATGTGTTACTGGAATTACTATCGGTTCATGGATGGACGCAAGCATATGCCTCACGGGGGTCCACGCATGCATGGACAGGCACAAGTATATGCCTCACGGGCGCCCGCGCATGCATGGACGGGCGCAAGCATATGCCTCACGGGGACCCGCGCATGCAGGCCGGGCGTAAGAAAATACTATGCATGTGAGAGCGATTACTTCATTATTTTTTTATTTTAAAAATATTATTATTAAAATAAATACACTTGATTATTATCAAATTAAATAATGTAATGATATAAAATTAGTTATCACCACCACATGATTTAAGAGTATATAAAAGAATTATAAAAATATTATAAATATAAACAGAATTGTATTAACATGCAAGATTGAGTAGTACATTACATTGAGTAATAGATATAAGACTAAGAGGAAAGAAATATTCATTTTCCACAATAACATATCTGTCTTGTACTAATAGTAAAAGGGTGAAACAAAAATGAAACAAAAAACATCTCTTGGTGAAACCAAAAATGAAACAAAAAACGTTCATTTCATCACAAAAAATATTACAATTATAATTTGGAGGTCACAATCCCACTATATTTCCAAAACTAAACAAAACAGTGAGCAACAAGTTTATGTCAAATTTTCTTCATGTCAATAAAAAAATGAATAAAAAAGTAAAGTTAATATAATCATGTAGTAACATTATAAAGAATATAAAGAATGGTTATAAATAAAAATATTACCCGTGGGATGGAATTAGGTGTTGATGATGATAGTGCACTACTAGCATCCAGTATTAGATGAATCTAATAATATAAATGATTATAATTATTATTAAAAGATAAAAATGAAAATAGTAAGATTATGCACATTCATACCTGAACACTAGGAATAAGCATTGCTTCATTAATCAGGTTTATCAATTCATTTTGCTGTCCACTTCCGGCATGTGTAGCAACATGCATAAAAACATTGCAGACCAAATTACTAAGATTATGATTTTGTTCCATTAAACGTTCCATCATAGTAGTCATTTCTTGTTTCTCAGTTTTAGTTGAATGCATACTGGGAGTTGTAACATTTCCCACGCATCTAATTCTTCCTCTAGAATCAGGCCATTTAACTTTAGATACAATATCACTTTCCCAAGACAAATTAGAACTGTCCATTTGATCATTTTCTGTAGACTCCATTCTAGTATTCATTATTTCCTGTAAGAAGTAAAAAGTAAAATGTCAAAATCGTATAAATAAAACAATTAGAATTACATAAAAGGATAATCATCCATATCACAACTTCTGATACTTTTGTAGAAACTAAACTGTTATCTAATCGTGTTCTGCTTGTAATATAAAGTTCAGTTCTAGAAAGTTTCCTCATAGATTGTGTCAACTATAATGAAAAAATAAAATAAAATAAAACAGAGTTTGAAATATTTAAAAGTAAAGGAGAAATGAATTATTTATATCTGCTCATGTATGAGATTTGCAAATGATTTCGATCCTAAGCAATATGGATCGTCAACTTGGAACGACATTCGGAATTTCTTTTACTAATTTCGAACAGAGAAAAATGTATAAGAATGACACAGAAAAAAAATAGGTTGTATAGTGGATTGCATTTGCACCTTTCCTTTATCACTCAACCAAAGAGTAACAAGCTCCTTATACTGATGTGGATCAACTCTTTCATCTTCCATTCTCTTGATATTTTCATTTATTCTCAGTGAATCATCGACCATTTTGATTTTAGAGAATTTTTAAAACTCTTCCATTTTTCACTCAAACTTCCAATAATCCATTTCTTAGTCTCTTCCCTCAGTGGCTTGAAGGTAATCTTCGACTACAATTGAAATAAAGAAAATATATCATTTTTATATTCATTGAATTCAATTGAAATAAAATTTTATAGACAAACTTTTCTATCTAGCCATTGAGTAAAAAAAAATAGACACCTGTACAATGTTACACATATCATATTTATAGTCCGTTGGCATATCACGTTAAGTTTTATAGTTTATTGGAGCAATGACATGGACTCTAACTATAGAGCCAAGAAATCTGGTTAAAATTGTACCATTAATTCCTATTGGTTGATTTAATTCATTCATTTCAACCAGCATACACTGTCCTTTTTCTAAGTCCCATCTTGACAACGTATTGGACCTCTATATTTCTTGACAACTACTGAAAAAATAAACATGAATTGTCAGTTGATACCATGGTAATGTCAAACCTCAAATTAAAATAATACCTGGAGTAACATTTTCACAAATTTGGGTTTCTTCATATTGAACTTATTGTTGGGATTGTTGTGATTCTTCATGCTGAGGAACAATATTCATCCGGCGTTTAGTTCGTCCCATAGCTACGGTGGTTCGCACAGTAGATATTTTCAGAGTAAGAGCTTTGTGGAGATTTGAGGAAAGAAATGCTTCATACTTAATATAATATTTTTGGATTAGAATCCAATTGCAAAGCACGTCATTTTGTACCGCTCTTTTTTTTTCTGCACCCGCCTTTTTTCCGCACTTCTTACCGCATTTTTTAAATTAAAATTCTTACCACTGCCTTTTTGATCTTTTATATATTTCTTTTTTTTTCATATTTTTAATTCGGTAACATTTGTTTTCTTTTGATTTTATATAATTTTCAATTTCAAGTCGAGAACTTAGAACAATGAAAAAGTCACTCAATCTAAAATTTATTATTAAATTCTTTTTAAATTAGATTTTATCATAACTTAATTACTACCACTTTATTACCACTTGTTAGTATGCATAATTACAAATAACAATTAAATAAAATAGATAACGCTACTTGGCGGAGCCACGAAAGGGGGGAGGGAGGCTCCACCTCCCCCCCGCAGCTTCGCCGCGAAGAGGGGAGCCACAGCCCCCTTCGAAGCACTAGATCCGGGCGTGTTGCTGTCGGATCTGTCATAAGAACACAGATCCGGCTACTGCGCCGCCAGATCTGTCTTCTTTTTCGCAGATCCAATGATATGCCATTGGATCTCCAAGGTTGTGCGCTAGAGAGAGAGCACCCACCCGTGCGAAAGAGAGAGACAGCGTGAGGGACTTCGAACAATCGAACTAAGTATGAAAAGAGTTAGTAAAGTTAAACAAATCTACGACGAAAGGGCCTCTTTGTCGCAGATCTGCGACAAAAGTCCTCATTTGTCACAAATTCTACGACCAAAATGTATATTCGTCACAGATTTTGCGATGAAAAGAAATCCTTGTCATAGAATCTGCGTCGAATGAGACTTTCGTCGTCGATTCTACGATGAAAGGCCTTTTTCGTCGCAGATTCTGCGACAAAAAACACTTTCGTCATAGAATCTACAACGAAAAGTCTTGCATCACAGATTTTACAGTGAAGAGACCTATTTGTTATAGATTTTGCGACAAAAAAAAAACACTTCGTCACAAAATTTGCGACAAAATTAGCGACGAATATGCCATTTGTGACAAATTTAGCCACAAATATTTAATTTCATCCACTCAAATACGAAATTAAGGATGAACTATCAATGATACTTTATTTAATACTTGCAACAACAAAATTACAAACAAAAACATATTTGTTATATTGTTGATCATCTAGATAAAAGAAATTTCTTTTTCATACTTAGATAATGATTTGAATATTTAAACTAATTTGATAGCTCTCTGACTTATATAAATATAAACTCACATCTTCATGTGAATAAATTTTACTATTGTAAAAGGAAATACTCACTTACCATCTTCTTACGTCAATAAAAATTGAATGAATTATTTATTATCAAACGTAGTCGATTCAGTGAGAATTGTAAATATATTTTTTTGTGTATTCAAACCAATTTCGTTATTTGAAAAATGGTAAAATATGGAAAGATAAATGAAAATGTTATATAAAAGAGTGTTAGAAGAGATTAATCACAAAATTAAATACGAGATTTTTAATAACGTTGAATTTAGCTACGAATTATTAGTTTGTGGAAAATTAGCGACCAATTTAACGACAAATCTCAGAAGTAATCTCTAATTAACGACATATTTAGCGACGAATAATTTTATTTGTTTCAGATTTTGTGACAAAAAAAAAGTTATTCGTCACTAATTTTGTAACGAAAACTGTAATTCGTTGCCGAATTTTGCGACGTAGGTGTTATTTGTCGCTGAATTTGTGACGAAAAATTTATTCGTCACTAAATTTGTGACGACACGGTATATTTGTCACAAATTTAGTGATGAACATTTTATTCGTCACTGAATTGGTGACGAAAGGTTTTTCGTCGCTGATTTTACGACAAATATTTTCGTTTGTCGCTAAATTGCGATGACATGGCATATTCGTCGCAAATTCAGCAACAAAAATTTTATTCGTCGCAAATTCAGTGAAGAAAATTTTATTCGTCGCTAAATTTATGATGAAGTTTTTTTTGTCGCTAATTTTGCGATAAATATTTTCGTTTGTCGCTTATTTAATGATGAAATTGTCATTTCGTTGCTAATTTAGTGATGAAATATAACTTTGTCACAAATTTAACGACGAATAAAATTTTCGTAGCTGAATTTATGACCATTTTTTTTTGTCACAAACAGTGACAAATCATTTTTTTGTCTCTAATTTCGTTGTAAACTAGCGATGAATTTTTTTCATCACTAAAATCCGTCCCTAAATTCATTTTTTTGTAGTGAAAGTCATAAGGTGATCCGTTCTCCCTTCCTCTCTGTCTGTTTTTTCTTTTGAAAACTATTCTTTTTGATTTAAGCATCGAAACCTCCCTAACCGGAGTACTCTCTAGTGGTCTTTTACATGTTTCAAACCTTTTCATCGAGCATCTGTTCGACTTACAAGGAGTCGGATCTATGGAGTCAAATCTCACCTCCAACAGTACCAAAGAAAAATAGTTCTCGAGGCACAAATGAGAATTGGTTCAACCCCAAAGAGCAATCTAAAACTATGTATAGAAAAATTAGTCCAATCCAACTTCTCAACTATGAGAGAGAGAGAGAGAGAGAGAGAGAGCACCAACAGAGTGAAATATCCACAAAACTGATAACCGATAAGCCAATGACTAAAAACACCAATCTATTCAACTAAAAGAATAGATCAGGTATAACAAAAAAGAAATAAAAAGAAGAAAACACCAAATTTATTTGAAAAACCCTCCAGTGTTGAGGGAAAAATCACGAGACAAGTCGGATAAAAGATCCACTATGAGAAATAAATTTTTATAAATGTTTAATATCTCAGACTTATTCCCAAAATCTGAAATTTAAAAATAAACTATAAAGATTACAAGTACTGTATCCCTTTGGAAACTCACTAGTTAACACCAAAGAAAATCCAGTTGTTGTACAAATTTACCTTTCACCTTTTTTTTCTCCGTGAAGCAAGAAAAACTCTTCTTCTCTCACTCTCTCTAGCTTACTCTATAGGAACTCTCTCTCTTTTGGTCTAAGCCCCAAAAGCATAATTGTGTCCCATGCTACTTCTACCTACTTCTTACCCTCCCGTATACTTACTTTATTTGTGTTTTGGGTGACTTCCTCAAGAAGTTACCCTCTCTTCTTTAAAGTAACACCACAAAGTCAAGATAGCATTAAATAATGCCGATGCAAGCATTAAATACTACTCATGCTTGACTTGATCTCTTAAAAGTCGAGAAGCCCAACGTAAGTACCGAAAGGCTTGTAATACTGACATAGGTATGGAATACCGAGAAAGATAAAGTCTACCGAGAGACCCAACCGAGAAGCACCAAGAGATATCCAACCGGGAGACGCGCATCAACTACCGATGCTTGATTTGATCTCTTAAGAGCCAAGAAGCCCAACATAAGTACCGAGAGGCTTGCAATACCGACATAGGTATGGAAAATGAGAAAGATAAAGTCTACCGAGAGACGTAATTGAGAAGCATAGAGAGACATCCAATCGGAAGATGCATACCGACTACCGAGCACTACTGAGAGGCTCAACAGTTTCCGAGTACTACCGAGTGACTTGAATCAAGAAGATATTGACGAGAGACTCAACTGACTATCCAGCAGATAGAAAAACAAATGGGGTTGGACGACTGGGTTTTATTGTAACCCCAACAAGAAAGAGAGAGAGAGAGAGAGCGAGAGAGAGAGAGAGAGAGAGAGAGAGGATTCTCCTCAATCCAATAAAATGTTCAACCTCAAGTCCTACAAATTTCGTCACTCATCACGTTCATGAAATTATGAACTACCCCCAATGTCCAAAGACAGCCAAACCACTTTTAGACCAAAATGAGGCCATCATCTCTCCACCACCTCCACCCAAAACCCGAAGAAGAACCTGACCCGCAAAAGATCAACTAGGGTCCGACCATGGCTGCTCATAGACTCAGGTCAAGCCCAGGTGGTGGAAGCGAGCAAGAACTCGATAATTCCAATGGTCGAGAAAAGAATCTGGATAATTTCTTGTGATTCCAAAATTCGACCTTAATCATCCGATGTCAAGAAAAGATTTTATAAACTGCTATGGAAGAAGGACCGTAATGTCTCTATATATTATGTATAGGAGTGCTTTTGTCCAAAATTAGGATGCACTTTCAAACTAAACACAAGAAAGAGAGTTTCTTTATCAATATTATTAATAAAATTAACACTTAGTCCTAATAGGTACATTCAGGTGATAAAAGGTTTTTACTCAAACATTTTTATAAGATCGAGGTCTAGTGCTTCAACTTCCATAGACATATATATTTTCAAAATGCTTATATAACCAAAAAAAATAAATAATAACACTTATATTTAGTGTTTATTGCTATCTCACTAATCCCCTTAAATGGGGAAAGATTTCTTCTACTAAAAAATTCTCTCCACTCTATTTTTTCTCTGAGCACTCTCTCTCTCTCTCTCTTCACGTATACTAATTAAATTTAAATTAAACCATTGAACATGGGATTTGTGATTTCTACTTTTCCAAACAGTAACTCCCATCACTAGAATGTGCTCTAGTAATAACTTATAATTCCCTACATGGGTACAGAAACGTTGATAAATTCTCTAAGTTTAGCTCTTGATGATGTTTGGACCCCATGGTTTGTTGATGATCAAGTTGCAGGGCATGCTTTTCAATTCCTCAAGATACTTGGTATCCCCCCCCCCCCAAAAAAAAAAGAAAAATTAAAGGCAATGGTAGTTTTTATTGTTACATGATCATTAGCTTCAATCTTGAGAAAATTGAACATGTGTATTGGGAAAGTAATCAAATATTGTTCTAAAGTAAACAAATATCAATAAGATCCATCATCGTGCCTTACATAAATCTTTGTCAGAACATTGATCGAGATCCGCAAGAGAAACAAAAGTAAATGTAGGGTGAAATAAAAAAATTACCCTCGTTTGATTAAGAGAAATGAAAATAAAAAAGGGATTAAATAGTACCTCTTCTAAATCAAAAAAAAAAAAAAAAATTCTCTCCACTTATGAATCGATTGGGGCCGTAATGAAAATTTAGTAAAATTATCCTTTTTTTTATTTTACATGGCTTAGGATGAGTAATTCCCATTTCTATTATCTTTTTTTCATTTTTCACTTTAACCAAATAAGAAAAAGTAATTTGATGGTTCATAAACATATCGTAAAAATACAAAATAAATATAATTTGATAATTATGTATTTAGAAATTTTTTTATATAATAATTTTGAATTTTAATTATTATAATTTATTTATTAATTATATAAAAATAAATTATCCTTATTATATACTTTTATGTTCATGAATTTTTTAATAAATAAAAGAAATATTATACAACAGAAGAGAGAGAACATTAAAAAAAATAAAAAATAAAAAATAAAATTGGAAAGGTGAAGATAATATTAACAATTTTCTCGGGACTAGGGCTATTAAAAAATGAAGGAACATTTTCTCGGGATTCTGTGGTTGAAGATAAGTGTGGAGATATACAGTATAAGGAATCCCACTGAGATGTTTAGTTGGTATTTACCATTTAGAAATATTTAATTTATAAATAAAATTTAATATTTTATAAAAGAATTTAAATTATCTATTTCTATATTAATAATTATACTTGTATTAATTAAGACTGATCTTATTTTTCTTAAATGGGACTTATTAAAAAAAAAAAAAGCTCTACGGAATACAAAATATTAAATTTCAACGTAAATTGTAGCATATTTTTGAAAAAAAAAACTGAAATATTGTATTTATGTAAATTATTAAATATAAAAAACTCTGGCATTAACAACGACAATAGCAATTAAATTTTCATCTCACTAAATGGAGTCAATTTTGTGAATCTGTTTATATCATTGTACTATGGCATGAAAAAAACAAAGAAAAAAACTCATAGATGGTAATAATTAAATTTTTTAATTTAAATTTTTAATTTTTATTTATAAAATTTTATAACTTTTATTATAATTAAAAAATACGTATAAAATAAAAAAACAGATAAATTAAAAAAAAAAATAAGATTACTCAAATTCTATCGAAGTGCTTTTGACAAGTCAAAGATCTGGAATCCATCGTTATCAAAACCATATTTAAACTTAGGAATATTGAAAATTCTAATTTTCTGGTCGATGGATTACATAATGCATTGAGGGCAACTTTGACATTCTGCATTTCGACAAGACATGGACAGCATCTTGCTTGGATTTTGAAATTTTAGTAAAATAATCCCCCTTCCGGAAGTCACGCCATGGCAGCAACCAGCTTGGTGTAATTTGAAGATTTGGTGCACACACAAGGTGGCTTTCAGAACAATTCGAAAAGGAAGTTTGAATCCCCACATATATAAATTTCAAGCGAACGCTAATCGCTAACAACTAAGGTACGTAGTAAGTTCCATATGATCAGCCAAACACCTATGTGGCTACGCATACTTGTGTTGCTGGCTTTCTCCAGCCTAGTAGCCTCACAGACAATCGTCGAATCCCTTCCCGGATATTCCGGTGAACTTCCCTTTACACTCGAAACGGGGTAGGTGTCCTGTGATTCCTCTTGCGACATCTTTCTCCTTCTAATGTTGATTCAGCTAATATTCTTCCAATTTTTGTTCAAGATACGTGGGGGTCGGGGACTTGGATGAGGTGCAGCTCTTCTACTACTTCATCGAATCTGAAAGAGATCCGGCAGTTGATCCTCTATTGCTTTGGCTCACCGGAGGTCCGGGTTGCTCTGCGCTGTCTGGACTAATTTATGAAATTGGTAATGTTCTTTCACATACGATGAATTGAACAGTTGTACCTTCTCAACCGAGCCTATCCTGATAGAGAAACGGAATGTCATAGTATGCTTTTTATCTATGGCTCCCTCCACATCGTTAGAAGCTGAACCACTTTTTTTCGCCAGAATGAGTTGCCTGAAGGATGACAAAGGTTGATATTAGACCATGTTTGGTAGGATAGCAATGCTATTCTTCATAACATTCACCGAACATGCCTCTGAAGTATCATTAAACATGAAAAAGATGAGCATCCCCATATTAGGCATAAATCAGAACATAGATAGATATGCAAACAAGCATTGACCCATAACAGTTAGAAAGTGGGTAATCACAGGTATTCCAATATAATATACATACATACATACATACAACATGAAAAAGATGAGCAACCCGATATTAGGCATAAATCCGAACATTGATAGACAGATATGCAAACAAGCATTGACCCAAAACAGTTAGAAAGTGGGTAATCGGAGGGTATTCCTATATAATATACATACATACATACATATAACACGAAAAAGATGAGCATCCACATTTTAGGCATAAATCCACGTTGATAGATAAGCAAACAAGCATTGACCCATAACAGTTAGAGAGTAGGCAATCTCGGGGTATTCCAATAAAATATATATGTGCGCGTGCGCTCGCACACAAAGTATTGCTTACATACATATATTTATTTCTTACACCACAGGTAGGATAATTTAGATGGAAAGCTACCAGTCAAAACATACATACATGCATAAATATTGATGACTTGCCATGTTCTTTTCATGTTTATAACAAGCACAGCTCCGCCCCAGGGTGGTGACAACTTAACAGTGGTTAACTACAGGGCCAATTTTGACAGGATTTTAATATTAACAGCTCAGTTTTGGTAGACTAACATCTCAACACTTGTGCCTAGGTCCCTTAACTTTTGACTTCACGGCCTCAGCAACAAGAGGAAACAAGCCAAAGTTAAAATTGAACCCATACTCATGGACTAAGGTCGATGGATTGAAACTCAAAAACTTTGGATTTCAAAGAATCAAATAAATTTTCAATTGAACTTATTTTCCAATGGTTAACACTCACCAGGTTGCCAGCATAATATTCGTTGATGAACCTGTTGGTACCGGATTCTCCTATGCCACAAACTCACAAGGTTACAATATTAGCAGCACTCTTACAGCTGAAGAGCTCTATACTTTTCTAAGAAAGGTAAGTGGATGCTGTTCTCATTTTGAAGTAGAACAAATGGAATTCTCACAAGGCATACCCACGTGCTGCTTCGTTCCGCAGTGGTTGATCAATCATCCCCAATTCATCAACAATCCACTGTATGTAGCGGGTGATTCGTATTCAGGCCTTATAATACCACAGATTGTGCAGAAAATAGTAAAAGGTCAGGTTTTGTAACTTATGCTCCTCATAAGTTACTTCAATTACTCCACTGATTTTACTTCGGGATTCTGTCTTTAAGACCATCTTGCCCTTAATGATTTCTATCTGTAGGTAATGAAGTAGGAACAGACCCACCAATGAATCTGAAGGTAAGTCCAAAGAATATTGTAGCTTGAACTGAGATAATCCTCTTCAAGGAATAATCAAGCCATGAAGTACGTGAAATGGACAGGGCTATGTGATGGGCAACCCGACAACAGATGAGAATATAGACTACAATTCCAGAGTCGATTTTGCTTATCGGGTGAATCTTATATCAGAGGAACTCTATATGGTAATCACCCAATCTCTCCATTCGCTTCCTATGTTCAATCTTATATCATATACTTTCTACAACATCATGCTCAGGCTGCAAAAGAAGATTGTCATGGGCAGTACAAAGATGTGGACCCAAGCAATGAAGCGTGCATATCAGATGTTCAAGCTATCCTAGATGTAAGAATTACTGGAATTTCCAACTCTTTATGGCTACATATTCTCTAATTACTCGTAAGAAACTATATGTATAACTTGTCGTCCTAATATGTAGTGCACCAGCAGCCTCTACGTTGCACAAATCTTGGAACCTAATTGTGAGACGTTATCTCCAAAACCGAAAGATATGAATTGGAACAGAGGGATTCTGAAAGACCTCACAGACTACATCAGACCAGTTCCTCGAGGCTCTGACTCTGAACTATGGTGTCGGGTATGTAAACGTCCCCTCTCCCAAAAAGAAAAAAAGAACAAAAAACCTGACCCAGAAGCTTCTACCTTTCCTCATTTATTAATAAAAAACTACAAATGTCAGCAAAATGGTGAAATAATAATGGACTAAGCAATTATTTTTTGACTGAAACAGATCCCATGTCACTCTCCCCCTCCCTCGGTCTCTATCTCCCTTGCTACCAATAAGTTTAACTCTTTGAAATTCCACTTGTTTTGTAGAATGACAACTACATATACATCTACATTTGGGCCAACGATAAAACTGTCCAAGAAGCTCTAAATATTCGACCGGTATGTCAATTTTAACTTACAGGATTAGCACTATCCTATGTTGCATGTCCCTGTGCCATTTACCAGTGCCATGTGCCTTTACCCTGTGCCATTTGCCATTTGCCATTTGCCATTTGCCATGTTTTACTAGCACTATGCCGGTGTATATCTATATTCAAATTTTTTTTTTGCTAATGTGTGATCAGGGGACAATTAGTACCTGGGTGAGATGCAATCATACATTGCAAACATATTACATTGAAGACATAAAAAGCGTGGTCAAAATTCATCAAGAACTAACCTCGAAAGATTATCGAGTTCTAATTTACAGGTAATATCATTATTAACATAATTTTCTCCACTCAATTTTATTCATTGATTTGCACAAAAAAATAAGAAAACCATACAATTACTCAGCTAATACAAGAAGAAAATTGATGAATTGAGAACATAAACATGTAATGTATTTATTATAAACCCTAATTAATCAGAATGAGATTGAGATTTGAATATTTGGGAATTATAAAGAATGATGGAAAATTTGAATGAAAAAGTATTACAAGTAACATATTTACAAATAAGAAATAGTATGATATTTACACATTGTGGCATTTTATTCTGGGTTAATTTAAAAACACTTCTCTTGTTTTCCATAATTTTGACAAATTAGGGTTTTGTTTGCAGCGGTGACCAGGACATGGTGATACCATATGTGGGTACTCAGACTTGGATAAATCTTCTTAATTTAAGTGTTGATGATATTTGGAGTCCATGGTTTGTTGATGGCCAGGTTGCAGGGTATGATTATAAACTTCTCCAAACCTTATTGTAATTTTTCTTTTCAACCACATCACTTAAGAATACCATTAATTAGTAAGAAAATACAAGGAACAAACCTAACCCAACTGGACCAACATTGTGGTTTGGTATGTCATTTAAAAAAAAATAAAAATAAAAACAAAACAAAAACAAAAAACAAAAAACGAAAAAAGAAAGAAAGAAAGAAAATTCAAATTATCACAAGTTTAGTTTCATTTTTATAATTGACATAATTTTTTATTTATGCAGATATACAAAGAGATTTAGGAACAATACGTACACATTGACGTATGCAACCCTGAAGGTAATGAATATATATTTTATTTTATTTTTTATTTAATAGGAGGCTTATAGGTTTAAAATTATACAATATCAACAATTTTTACTTGCACAGACACTAAATAAATCAGAATTTTCGAACATATTTTCTAATTTAAAGTAATTACGATCAATGTTTTACTTATATTTCATTCTATATTTTGCAGGGTGCTGGTCACACAGGTCCGGAATACAAACCCAAAGAAGGTCTTGCCATGGTGCGGAGATGGTTTGCTCATTACCATCTTTGAATAGCAAAAAATGGGGCAACAAAGCGGATATTTTGATAAAATATGTTTTTTTTTCTTTTTTGCCCCCTTTTTTTTTATCTTACAAGGAGGTAAAATTTTTGGGATGACTGTTCCGGCCCTAAACCTAATTGTAATGGAGCAAAAAATTTATATTACGTGATCAATAAGTTTGGTTTAAATTTGATATTTTATTACCGTAAAATATTTTATTTAAATTATAGTAATTTTATTTAGAGAGTGAAACTAATAGAATAAGTTGATTGGAGACATCGTATGCAATATTTAAATTAATGTAGACAAAATATTAAAAAAATAGATTTTAAAATACCTAAAAAGGTAATAACTTGACTTATTTTAATAAATAGCAATGAAATATATGTTAAGGCAACGGATCTTACCCCAATTAATTTTAAATAGAATTAATATTAATATATCAAAGTTTTGACTTAATTTGGTTCATCCGGAGCAGATAGATCTAAGAGCTATGCCTCACATAACCAACCGGGGGAGATAAAGCCAGAGAAGGCAAAATTTGTTAATATAATAAAAAAATACAAAATTTTAAATTTACTATTAAAATAATAATAATAATAATTAAATCTATTTAAGTAATACTTTCACAATCAATATATAAATCTTAGAAATTAAATTTTAATAAAAAGAATGTGATTTATATACTTAAAAATTTACTATTATTATTAGGCAGTCTTGTGGTGACCTATGATACACGAAAACTTCTCGATATTAATATTTTTATGTTTCGGAAATATTTAAACATGTTAAATTAATTTATATTTATATAAAAATACTTATATTTTTTATAATTTTACATATTTTCATATTTAATGATTTATTTATTTATAATTTTTATTTTTTATATTAATTGTCTTGTGATTAATAATTATATTTTTAATCATTTTAAATTTTTATTATAAAATATAACTATTTTATTATTTTTATAAAATAATTAATATTTATATAAAAATCTTCATATCTTTTATATTTGATCACATTTTCATTTCTTATATTTTTACATAACGCTATTTTAAGAATTATAATTATAAATCATGTAATTTATTGTAAGAGAACACTTTGGTAATAAAGAGGTAATGACCCAAAAAATAATAAAAAGGGGTATGTACTAAAGAAAAATAGTTCTCGAGGCACAACTGACACTTAGTTCATCCCCAAGGTGCAATCTAAAACTATGTATAGAAAAATTACTCCAATCCAACTTATACATATTAAAATCCGAAAGATCTCGAGCTCAACCCCTACAAACTTCCTTTCTGTCCTCACACATGCAAGAACTTCGAAGTCCAAGGACAGCCAAACCCTTTAGACCAAAATGAGAGCATCATCATTCCGTCGCCTCCACCCAAAACCCGATGATGAACCCGATCCAACCCCACAAATCCCCAACCCAAACCTCCCAGCCCTGATCCGCAAAAAGGGAACTGGGGTCCGACCATGGCTACTCATAGACTCAACGGGTCAAGCCCAGGTGGTGGAAGCGGGCAAGCACTCGATAATGCGCAAAACGGGTCTACCCGCCCGAGACCTCCGGATTCTTGATCCGCTTTTGTCTTCCCCGTCGACGATTTTGGGAAGGGAGAAGGCGATTGTGATCAATTTGGAGCATATCAAGGCGATCATTACGGCTCAAGCAGTTTGGCTATTGAATTCTAGGGATCCTTTGGTGACCCCTTTCGTTGAGGAGCTTCAAAGAAGGTTACTAAGGCTTCATCATGCTACAAAAGCTAAGGTCTCTTTCTCTCTCTCTCGGCCTTGTTTTGTGGAAATCTTTTGTGGGCTTTAGGTATTTCTGTGAATTGTGGTATCTTTTGTGATGGGTTGTTATGAATTTTGGTGGGTTGTATTTGGGAGACTAGTTAAATTCAAGGCGTTTTAATGTATAGATTTTGTGCTTTCTTGGTATTTAATTTTAATAGGATTTTGCTAATTGGTGTTGTGCGCTTTGTATTAGCTTTCTTGGGTTAACTGGAGGTCAGGTTTTAATCTACCAATCTGTGATCTTTTGATGATTAGTTTTAGTGGGTTCTTGGTTTTCTCTGTGTTTTGGGCCATATTTACAAATAGGTCGTGCTAAATGTGTTTTAGGAATCTCGAAATCTTGTTAAAATTTGATAGTATCCTACACTCTCTCTCTCTTAGTTTCTCTCTCTTGTTTTGCGGAAAATTTTTAAGACCTTGGGTTTATGGGTGTGGGTGAATCGTGTTGTTTCTGGTAATAGATTGTTGTAAATTTTGTATTACTTTTCTTGGATTCATTTTGAGACCATTTATTTAACACTGAGTATATCAATTTGTGAATTTTGGTAATTAATCTCGGAAGGAGGAGAAAATTTTGAGGGAAACAAATTGCTAGGATAATATTTGAAGGATAAATGTTAACCCCATAATATTTACCCTTTCTCCTGTGTGGTTAAATTTGTGAACAAAGGGGTAAATTTTAACCCCCAAAATTTGAGTCTTGTATGGTATACCACATAGACTGCAAGGATAAAATAGTTTATAACCAAAAGCCAGCACCACACCGGATAGCTCCCCCATAAGCTAGCACATGCATAGCTACATTTGAAATTTGAAAAAAAAAAAAAAAGAAATTAATTAAAAAAATTCTCTCTAAATTAGATTCGATAATGTTTAAATTAAATTAATCAAAATTTAATTTAAAATTTAATTACAAATCAAATAAAAATTATATGTAAAAATATTGAGCAGGCAAAACAAGCATTTCACATATGCAACAAGGCCTCCATAGATAAAAACATTACAAACCAACAAAACAAAGTCCGAAATTTCCGAAATTTGCAAAATACAATGATAAAGATGATAAGGAAGGCTGATCTTTTGATAAGACAACCAATTTGCACAACCATTTCATAGAGAAGTTATTACCAAATCAAACAACCAAATGCAATCTCAAATTGTTATATTCCCCGAAAAAATTATTATTATAATAATAATAAGAAGAAAAGAGAAATATTAGTTTGTACGGATCAATTATTTAAGAGTTTTAGAGAGAAAATGAAATATTATTTAGGTGAGAAAAAAAATTATAATTTTTTCTTTATTTTATTTAGAAATTTTATGGAAAAAAATAGGAGTTATTATGAATAAAAAGTTTTATTTTAATTTTTAAAAAGTATATTTATAATATAAAAATATTTTAATTTTAATATTTTTTTTTGTTTTTGAGATGGGAAAAATTTTAAGTTTAGAAGATTTTTAAATCCAATCACTCTTTAAACTCTAAAATGAAAAAAAATATTATATTTTTGTTTGATATTTTCTTTTCTTTTTAAATCACAAATTAACAAACGGTAGAAGCGCAGAAATCAAACTTATTGCTCAATTGAACAAGTCCGGTACTCAAGCCAAAAACTCTTACCTATTTCCTAAAACTTTTCACGAGCAGACAAAATCCAATGGCAGAGAGAGACTGAAGTTACATACTTCAATAATTGCTTGGGAAATCAGCTGAAGTCAATTTAGGGCTTGACTGGTTCTGAAGTTGCTCGAACAGCAGCAATAACACAATGAGAAGTGGAGGAAAGAATCATAGAAAGTAGATAGAAATGAGAGAAGGGACTTACATTATGGATAAATTGATCGGTGTCTATGGCCGATGGATGAGAGAAGTAGCTCAAACAACAGCTCAATCGATGGTTAGATTCGAATTTAGAGAGGAAGAAGACGAAGACGAAGCCAGAGAGAAAGAGACACGATTACATGATCAATGGGATTTCTAGGGTTTTGGTCGAGAGAGACGGGGAAATGAGAGAGAATTAAAATCCTGATGAATTTTTAGGCAGTGTAAAATTTTTCCTTCTATTGCCCTACACTCATCTAGGGTAACATTTACCCTTACCCCACAAAATTAGCCGACCAAACATCCTTAACAGAAAAATTGTATGGGGTTAATCCCCCCTCTTCCCCTTCTTATCACGGATGATCTAAAGGATTTTTGTTTTTTTTTTTTTTTTTTTGGGGGTTGTGGGGTTGGAGCTTAATTTCTTGTGTTGGGTTAGTTTTATAGAAAACTATTTGGAACTGATTCATCTATTTGGGGCTAAGTTGATTTTATTAGGGACTTGTTAGGTTAAGGCTTTTCAATTATCATTTCTTTATTATTTGATTGATTGGTTTTTGTGGGTTGGAAACTAGAGATTGATTCTTGATTTCTAATTGGATGAATTTTGCTTGATAGTTCAAATCTAGAGCTTTTCTATTGAATAATTACATTCTTTCTACAGTCAAAATATGTCTGGTCTAGTATTTGATGCTAAGGTTCTTATTGTTGATTAGTGGTTTGGGAGGTGAAATCGTACAGTTAGAAACCCAATGGATTAATGTGGGGATGTGTCCCGGATTGTTCTTGATTTGGTTGGCTTCATTGGGATGCCTAAATTTAGTTCCAAATCCATTGTTCAGAAAGAAAATGATCACAGCTTTCCAGGGATTTTCCATGTATAATACCCCGCAACAAGATCGTTTTACTACGGAAGCTACTTGAATTATGTTCTAAGTTCCTTTATAAGAGTGTATGAGTTTAACCTATTTTTTTTCTTCCATAGGCTGAATAGGCACTTTGAATTTTTGATGTCTTTTACATGGAAAAAGGCTGCTATAAGTGTCTGAGTGGGGAAACTCAATATTTGCCTATCAGGGGTATAGTTTTGAAACTAATGAAACAGTGATGGAAATTGTTTATTGATTTACTAAGAACTAAAGTTCCTTCCTGATATGCTATTGGATTATGAAGGAAGCTGGTGCCAATGGAAATGATACAAGCTGGACTAACTCCTATGTTTTGGAAGAGCCACGATCGGCCGAAGCTAGTCCCATAAACTTATCAGGAGGCTTTCCCCAGGCCCAGGAGGCAGATGAGGAAGGTGAAGCTCACGGAAAGCAAGGCATTGAAAATCGAGATGGACTGAAGGTTCTTCCTTTTGAATTCATAGCTCTAGAGGCATGCATTGAAGCTGCTTGCAGTTGCTTAGAAAGTGAAGTAAGACTCCACCTTTTTGGTATCCTAGCAATCTGAACATGCTTGATAACAGTTTCTTTTACTTGCTTTTTTAAATTACTCATTTATAATTTTTAATGATATTTGATTTAGGCAAGGACATTGGAGCAAGAAGCTCATCTTGCATTGGACAAGTTGACTTCGAAGATTAGTACTCTCAATTTGGAGCGTGTCCGTCAAATCAAAAGCCGTTTGGTTGCTATTACTGGACGTGTTCAGAAGGTCTCATTCTTTTTGACTCATGAATAGTTTCTTAGTTTGCTTTTCTTCAATTCCAGGTCCGAAACTAACTTGCATTGCATTTGCTGTGGATAAAGTGGTGTATGATTTCAATTGTTGGTCATCCTAGGTGGCAGATGCTTCCTTTCAATTTTCCCACCTCCCTAATCTGATCATGTATAGGCATTGCATCTGGCATAGTTGTATGATTCTGCTTGTATTTTTTAGATAATACTACCCATATATTGGTTGATTGTGCTCTTCGTGTACCATCACATTTGCAAGGGCATCATCTCTGGAGTCTCTTTACAACACAGATGGTTGGTGGAAATGGGAATAACGAAAAACTAAAGTGGACATGTGACAATGTCTCGTCTCATACTAATTTTTAGTACTAATTTGCTGATTTAGAAATTAACCTAATGGCGATTACTGTATCTGCAAAAATTAATTCAAATGGAAAGGTTGCTGGTGGTCTTGCCAAGTGACTACCAACATGATGTCCCCTGTACAATTGGTGTCTTGCTTTCTTAAATCTCCTTGGGGGCAGTGTTTTGGCACAATTGCTGTATAAAATTCTTCTGCACTGTACTAGTTTTGAACCTTAGATGGTTGGCTTAATATGTATAGTCCATTTCTCCTATGAGATGCAGTCACTTGCAGTAGTATTTTATTTTAGGCCTTAGAGTGGTGCCTTAAGACCCATTGTCTCTTGTTTCAAGAAAATTTGTACCAGATGAGCTAACGCTTGCTTGAGGCAGCAATTACTGGAAGACCAAAAGATTTTTCTGTTTATTCCATCACCTTTGCATCTCAAGCACTATCTTTGGATTCCTTACTAACCAGGTTGAAAATCCAAGGTCCTTAGGAAGATGAGCAACATAAAATAACTGAAATGAAGATTGTTGCTTCATGCTGTGTCAACCCCAAAATCTATTTCTTTTTAGTAGTTTGTTCCTCCTTCCAGTTATAAACCTAGTTTCTCATCAAAATAGATCAATTATATCACACTTCCCTCATATATAAAGTTATCAAAAACAATTTTGTATTTCCCTCCCACTACAAGGGATATTCCAAAATCATACGTTTGAATTCCACTTTCCTCAGAAACGGGTGGATTTCCATAAATATTCAACCAGTTGCTTATCAGCAGGGGGTCATAGGCTTTCATAATTGGAGAAACCTACTCTTGTTAGCGGAAGCAATGTTTTTGTCCTTGTCATGATATTCAGGAACTGTGTAAATTTACCTATTCAGAACTGAAATAAATTGGATACAAGGCACAACAACTTTTTGTGTTTTCATTAACATGACTCATCCTTGAGAAAAGGAAAAATTGAAGAACAAGCTCATTTCAAACTTTTTAATTTTCTGTTTGTCAGAAGCATGCTTCAAATTTTGGAACTGTACAAGAACTCCACACGTCTAGATAAAGGACCCACCCGGTGCACAAAGTGTTCCCTAACTTAGTGCGAGGGTAGGGGGAGAGTGAACGTATATGTACACAGCATTCTCCTTGCATTTTTGCGAAGAAGTTATTTCTACGCCTCAAACCTTTGATCTCGAGGTCACCAAAAGAGCAACTCCACCGTTGCGTCAAGGTTCACCCTCAACACCACACATCTACATCCACATGATAAACCTATTATTATTTTTATTATGTTTAGATTTTTCCATTTTCTTTTTGACATTGAGCTTGATGGCTTTGTAGATCTTATGCTTGTGAATTTTTTTCTTTTAGATCCCCCTTCTGGGTTTCTTACACCACCTGTTTTTATTTGTGATCATGTGTTTCCCTTGTCATCCATGTTTGATTTACTTTGACATCAGGTTAGGGATGAATTAGAGCACTTGCTTGATGATGATGAAGACATGGCTGAAATGTTTTTAACTGACAAGATGGTACAACAATTTGATAACTCTTTGGTCTCCTCTTCAAATGGGAAAGACATGGATGGTGAAGTTGTTATGGATGAAAGGCATGTAGCATCTGCAGTTAATGTTGTGTCCAATGTTTCCATTTGAATAGTCTAATATTTCTCAGTGGTTGTATCAGGATCAGCTGCCACCCCAAAATATGGGATGAAGGCTCAGTTTGTTATTTTTGTTGTTGTATCAGGATCCCAGCTGGTTTCTCGACTGAAGCTCATGGGGTTTCCACTGGTTATAAAGGTGATCCTAACCTGGGTGACAACTCCCATGAACATTTGTATGGTGTGCATAGTGCACTTGGTAGAGATAGCCATGGGACCCATACTAGTACAACACACAGTGTAATAAACAAGCAGCTGGATGTTGAGGAGCTTGAAATGCTGTTAGAGGCCTACTTTGTGCAAATCGATGGGACACTAAATAAACTATCAACGGTATGTAAGTCAATTTTGCAATTGTATAGCATTTGGTTGAATGACATATTTTTGTCGTCTTTCTCACTTTTTTGTGGACATCACGTAGTTAATTAGTTGAAGGTAACTTAATCCTTTTAAAAGTATGTGAGTATTGTTTTTCAAACTTACCATTGAGACTAAATGCAAGCAAAGATTCTTTGTTCTTGCCTTCATTTAGTGGCTTGCTGCTGCATGTTGTCAAAGATTGTCCATGCTTTTAGAGTGTCTATCTATTTCTCTTTGCACATTAGGCGTGGGATATTTTCTTCTTATGGAGGGGTAATTTTATTGAGATATATTTTGCTTCTTTCACTTTTGTTTTACGCAATATATTTCTCCATGTTGTACACTCCTGACTTCCTCAACATGTTATGGATTTGGTATCAATCGCGCATGTTAGAATAACTATCATTCCAATGATCCAACACCATAAAAGAGTTCAATTGCAGAACTTGTTCACATGACTAACTTTTCTTTTGCTGGTGGATATTTTGCTTGAAGTTGAGGGAGTATGTTGAGGACACAGAGGATTATATCAACATCATGCTGGATGACAAACAGAACAATCTCTTGCAAATGGGTGTCATGCTGACAACTGCAACTCTAGTGATGACCGCATCTATAGTTGCCACCGGTATGCTTAGCATTAATATAAATATAGAGCTGTTCAATATTGGGACTATGCGAGACTGGCTGCGGATAGTCGGTGGGAGTGCCGCTGCTATTTTAACTCTCTATATGATAGCCATTGCCTGGGCCAAACACAAAAGATTGCTAGAGTAGTTTTGGGTCTGCATTTGTAATATCATCAGGCATCGGAAGTGTATGCTTTTGGCTTGAATGCTACGCCTTGAATAGCTATTTTGGTACTTCATGTAATATTGTACATTCCTCATACTTTCATCGCCAGGCTGTAATAAACTTGAAGTCTCTGGTAAAATGTACGTGTAACTTTTTCCTTTTTTCCATGTATTTCCTCTTTTGATTAAGAAGTTCTTTCATCTTTTCTTTATCGTGTTTCACTTAAATTCTTTATTATGGTACATTTGGTTAGTTAAATTGTATCTATTTGAGGTGGGTTTAACTGCATATATGATAATTCCGTTAACTCAAATGGGAGAACTTGATTTTCTGATGATTTTGATTGATGAGACTTACAAAAAACCGTCGAATAGTGATCCGACATGGGAGATTTCGACACATAAATTAGAGTGATTTTCAAAGTAAAAGAACAGACCGAAAGAAAAGTCTCGAGGTGTTGGGTGTAAGTTCAGAGAAAAGGGAGGCATAGCTGGTCGATTGTCTTCATAACGAATATATAATTACCTGATGCACGAGACGTGTGTTAGTAGAATATTGAAATCTTAGTTTCCTTGCAAGTGTCCCGAGATCATGGGATCGTAGCAAAAAGATTCAAAAGATCTCAATGACCTTCGATTTGGAAAGTCTAGGCAATCTTGGGGATTCCCTTCTATGTATCGGAAGTTTCTCTTCTATTTATGGGAGATTTTGTTCGCATTCGTAGGAAAAAATGATATTTATTTTAGCGAGTCGAGTGACGATCACCGATCACTAATCACTAAGTGAGTGTTGTGCCCAATCAAATATTCATCGATTAGGACATGAGTTGTGTGTGTCAAGAGAGAGAAAGCATGGATCATGTCTACCCGTCTAGGAGATAGATCCCGTATTGACGGTACGTTTCAGTCGAGGTACCCCATGGATCGGGGGATTCAAAGAGTCTAGAGTCTCATAATAGTAACAAGCTAGATGGCTAGCCGATTAGGAGGAAACTTTTTTTTGAATAACTGGCTACCAAGAGTTATTTTTAGCATTGCAGACTAGTGTTGGGCCCAATATAGTTTAGGTTGTTTTAGTCATGTATCATCATTTGCTTCCATTCTTGTTATTGCTTCAAAGGAGAAACATCATGATCACAGTTTAGATGAGACCCTTTAGATCTTGCTGATCAAGGCATTTAATGCGACACATGCCGCTTCGGTAACTACAAACAGTTTCCAACACGCTTTTTATTTTGCATGTTCATTGATTGGTTCCCCATTGTCTTCTTCACCTTTTTGGCTATTGAACTTTTCATCAATTTAGCTTTCTGTGAGGATCTTCTGAAAGAAATAGCCAAGGGTTCATTGTCTGGTTCCTCTTCGGGCATCAAAGACATCAAAAGCACCATGTCGCAAAAGGAACTACATGAAATAAAAAGCACGATGCAGTTGGGCGATGACCTTGAGATCGTATCAAAGACTAACACTGATAAAGCCAACATGGTCTCAGGAAATCAAGTCCCAATGTATAAGCAATCGATGAGATATGGTTTGAAGGTGCCCTACACCGGCCCTATTGCGACGATCCTATTACGTTGGAACATATTTCCCACTTTACTAATCCCCTGTGTTTGACGTTTAGTGGTAGCACTTATTTTTCTGATGAATTTTTGTCGATTACGCTTCAATTTTGAAGTCTTGGTGTCTGTATTCACATTGAAAAAATGTGGAAAGAAGGGTTCTACCAAAGGCTGGTTTTGTCTATAGACTCGGCCAGAGTCAAAACGGAAGCTTGTCTATAGTGAAACCATCGACTAGAGTTAGATGTACAAGTACTTTTTCATCTAGTTTTTGAGAGAAGGTTCAAGGGCGAGGCTTTCGGCGCCTGATGCGGACCCGTTCACTGAATTAAAGCCCTATAAAAATTATCATAATTCAAGCTTCTTCCAATCTATAGGAGAGTGCTGTAAGGCTTCGTGAAGGAGCATATGGATCGATCATCTTCTAAACGATAAGATACTGTCACTAGCAGGTCTTTAGCTTGGAGAAAGGAGGGAAATTGAGAGGCTCATGTTGCTTGAGAAGGCAAAAAAGAGGCTTGTGGACTGTCTACGTTTCCCCGCGAAAGAGGATTTAAAGGAGATCACCGTTGACCGTTGGATGAGGGAAAAGATTATGGGGGCCCCGGAAGAGGCCGTGAGTACGTCGAGGGCCCATTCACCCAATTCGACCCCACTTGCCTTGTTGAGAGTTAAAAGAAGGCGAGAGCAGTTGCAAGAATCCCCAGAGGAAGAGTCTGACAAGAGTCCAAAGAGACATGAGTCTACTTGATCGGTGGTCGATGAGCCGACGGATGCCAACAGAGGCTAGCATTCTAACGATGAGATTGGGAGGGTACCTGGTAAGGGATAAGGGCTATGTCTTGAGGCTTTAGCAAAGGCAAGGGGACTTTCCCCAGAGCATTATGAAGATGTTGACTTCGACACGGAAGAGGGACCGGTGCGGGACCGTCTACTATTGTTCCGCTGTTGTTCTCAGACAAGGGCAAATAGAAAGTGCTTGAGGATGAAGTGCTCCCTCGTCCCATCCCCCTTCGATGTTTTAAAGGGCGCAGGGGCTCAAAAGAACGTGGTACAGTGACGATTAGTGTTAGGGATCATCGTCATTGTTATGTGGACATCATCGAAGGGAGATGAATAGTCAATCAGTTGGATTTTTATCATTTTAACTTGGAGCTGAATAAGCTCTCTCTTGAGTAGGGCGACGAGGCCTTGTTCTCAAGAGCCATGACAGTGCTCTCTTTTTTCTTTTTCTTTGCTCTGTTGGCTTTCCCTTTTCAGCTTGCTAACTAGTGCAATTGTACCGACTATAGTTCTGGTAAAGTTTCAGAAGCGACGCGGGGAGCAAATTCTGAGTTACATGAGGCATCAGTCCGACCAGACATCGAACGACATTTCTTGGTTAGAAGAGGCCCTTTCACAGAAGGAAAGGAAACTTGAGGTGGCGAGGTCCTCGGTGGCTACTACGAGCACTCGTACTGAGGAGATAAAGTAGCTGTAGGGCGAACAGTATGTCGCCCTTCGGCAGTATGAAGAACCAGAGGCAAAGGCTAGGGTGTGCGAGGCATCCCTTCAGGTTGCAAAGAAACTGGTTGAGATGCGTGACTGATCCCTCCAATCTGCTTAACGGGAGTTGGCTGAACTGAGGGCCGTTGTCGCAAGGGATAGGCGTGCTCAACATGAACTGTCTGAGAGGTTTCAGTATGCTATGAAGATCATTTAGCAAGCAGGGTTAGCAAACGCTATACCCCTGAGCACTAAGGATCCTATTGTTGAGCCCGAGCCTACTGCTCTTATAGAGCCTAATGATCCACCTATCTCCTGATCGGGATCTCTGCTTTTTTGTGACTTTTCTTTTACTCTTTTTTGGGTGTGTAAATGAAATGCATATGTTGTTTCCACTTTGCTTCATGCCCCATGTTGGCTGGATTGTTCCTTGATGGGTAGTGTTGTCGGGGAGTCGTTTCCCTTCAGTCAATAGGAGCAGTCGTGAGTGTTCAGTAATTCAACAAATCATACGCATCGAGTGAGTTAGGCATTGCGTGTTCATCCAAGGATTCAAGTCCCTACCCACAAGCTCCGTTTCGGAAGGACTAGGTGACACTTGCTCATTCAAAGAGATTGATCTTTGCCGATATGAAGGCACAACCTTGGCTCATTCGAGGAGATAAATTTACCTCGTTTAAGGAGATAAATCCCTAACAATAGGACAGGGAATTGACCCATTCGGGGAAATAGATCCCTAACGATAAGACAGGGTGACGTGGACTTATTTGGGGAGATAGATCCCTAATGATAATCTAGGGCGACATTGACCCGTTCAGGAAGATAAATGCCTAACAATAAACTCCGTTTTTAGCTTAATTAGCTCATAAGAAGAGACAAAACACTTCATTATGAAAAAAGATTAATAATAAGCAAATCGAGTGCTAAGATTAAATGCCAGAGGTCGCCTGCCAGGGGGCATTGCTGAAACGATTGTAAAGAGAAAGACTTAGAGTTTACTTGGGAGAAAGTACTGAGGGCTTCGGATCGCATGACAGAATCTCGAGACTATTTAGGGTCTCGAATTTGACTTTCATGTGTTTTATGCTTGGTAGTGCTTCCAGGGCATTCAGGTAAGGGCACCCCTGGATCATATTGTAAAGAGAGGGGAGCTTAACCACATTGAACATGGCTGGAGTTGTTGTGTGGTCGGGAGGAGTTTCAAGAGTCACGAGTAAAGAGATGATACCTTCGGAATATATTGATTCGCCTGAAAGCCCCTTAATTGGTCCAGCATGAGGCTGCAAGTGTCTCGGGGTATAACCCATCTACTGAATAGCATTCCAATATAGGAGATTGCATCCGACTCCCTAATCGACAAAAACTCTTCTGACTTCGTATTGCCTAATCTTGGCTGTAATGATAAGGGAGTTATGTCGATCGAGATCAACTCCTACTAAGTCATCGTCATTGAAACCAATCATAGGTCTCTTCCTCTTAGGTGGTTTCCCTGCACAAGTGGCAAGGACCTCTTTGGATGGAGAGTTGGATGTCTTGGTCTTCTAAAAAATTGCGGCTATTAGGTACCCCTCCTCATTTGTTTGAGCATCTGCTCGATTGCACCAATATAGTGCTTGCAGGATATGAGCAGGGAGATAAGGTCATGAGGGGTCATATCCGCCCTGCACCTAAATGATTACTCCATCGGGTCAATCGAGAGTGTCCCCTAGAACTAGCTAGTCAACTCATTCGTTCTTTCGTTTAGGATTGTGGGGGCCCTGAGGAGGAATGCTCTCCCTCTCTATGCTAATGAATCTTTAAAGTCAACCACTTCAGACGAGGAACTCAAGCTCATCTCTTAGTTTCTTATATTCGTCAATGGAATACCCATAGTCTCGATGAAATGACAGTACCGAGTTTTGTCCTTTTTGGGACTATCTTCTATGGGATGAAGGGGTCATCTGATATAAAGTTTGTTCCGAATCTAAAGAAGCACTTAGTTGGGGGTCTCATTCAAAGGGGTGTAGTTAGTGAACTTTCGTTGTTGCGGCTGTCCCTAGCGGGCCTTCTTAGGGAAGGACCATCGAGGTAAATGGCTGCATTCTTTTGGTGCCAGTCGATTGCACTGCCTATCGAAGGCCTCAGCGTCTTCTACTACTATGTACTTCTCTATGCGAGCATAGAATTCTTGGATAGAAGATGGAAGATTCTTAGTGATAAATGTCTTCATTCCAGACGATCGCAATTCTGTGAGTAGCGCAGCCAGCACGATCGAATGGTCCAGACCAGAGACCTTCATCATTTCAGTTTTGAACTTTTCAAGGAAGTCCCTCAGTGGCTCATTGTCTCTTTGTCTCTCTGCCGCAGCGAGAAGAGAGATGTAGATTTTCTTTTGGCCATCTACTAATGACAAAGTGTATCTCAAACTACTGTTGTAACTGAGAGAAACTTTTATCACTGAACAGGGAGAGCGAGTTGAACCATGTTAGTGCATTACCCTTCAGGATTGTTGGGAAATGTTTGCACATAGTGGCATCCGTCATGTCTCTTGAGACCATCACAGTAATGAAATGGGCGACATGGTCCTTGGGGTTATTAGTGTCGTCGTACCTTTCTAGGGGAGGGAGAAGCATATCACATGGTATTGATTCTGAAGAATCTTAGGGTAGAAAGGCGAGAGACCCGTGGGATATTGGACAGGTTCGTCTCTTCTCACGTTTACTCGTTTTAGCTCATTGGCCATGAGCTCCTCCACCTATTTCCTTAAATTATCAGGATCATGTCATGATGTCACCGAGAGTTCTCGGTGTTCTCTAGACTCAAATCTCCTTGTACGCATATGGCTTAATTTGCGAGAGGAAGATTGGGCTCCCGATCAAAGAGTACAACTAAGTTCATCCAACTTTGTGTTCATATTTTGTAATCTTGATTTCAGCCTCTCAACCTGGGGCTGAGTGGTTCTTTCTAGAGAAGTAGGAGTGACTGATGGTGCAGGGTGACTATGGTAGCCGGCCAAAGGCTGCTGCTCAGTTAGATTAGCGACAACAGGATGTTGTGTAGTGGTCATTGGAGAGGCGGTGCACCTTTCCATCAGGGATGCTACTCTGGAGGCGGCCCTAGATACTCTTCAGAGAGGTTTTTTGATAGAGCAAGGCGATCGCAAAACAAGTTTCTTTCTGGTCTTTTCCACGGATCGCGCTAATCTGTTAGAGATAGATTTAGCTCCATTGATGATGACTCTGCTAACTCGAATGAGAGAACTTGATCTCCTGGCGATTTCGATCGATGAGACCTGCAAAAGACCACCAGAACGTGTTCCGATGGGGGAGACTCCAATGTTGAAGTTAGAGAGCGGCTTTCAAAGGGAAAGAACAGACCGAAAGAAAAGTCTCGAGGTGTTGGGTGTAAGTTCCGGAAAAAGGGAGGCGTACTTGGTCGATTACCCTCATGATGAATATATAGTTATCTGGTATAAGAGACATGTGTTAGCGGTGTATTAAAACCTTAATTTCTTTACGAAAGTGTCCTGAGATCACGGATCGTGGCAAAAAGATTCAAAAAATCTCAATGACCTTCGATTTGAAAGGTCTAGGCAGTCATGTGGATTCCCTTCGATGTATTGGAGGTTTCCCTTCTGTTTACAGAAGATTCTTTCCGCATTCATAGGAGAAAAGGATATTTACCTTAGCGAGTCGAGTGACGGTCACCGATCACTAAGTGAGCGTTGCACCTGGTCAATAGTTCACTGATCAGGAAATGAGCGATGTGTGCCAAGAGAGAAAAAGCGTGGATCGTGGCTATCCATCTAGGAGATAGCTCCTGTATTGATGACACGTTTTAATCAAGGTATTCCATGGGTCAGGGGATTCAGAGGGTTCAGAGCCTCATGACAGTAACAAGCCAAACGACTAGCCAATCGGGAGGATATCGACTAATCGAATAACTAGTCGTCAAGAGTTATTCGCAGCGTTGCACACTAGTGTTGGGTCCAATAAGTTTAAGCCATTTTGGTCATGGATCATCGGTATTATTCCATGACTGCTGACTTGGTTGCGCGGGGTTTGCACGATGCACTGGCCTATATTTCTCTCTCGCCGGGACTCATTTACTTTTTGGGAGTGTTCATTGTCAATGGCATGAAGATGTGCTTTTCCACGGTAGGCTTAAATGGAAAGATTTGTACTGTGTGTGTGACGTGCAGCAAATCTCAACAACCCCCCCCCCCCCCGGCCCAAAAAAAGGTGGTAGCTTAAGTGGGCATAGAGCTGCATACTTAACGTCCCCAAGTCTTTGGATGAAATTTGATTCAAGGAAATTACTCGAAGAAGTAGGTTTTGGAGTCTTTGAACCAATTGGGTGAGAGATGGTTTTTAGGTGTTTGTAGTATCTGTAGCCACACCGTTGTGGTGGTAGGTTCATTTGAATGGTCATAATAATAATTCAAGTAAGATATTCTATGGTTGAGGGGAACTGTTATATATCAATAGGGATGTACGTTTACTTTGATTGTGAATATTTGATGCAGTAAATCTTTCACTTAACACTTCTACTCACCCAGGAAGCTTCACCCCAAGAAAGAGAGAGGAGGGAAAGTTATATGAATAAGAGAGAGAGAGAGAGTTATTCATGAGAATGAGTTAGTTTAGCTGAGTGATAAAATGCTCAGCGAATCCGGGATCGGAAAGACTAGGAAAGAGGGAGGAGAGAGAGAAATAAGGGGTTTTATGGTCCCTGCCAGTCTCCTTGACGTTTCTTTCTCCTCGAGTGGTTCTAGATTCTCCCCCGAGGTATATTCGCGCCGAGTCAAGGTGGAACTCGAACTTGAACTCGAACTCGAACCTGAACTCGAATTTTTTAAATTTTTAATGATACTCGAACTCAAATTCGAACTCGATGAATAGTAACTAATATGACTCGAACTCGAACTTGAATTTTTTAATGATACTCGAACTCAAATTCGAACTCGATGAATAGTAACTAATATGACTCAAACTCGATCTCGAATTTGACAAGTAATTTGTATATATATAATATATGTTATATTTAATTTAATTTTTTTATTATAATAATATATAAATATATATAACATATATTAATATATGTTATCGAGTTAATTAATGAATTTTCGAGTTTAAAATTTTATTACTCGAACTCGACTCGATTGTACAACGCACTCGACTTGAAATCAGTCAAAATCGAGTCGAATCGACCCGTTAATTGAACGGCTTGTTAGCAACTCGAACTTGTAAAGTTACATATGTAACCTTGTTATGCCCGACCTCTATTTGACACCTTCGACCCTACATTCTAGAATCTTTAGAAGATTCTAGAATTCTCCAAACTTGTCCGAATTCTACTAATAAATTACTTGATATGATTTTGTTTCGTGCATGTTCCACAACTCCATTGAAATAACTTAGACACCTTTTTAATGGTTCAGAGGAAACTCCCCCAGCTTGGCTTGCCAAGTTCACTTCTATATCACAGAGTCCGGATTCACCTCTACTCCATCGCTATCTTTATTCATAAATCCGATAGTGGTATAATCTCTGTTTTTTTTATGATTTTTTTCTATATGAATCGATATTCAAGATTATATTTTAACTAATTCGATTCAAATACTTATCAAACTCATTTTAGGAAGCAATTTTCTTAATATAATTTTTTTCATTCTTAAATTTCATATTCATTAGGTAAATTATGCATCGATTTGATAATCATCACGTATGATTATGTTATGCACGTACTCTCTCTTAAGGATTTCTTGAGCAAGCAGTTTGGGACAAAGGACTACGGTCTTGAGGTTGTCTAGCTTGATATTTTCTTTGCCAAGAAAAATATGTATCTAATCTCTCCGTTCACTAATTATGATGTTACTATGTATCACTAATTAATTAGGAGTTTAGTATATCTCATGATCAATGCTCTTTGCATTTAAGGAGACTATGCCTCGTAGACTACAAATTTTCTTCTAACTCATCCTCATTTTTATTTGTCCTTTTCATATGTTAATGGTCATGATCGAATAGCAAATTTTATTGATCATTAAGACTCATTTTTTCAATTTTTAGCGAAGCAAAAAATAGATAATTATAATTTAATCGAGCACTAAGATAAAACACCATATTTTAACCAACACGAGTGTTGATAGCCTTTCTCCGTTGCGATAACGGGACTACTCTTCAAATTGCCACAATAATATTTTTCATGATCGTACCAAACATATTCAAAGTGACAGTCATTTTCTTTGTCAATATGTTAGCCACAGTGTTAGTTAAGTTTTAATTCATTTCTTCAATCGACCAACTAATAATATTTATATAAATTCTCATTCTATTAGTTATTTTTATGATCTAATTTTTAAACTCAAATTAGTATTTACCATATGGGGAAATATTAAAGAATATTCTTTGAATATTTTGTTTTTATATTAAGAAATAATTTCAGAAATACTTAATCCATGGTATTCAAGACCTCTTTGTACATATAAATTACCCTCTTATTCTTATAAACTCTACCCTCTCGAATAAAATTCAATTTTTTCAAAATCTTTTTTGTTAATCCTAAGAAGACCAAAATGAGACCATCGTCACCCCACTTCCACCCAAAATCAAAAGTCGAACCCGATCCAACCCGAAAATTCCCCCACCCAAACCTCCCGGCCCTGATCCGCAAAAAGGGGATCGTTGTCCGACCGTGGCTGCTCATAGACTCAACGGGTCAAGCCCAGGTGGTGCAAGCGGGCAAGCAATTGATAATGCGCAAGACGGGTCTACCAGCCCGTGACCTCCGGGTTCTTGACCCCATTTTGTCCTACCCCTCAACAATTTTGGGACGGGACAAGGCCATTGTGATCAATTTGGAGCATATCAAGGCGGTCATTACGGCTCAAGAGGTTTGGCTCTTGAATTCTACGGACCCTCTGGTGACCCCCGTTGCTGAGGATCTTCAAAGAAGGTTACTAAGGCTTCATCACGCTACCAAAGCTAGGGTATTTCTCTCTCTTGCCTTTTTCTTGCCACTTTTTTTTTTTAGTGGATGTCTTTTTGGGGGCTTCGGGTTTTTTTTTTACTGTGAATTGTGGTGTCTTTTGTGATGGGTTGATGGGAATTTGTCGGGTTTATTTGGGGGCTTTTTTAGCTCAAGGCCTTTCTATTTTCAAATTTTGGGATTTTGCTAATGGGTATGTGTGATTTTATTAGCTTTCTTGTGTTCATTCGAGGGAAGGTTTACGTTCATTCAATTCTATGTGATCTTTTAGTATTCAATTTTAGTGGGTTCTTGGTTTTCTGTGTGTTTTGTGTGAAATTGACAAAATGGTTGTGCTTAATGTGTTGAAAGATTTTTGGGTTCTTGTTAAAATTTTAGAGTATCTTGCGCACACTCCCTCTTTCCTCTCAACCTAAATTTTTATGGATTTTGCCTTTGTCGGTGTGGGTGAAGTGTGCTGTTTCGGCTAATTGGTTGTCGGAAATTGTGTGTTACTTTTCTCGGCTTCATCTGGAAATCTTTTAGTAAAGACTTTGACTATATCAATTTGTGGCTTTTCGTAATTAATCTTAATACTTTTTTCCTTTTTTTTTGGGGGGGGGGGGAGGGTGAACTTAATGTGTTGCGTTGGTTTAGTTCCCTAGGATTTATTTGGAGTTGATTTGTCTTATTGAGGATAAGTTGGTTTTGTTTAGGGACTTGTTAGGTCAAGGATTTTCAATTATCACTTTTTTATTTTTTTGATTGATTGGTTTTAGTGGGTTTGTATGGTATGATTAATGGTTCATCCCATAAAAAAATAACTACACCATATGGTTTATCCCTTGAAAACAAAATGATCGCATTATTGGTCTAGCATATTCAATATGTGATCCCCCTGCCAACAGATGAGTTACTTTGGAATCTGATTGAATAATGTTGTAAGTGGTAACTTCCTTTATATGATTGTCTGAGTTGAAAGTGTTTGTTTCTCGTAATAGCCCGATAAGGCACTTTGAATTGTCAGTATCTTTTACATGGAAAAATACTGCTATAAGCATCTGAGAGTGGAAGTCCAATATTTGCCAATCGGAAGCATGGTTTTGAAATTAATGAACCAATGATAATTATTCCTGTTGGCATTCAGTCTAGTGACTCTGATTTTCAAGAGATTCCTCTCCCCATTTTCTCCCTTCATGCTATTGGACATTTCATTGATTTACTAGCACTTGGGCTTCCTTCCCATTGTTCCATTGGCTTGTGAAGGAAGTTGGTGTCAATGAGGACGATACAAACTGGACTAACTTGTCTCATTTGGAAGAGCCACGATCAGTGGAAGCTAGTCCGACAAATTTATCAGGAGGCTTTCCCCAGCCCTGGGAGGCAGATGTGGAAGGTAAAGCTGAAGGAAAGCAAGGTGCCAAAAATCAAGATGGATTGAAGGTTCTTCCTTTTGAATTTATAGCTCTGGAGGCATGCCTTGAGGCTGCTTGCAGTTGCTTAGAAAGTGAAGTAAGACTCCACCTCTTTGATTGACATTCTTAAATATACTAGCAACGTGAACATGCTTGATGAGCCTATATTTTACTTGCTTGTTTATATACTCATTTGTATTTCTTAATGATATTTTAATTTAGGCAAGGACATTGGAGCAAGAAGCTCACACTGCACTGGACAAGCTGGTTTCGATGATTAGTACTCTCAATTTGGAACGTGTCCGTCAAATTAAAAGCCGTTTGGTCGCTCTTACTGGACGTGTTCACAAGGTCTCATTCTTCTTATGGATAGTTTTATAGTTTTCTTCTCTTCAATTCCACGTCTCAAAATCCAACTTGTATTGCTGTTAATGTAGGTAAGGTGGTGTATGCCTCAGTTTCAAGACACCCTAGGTGGCAGATGCTTCTTCTGAATTTTCCCTCCTTACTAATCTTACCATGAATAGGCATTACATCTGGCATTTGTTGCATGATACTTCTTGTAAGATTTAGATACTAAACATATACTAGTTGTGAGTGCTCTTCTTGTACCTCTGTGTTTGCAAAGGAAAATTGTCTCTGGACTTTACCACTCTGATGGTTGGTGGGAAAAGGAATAATGTAGAACTACTAAACTAGACATGGGAGAGTGTTTGTCTCATAATAATGTTGATTTACAAACTGCCATAGCAAGGAAGGCAACATTTTAGTATCAATTTTCTGATTAAAAATTTAATCCGATGACTTATATTGTCTTTGCAAAGATTAATTCAACTGGAAAGGGTCCTGTTGGTCTAGGTGCGTGACAATCAAACTGATGTCTCCTGTACGTTCAATGTCTTGCTCATTCAGCCTATTTTATCTCCAGTTTGTCCCCTTATGGTTGTGGATTCAAATTTAAGTCTGGACCTTCTGGATTTCTTATGATATTTATTTTAATTTGTGAGCATGTGTTTCTTTTGCCATCCATGTTTGGTTTTCTTTAACATTAGGTAAGGGATGAATTAGAGCACTTGGTTGATGATGAGGAAGACATGGCTGAAATGTACTTGACTGAGAAGATGGCACAACAGCCTGAGAACTCTTCTGTCTCCTCTATGTACGAAAAAGATGACATGGATGACGGAGTTCTTATGAATGAAAGGCATGTGGCATCCGCTGGAGTTCTTATGGATGAAAGGCATGTAGCATCTGCAGCTAATGGATGGCTTATGTTTCCATTTGAATTGTCTAATATTTCTCATTGCTTGTATCAGGATCCCAGCTGATTTCTCTACTGAAGCTCATGGGTCATCTGTAGGTTATGAAGGTGATCTTAACATGGGTGACAATACCCATGAACATTTTTACGGTGTGCATGGTGCACTTGACAGAGACAGCCATGGGACCCGTAATAGTACAACCCACTGTGCTACAAGCAAGCAGCTGGTTGTTGAGGAGCTTGAAATGCTGTTAGAGGCCTACTTCAAGCAAATCGATGGCACATTAAATAGACTATCAACGGTATGTGAGTCAATTTTGCAATTAGTATGACACATTGTCTTTTTAACCTTTTTCTGGACACCACATTGGTTTTTGGTCAATGGTACTCGGCCCTTTTTAGTAGTATTCGGTAGCTTACCTGTTAAATCACCCCATAAGATGGTTAAACAGGGATCAACTCAAGCAAAGATTTTGTGTGCATGTACTCATTTAGTGGGTTGCTGGTCCACTTTGTCAAAATGATGGTAAATGTTTTTGTTGTTCCCAATTGCTCTGTTGGACCTTAGGCATGGGATATATAAGTCTTGTGGTGAGGAAATTTCTTGTGAGATATATTTTGTTTCTTTCTCCTTTGTTTTATGAAATATATCTTTGTATGCTGTACACGCCTGACTTCCACAACATGCTATACATTTGATAACTTTGATCAAAGTGGATTCTCATGCTAGATTAGCATTCATTTTAATCATCCAACACCGTAGAAGAGTTCAATTGTGTTGAACTTGTTCGCATGACTAACCTTTCTTTTGCTGTTGGATGTTTTGCTTGTAGTTGAGGGAGTATGTTGACGACACAGAGGATTATCTCAACATCATGCTGGATGACAAACAGAACCAACTCTTGCAAATGGGTATCATGATGATAACTGCAACTCTGGCGATCAATGCATTTGTGATTGTTACCGGTATATTTGGCATGAACATAGATATAGACCTGTTTGGAAAAGAGAAAGCGGGTCTGCCAGAGTTTCTGTGGACAGTTGGTGGCTGCACCGCTGGTACTTTATTTCTTTATGCGATGGCCATTGCCTGGTGCAAGCACAAAAGATTTCTAGAGTAATTTTGGATCTCTGCATTTGTAATATCATCAGACATTGGAAGCGTCTGCAGTTGGCTTGAATACTGCCCCATAAGAGTTGTTTTCTTTCATCATGTAACTGTACATTCCTTATACTTCATAGCCGGACTAGGACAAACATGAAGACTCCCGTGCAACACAATTTTTTCCTTTCTCCTTGTATTTTCTCTCTTGATTAAGAATTCCTTATTCTTTTTTTACCGTGTTTCACTTTAATCCTTTATCATGGTACATTTGATAGCTTGAGTCTCATTCAATGACAGCTCCTTTGCTTGCTACAGGGTTTGCGCTAATTCATTTATTGCTGGGAATGATTATTGTCAATGGCATGAAGGTGTGCTTTTACCCAAGACATGTTTGCGGAAAGCTTTGAACTCGTAACATGCCGTATATCTTAAACCGAACCCCCAACCCTCAAAATAAAGAAAGAAAAGAGGTGGTAGCTCCGGTGGTGTTATGATTTATATATATATATATATATATTATAAAAAAATATAATGAAACGAAATTAAATTGAAAAAAAATAAAAATAGATAAGTTTTATCGCTTGATGTGTCCTTAAATGATATAATATTGTTATGTATCACAACTAAAAAGTTTTTTCTTTCCGAATGGAATTTGATTTGGGGTCTTGAACCAATTGCTTGAGAAATAATAGCTCAATGGTACTCATTTGAAAGTAGTTGTTTACCCTTGGGAAGTCTATTTAATGGGATGGGTGTTGTTTATTAATCAAATTTTGATTTGAAAATTTGATAATAGAAGAAATTATATCGGGAGAGTCGTTTCCTAAATAAAATCTCCGCATATAATCAAATTGAATTGGTCGAAATATGACTCGGATACCGGTAGTGAGAAAAAAAAAGTAGTAATTTTGAATTAAATTAGAGACTTTATAATAAGAGCACTGTTGTAATACCAATATTACATATATAATTAATTTTTATTGCAAATTATGTGGCTAGAGAAACAAACGAACGTTTTTTAGCTCTTTATTTGATATAATATATGTGTATATATGCCTTTATTTGATACTTTTGACTGTGAATTGCAGATAAGCAATCCCATGGTCTTTCTGTAATTAAAAAGGCAGTATATCCTGAAACTCATCTAGACCAAGTAATGTATATCTCAGATTCTGGGTCATCAACATTTAGGTACTCCAAAATTTGTGGTATTGAACTTGTCTGAGAGAGAGAGAGAGAGAGAGAGCGCATGGCATCCACAGTGTTGGGTAGGATTATTCTATCCCATGTTGAGGCATATCATAAAAGAGAAGTAAGAGAGAAAATAAAAGGTGAAGCTGTTGGAAGGAGAGGACTTTTTCTATCAACCTTTGTTGCAGTTTCTCAAGACCCTGACTCCAGAACTGAGCTTCTAAAGAGTAGAAAGAAATTCTTTCCTCTTACTATTTCTTCATAGATTGATTTAAAGGAGAAACTGCAATATCTTTCTCTGATACATCAATTTTCATTTTCAGAATATTTGAAGAAATCAGAGGAAAACAAGGCCAAAAATGACAAGGAGGTGAATAATAATAGTACCCTTTTCTTCTTGTTTTCCTGATTTATGTTTCATTTGTTTTCCTGTAATTTCATTTTGCAGAGACTTGATAATTACTACAAAAGAAACTACAAGGATTATTTTGAATTTATAGAGGGATCTGTGAAAGGGAAGGAGGGGGAGCTCTCGGAATCCGAGAAGGGTATTTTGGAATGGCTTCAGAAGAACAAATAGATGAGAACTGCTATCAACTTGGCAACCTCAAATCTTGTAAAATTTATCAAGAATTTTTTGCAACATTACTTTTCTTGGGTTGCTCAAGCTTTTTCTTTTAATTTTTTCCCCTTTTTTAATGCGGTGAGAGAGGATGCTGCTCATGACTCAATTTTGCTTCCCAAAGTGGAACTATCTTTGAGGAGGGATTTTGAAAATATAAAGGTCTATTTTAGAGGTGGATAATTTTTTTTTTAATATATATAACACAAGAAGTTCAATTAAAACTCTTTTTCAATGTACAGACTAAATTTATCAAAAATATGTGATAATAAAAAATCATATTAATTCTAAAAATCTTGTCTATCAATCCAAATTATAACCTTAAGAATCAAATTTTGAGTGTCATCTATTTACTTAAAATACGTGATAATTACCCACAATGATCCCTAATTTGCTTTCAATTTCTAATTACTTCGCATGATTTCAAATTCGATAAATTATTCTTTGTGATTAACGTTTTAATCAAATTGCTCTATCAATAACAAGTCATCCCTCATAGTTTATTTCGTCATCGTTCCATAAAAAATTAGATACATGAAGCATATACTCTCACTCTTTTCTCTCTCTCCACTTTTCTTTTTGTTATTTATAATATATCATATGAAAATTATTTATCCGTGAAAATTAATTTTTTATTTTTCATTTTTGAAATGGAGAAATATTGAAATAAAACACAATCGACAACTTACTAAGGGCAGGACGACTTATCAAAGATAAGTATTTATCAGTTTTGGAATCACTTGATGCAATTTGAAATGAAAGCAACTACAAGTTTTTAATTTTTGCCTCTAAAATGTTATCTAAATAGATATAAAATATATTTTACGGTCTCGAAATTCTAAAATTTAATTTAATTAATAGAAATTACTTGTAAAATTATATCTAGTTATAAAATTTTTAAAATTATTTTGTGATGATGGGTTCGTTTAAAAAAAATAATATAATTATTTATTAAATTAGATATTTTAAGGTAAATAAAAATAAAAAATTTTATAGTGACTCTAAAAATAATAATAATATTATTGCTCGCCAACCCGCCACTATTTCATGCAGATAAAAAAAAACAAAGAAAAAAAGAAATATAAGGAATTTATGATTTTGGAATAATTACAATCCCGCAAAACGCCCAAAAGGGCATTCCATAGGACAATCTTTCTTCTCTCTAATATCAAATTTGAATTTCCCTGACTCTCTCTCTCTCTCTGTCTCTGTCTGAATGTTCCATAAAACCCACAAGATCTTAGACATAGAACTCATCAATGAACCTACGCAAAGCTCAATAATAGCTGGATGTTGTGAGGTACACACGACTACTCTCTGTCATGTTTCATTGAATTCCTTTTATTATCCTTCTTTTTTCTGTTGATTAAACTGTAAATTTATGTAATTTGACGGCAAAATCTTGTGAGCTGCAATTTCAATGTTGTTGATGATTTGGGTGTGTCATTTTATTGGGAATTTGAAAAAATTGTTAATTAGAACAAGAGAAGAAAGAAACAACAGAGAAAAAAGAAAACAAAAATGGACTTGAAATGGGTCTGTCTAAGCTTCTTGAAGAGCATCCTCATTCATTTACTATATGACCAATGAGCACCTGATAGCTGTGTGATCATGAACAATTGTACATATAACTTTAACTACTAACATAGCTTTAAATAGAGCTGAATGGTAAAAGCAGATGAAGATCAAGATTTTACCCGAACAGTTTTGGGAGTAGAAAACGTAAAGTTATTAGGGATTCTTCCAAATTGAGAATCAAATCATTTAAAAATTGCAAAATCAAATCGCTAGAAGGGCAAAAGGGGAAGAATGGAGCTGCCTACCATAATTTTTTTTTTTTAAAAAAAGAGAATTATATATAAATGTGTGTGTGTGTGTGTTCGTGCGTGCGTGCGTGTGTAAAACGTAGATTATAACTTGAAGTATTCTTAATATTGTTTGTTCCATTACAACCCCACCCTTTGAAATTGTAACCCCGAATGCAGGTTGTACTTATAAATTTTTGGCTTTGGCATGTTTGTTTGTGACTCTTAAGATGTAGTGAGTTGATGGGTAGAATTATAGATAAATTGTTTATTTGGGTTGAATACGCAAGGTGACATTGATCGGTGTTTTAAGCAATGGCAAAGGAGTAATGAGCTTGCCTCGTCGGATAGTTCTGGTGGTAAGAGTGTATCTGACATTGGTGTTGCTGAAGAGGCTGCAAGCCTTTGCAGATCCCAGCTTTGCCAGTCAAGACCGAGTGATTTCCACACTGGTTGTAACCCACCCAAAGGATCTGCAAACTGCTGCTTTAATGAGTTTTTCCTCTTGCAGGTCCAACAAACACTCGAACCGGATTAGTCGAAATATAGCTCCGGATACTGGATGGTATAGCACACACAAAAAAAAAAAAATCCTCTTGCATGCCACATTGGACTTTATTTTGATCCAAGAAATGATGAGGAGCTTGCTACAGATTGCAGTGAAGCTTGTGTAAGGTAAGGCGGAGAAAATCGCCTAGGTGTACTCACAAAATTTACTTGGGAAGATGGTTTAATTCTTGGCTTCCAAGCTGACTCCATCAATGAGACGCTTAAGTATGAGAAGTTCAAAAGCTCCAAGACAAGGAAAGATTTAGGGCTGTAGCAGGTTGAGGGATAAGAATGATAATACCTCCGATGCTTTAATCTTAGAATGGTCAAGGTTGAATGACCTTTTAGATTAATACAAAATATGCCTTACCAAAGGACATGGATGTAAAGAAGATATCTGGATTCCGTTTCATCCTTCACAGGAGGCATCTCCCAGATATTGGATATCCTCTTCTAAACTAACTCACATGGGGTCTTTGGTCTTATATAAAGTCTTGCTTCCCATATTAGTCTTGCATTGAATAATTTGTAAGGTTACAAAAGGTATCTCTCAGCATTGTGGAGGGACGTTGGAATTTTGGTCATTTAGCAGAAGTTATTACTAACTCTTGCCAAATGTCATTGATTTGTCGAGAAATTTCACATACCGATAAATTTGATTATTCTACGAAGACTCTCCATTCAAATATGAGAAATCACATTGAATCTTGTACTTTTAACTAAATGAACAATGCAACATAAAGGCAGCCTATGCCTAGACTTATCTAGGCTGCTGAAAGTTTAGTGTATGGAACAGAATGGTAGGGTAGTACACAACCTACTTGTGAGGGCTATCATGGTTATCATCAAAGACTTTGTCCGGATTGAGTTTCAGAGAGCCAAATGGACAGGAATCAGGAATCTGAGGCTTTATATATTTGTTTTGCAGAATCATATCTGGGTCACCAAAATTGGAAGGAAAAGCATTGGGTAAATTGCAATGATGATTGGGTATTTTGAGGCTGTTACTGGCATGGATCAATCATTGCAACCCAAAGTCGGCTTATTCGTTTCTAACCAAATGCACTTGAGTTGATTTGATGTTTATGGTGGATGCTAAATTGTAAAATATTCTACAATCTTATCAATTGATTTTAGACCGATGCCAAATTCCTAGAAATCCTTCTAAATGCCTATGAAACATAAGTTGTGTGCTTGCAATAGCCACTCTTTTGATTAAAAAGATAATTCTTCAAGAGTTGCTCTATTCTTTGTATGACACCAAATTTTGAACTCTCTATATAGGAGCCATCTGCCTGGTCTCTCATTATGCAGCACTGCTGTTAAGTGGTTTTTTACATTTTGAGATCAATTTGAATATATCATATTGCTTCTGCTCCTGAGATTGGCTTGACTTGTATTGTTGTGTCTGGGGGTCCATCCTGTTAGGTACTGAGCCATATATCATATATCATATTGCTTCTGCTCTTGAGATTGGCTTGACTTGTATTGTTGTGTCTGGGGGTCCATCCTGTTAGGTACTGAGCCTGCTGGCAAGTGGAGGCCTTGGAGGCTGAAGAGCCGTATTGGATATGTCCACCATATATTATTAGATTCTTCGATCATAGGTTTGGTTCTTATCATGTAACAGTACTTGAGGCATATGTCAAACTTGTCACCTACCGGTAAATTCTCTGATGGTTTTGTTTATTCTGACCATCTATCTAAAATTTAACAGTACCCATCATGTAAATACAAATTGAAATTATGGGGTTTAGTTTTATTTTTATTATTTTTCTTAAAAAAAAAAATCATTTAGTATTCATACGTTACAGTATTGAAGCTTATTTCAATATTCAGAATTGATTCTTCTTCTTCTTCTTCTACGTCTTCAACAAGGAACAATGTTATTAATCTTCCTCTCTTATTTTATTTTCTCTATCATTTTGTTGGGGGGCATGGTGGGGGAGGGGGCTGCATAGCATAAATATTCAAAATTGAAGGGGACCTACAAATATCTTGTTTTCTGCAATCTTATTTTGTTAGCAATTGTCCTGGCTCTGTTCATTTCCACAATTCTTCTTCTCTGAGTTGATTTATTTTGGGCAAATGGCAGCTATCATTTACTTGCTGAGCAAGACAAGAGGACAGAAGTTTCGATATTTTGCTGGTAGTACATATATCTTATAGCTCTAAAATGTTGCTCACTTCTTGAAAACTTGCTTGGTTCCTTGTGATTAAGAACCATATTTTATTTAAAGTCTGAATGCAGCAGTGCTTATTCCACAGACCAATGGATATTTTTATGTGGTTGTAATTTCTACCACAAGCTTGTTTTTCAGATTTTAATGGACTTTATCGAATAATATGCGGAAAACCAGAAACCATTTGGAGATATGGGAAGGAGAGTACCATGATGAGAGATTGGAGGACATAAGTCTGTTCGCTTTGGGACATGGGACTGAAGACTTAATTAGTGTGACAAACGAAGGGCTCCTCCATTCACTTACTATTTAAATTTGAGGTTCTTTTTTATGTTTGTTGGAAGGGCAAAGGATGCTTCTCCCATCCCTCAATAGAATCTTATCCAACATGATTGAATGCAGCAAGGCAAAGACCAAGGAGGGGCGTCAATTATCTATTTGCAGGTATTGTTTGTCTTTTCCTTTCCACCTCTCCTCTCTTTTTTTTTTTTTCCTTTTCTTTTCTTTTATATAACTTTATTTTATTATAATAAAAACTTTTTGACTACATCAAAGACTCAAAAGAAGCTGTTAGGTAAAGATTGGGGGATGATATTCTAAATTCCCATATTATATATAGTATTCATTTTTCTTTCATAGACCTGCCAAAGTTTTTCTTCTATGAGGATAGGAATTGACTGAGAATAATTAAATGCTTAAAAAAATCATTAGGAAGACATATAATTGCGCATGACATCAAGTCCATTGACAGCTTTAAAGCAGACGAGTCTTTGGGAGGCCAAAGCCTATAAATATTTGTAGAGAAAAAGTGGGATCCTTCCAAACGAGATAAAAGGGGCCATATTATATTGAATGGGGCATGTTGAAATGGGTCAGGAAGATCTCAGGCAGGATCTCCTCGGTTTAGAAAAGGGTCATGGAGTTGCATATGAAATATTCCAACATTAACTTCGGCCTTTCTTTCTCTGATCCAACTGCCCATCACACATTACCTCTTTTTTCCTTTCTTTCTTCCTTTTATTTCTTACTATGAGATTGAGCCAAAAGACTATGATTTTATTATGAGAATTTAGAAGTGTGAGGATGGAGCCTTGTCTGGACACTTGGAGACAGGGAGGTCTTGTCCTTTATTATAGAGAGCCAAAACCCTTTGTAATGCATATGCCTCTTTACCATTACATGTGGATAGCTTTATTACCGTATGGCCTTTTTGGAGGGTATCTCACCTAAACAAATCTCATATTTTAATCTTCATTTGCATCATATCTCTGTTGAGTAGTCATCAGAATGAGGTGGGATGGTACTCTTTTGTCCTTTGATTTGTTTAAAATGTTAGATTGGTCTGTAGAAGCATAAGAAAACTTGTGAGTATTTAGTAGCATGAATCTAATTTACTAATTTTTTTGGTTAATAAAATTTACTAAAGAATCTACATGTGCATGTCTCACTCACACACGTGCACACAAATCTGAATTGACTAAAAGTATAAGGATTCACTGATTTGAATGGCTAAATAATTTGTAACCATTTGCTTATGGAATTTTTCCTATTGACTGGAGCACTATTGCACACATTGAACGACACATATGACAGAATGTACTATAATTATGGAATCTTTCAAGGGTATTTTCTGATTTAAACTGTGGTTCAATCCCATGGTGGTGATTCATTTGGGCATTTGGGGGTTGAGTTATTCAGTCCATGTGATATTTTTTCTTTCTTGCTAGGAAACACAGAGGCTAGTGATAGTGATTAAATAAGATCTGGCATAAGTGCAGTTTTGGGCATTGTTTTTTCACTTCGTTTGCAATTTACTTCTTATGAGATCTTTCAATGAGTAGAACTGATGTTTCAAGAGACATAAACCTTGGTCCCATTTGAGAAATCTCACTTTGCTTGAGGTTGGCTAAACTTGTAACATTTTCAAGTTATAGTGAAAAATTACTAATAAGAAACATTTAAAAGAAAAAAAATTACAAGTAAAAACCAAAATCTTCAATGAAAACATTAAAATTGCTAGGAAACATTAAGAAACACCTCGGAATGTTAACCATGCCGCTGTTTCCTCACTTTTGCTGAGTAATGGTTGGAGAAATTTCAGACAGGGGTCTAGCCTATGCAGTAAAATTTGAGGCAGTTTACTTTGTCGAATTTAATGGTGTTTCATACACATTTATTGCCGTGTGGTTAGGTTAGGATAGTACAAGTTGGCAGTATAGGGAGTGAATAAGGTTCTGATGAAAGACAAGAAACTAATCAATACTAGCACAGAGACTGCACAAAAGACTCAGAGCTCATTTGTAGTCACTATTCGTTGACAAGGAATTAAGTTGTGGAAAACCAGGAATTTATTTTTTCCCCCAACTTTTTTGAGCACAGGTTGTTTCCCACTCCTTTGACAGCCACAAGGAAAAAAAAAAAGGAAAGAAAAACAAGAACTGCAAAAGGTACAAGATCCCTTTGAGATCCAAGTCCTTTTCTTTTGAAAACACCCTTCCTTTGAGTGTCTCTCTCTCTCTCTCTCTCCATCTATTTTTATCAGCAACTTCACGGCAACAACAGCAAAAGTGATTAAAATCACCTTTTATTCAGCCCCACCTCTTGTCTTCCAACCACCTAAGAAGAATGAAAACAAAATACATTTAATATATAGCAAAACATTTAAACGAAGAGAGAGAGATCTAGAGAAAATCAATACACATGTTGTGATTGCTTTATCAATCTTGTAATGGTTATTTATTGTTTGAGCATTGTCTTGATGGAAAGATGTGCATTATTGAGGGAGAGAGAGAAACTTAACTGATTTTGCTAGAATCGGTTTTCAGGCACAGAAGGCCCAAGGAAACCATATTGCCTCTGAAAAGTAGATCTATTCTGCATTTGGTATTGTATGTCAATAATTTTTAAACATGCAAAGCAGAACAAAAATAAAAATAAAAAAATAAATTTTAAAAATTACCTCAAAATGAGTAGCGGAGAAACCTTGTGAATATCCCAACATACCCTCCACTGAAGCTTGATTTTGGGTGATTGTGTAATTGTTCTGTCAAATTATCAAACAACCCTTTTTACAAAAATCTATACCCATTAATATGTATATTTGATATACAAAAAAAAAAATACCAATGAAGAATTGGAAAAACAAGTGATGTTTGTTTTTGCTTACATTGGAGAAGTTGAAGATAGGTGAGCTGGCAGTGTCATCAAGTAGAGAAAGCTGTTCTTGCTCTTTACACTGTTGCCGCCTTCGTTTTTCTTGAACTTTTTGCCTTTTTGAACTGTTTTTTGCCAATGCAGGAGCCACTGAAGCTGAATAGAGGCACTGATTATCATAATAGTTACAGCATTCATCATCTTCGACGAAATGTGGAGGCCCAGAAGATGCATCAGAAACCATAGACAAGTCTTCTTCTTCTTCTTCTTCAACTCTTTTCCCCATATATTCATGGTAAGAAACAGCATTTTCAGCATCCATGTATTTACCAGTGGATTTTCTAAGTGAAGGATCTGTTGGGAAAAATGAGTGTTCTAAGTATAATGTCCAACCGGATTCACACCCACTACTGCACTCTGAAGCCATCACATTCATAATACTCTCTCCCCCCCCCCTCTCTCTTGAATTGAAGTTATGCGCACACACATGCACACAAAACACACATACTCTCTCTCTCTCTCTCTATTGTTTTAGTGAGGTAGAAGTGATATAGGATGTTGGGGGTGAAAAGGGGTAGAGAAAGGAGTAATATGGTAGACTGGGTTTGTCCCGACTCAAAACACGGTTGGGTGTTTGCAGTGTGAATGAATCAGAAAGTGCCAGTTGGGTTTGAGGAGTTTTGTGGGAGTATGCAGTGTAACGAAGGCAGGAGAGAGAGAGAGAGAGAGAGAGAGAGAGAGAGAGAGCCACAACGCAATCACATGGTAGACAGCGAGGCACTGGGTACGTTCTTAACAAAACCTGGTACACGTCTATCTTCCCTTCCTCACTCCATGGACACCTATTCCCGTGAGGCAGTAGTAAATCCTGACCCAAATCTCTCTCTCTCTCTCTCTCTCTCTCTAAAAATTTGGGCACACTCAAATATGATTGCTGTGACAATTAATTCGGACAGTAAATTTCGGAGTGTTAATTAATTCGGATAGTGAAATTTATTAAAATGATATGATATGTGGCATTAGGGGTTTGAGCAAATGGGTGGAATGGTTTCTAACCATGAAAAATAACTCTCTATTGTATGGCTCCAATATTGTTTGGACCGACAATTCTTTTTCTTTTTCCTTTTTGTAAATGCAGTTTTAGCAAATGAGGTCACAATTTCTAATTCAAATTTAATTAAAAAAATTGTACTACTTGGTTTTCCTTTTAAATTATAAACTAATTTTGGTCAAAAAAAATTATTTCCACCTGTTTATGTAATCCTTTTATTTCATTTTCTCACTAATTAAGAAATGCATACAATCAAAGGTGTCTGGTTAAAGTGAATAGAAGTCGGAATGGATTAAAATTTATATGATTTATTTAAATTAATAGAATGAGAATATGGTTTTTTTTAACTCATTTTCAAGATTTTTGATTTTAAAGTTACCTGACCATTTGAGGAATATGTTATGACAAATCATTCATAAAGGGATAGTCTCTTTTAATCAGATAATCCTGAATTTAAATTCTAATATAATTAAAAAAAAAATGTTACAAAAAATCAACCGCAATATCTGGTAGATTCAAGATTGTTTCCATATCAATTGGTCCAAATCGTACCTGATCTTATCTGTATTAGCATATGTCTATCCTCAATGCTAGTAAACACACTTTCTGCAATTAATTTTATGTGTGCAGTGGTCTACAGTTTTGGCTCCACAAGTTATCCCCCACTAGAGTCACATGAATTTTCAAAGCTTACATTTTTAAATATATAATGTTCACGAGGTCCAATTCTGTTGCCTTAAAAAATTGAACTGAATTTTTTTTTTCTTCGATCAGTATTTTGTGATCATGTTGGTCAATTAAATCTAATTCAAGACGGATTTGATTGGATAAAATTATCCCATTTCTCCTTTATTCACATAACTCAAACACGAGATTTTATTTAAAAGATATTGGTGGTGGTGTTTGGTTACCGGATAATTATGGTTGGTTCATTTGGCTTTCTTTAATTATATGCGAGTGCCGTACCACTGGCATTGCTTGATTTATTTTATAGATGGAGAGAGCTTTTACCTAAAAAATGTGAAATTATTCTGCAGTTGCTTGCAATTATTTTGACCCTAAAGTCGAAAATGAGTTGCAACTTTTGATTTTAGGGTTTAGTTTTAAATTGTGTTTAGAGGTAATTGTTAAACCCTAATGTGCCAAACTTGCTGATTAGGCAGCTTATGTCCACATTAAATCAATTCTTTTGTGGTAGGTACAGGGATTCGGATAAATTTTTGGGAGAGGTTCACTGGAATAGTGGGGCAATGCTCGAAATCTAAATTTATATTAAAAATTGAAATATAATATATTTTTAGAGTTATAATTTTAAAAGATATTATAATTTTTAAAATTATATATAAATTATTTAAAAAATAAAATTGAGGGCATGAGGTGCCCTCTTCACTTTACCCCGGAAATAATTTTAATTTTAATTTGATATTTTATAACGGATAATGATTTTTATTTTTTCATATGGAGTCATGAAAATTGTGAAAATATAAATAGTCACGAAAGTTTTAACACTAGATTTCGAAAAAGAAATTTGAATAATAACTCTTTACCACTTCAAAAATAATTTTTAAGAGAATACTCAAAATGTTGTTACGCTGGTCGTTCCCTTCTTCTTCTCGGTTGTCTACTATTGCATACTCTTTTGATAATGGATAATAACTTTTAAGAAGGTACTTTTCATGAAAATGAAAAAAGAAAAAGAAAAAACACAGTCCATGTTCATTAAATTATGTAAAAACTTTTTTTTTGTTTTTATTTTTGTTCAATATGGATTTTTATTAATATGTGTTACTAGTAAATTTTTGTAAATCATTTGCATGTCCATTTAATAGAAATCTCTCTATAAATACCATCTGTATGAATTAATAATATTTTATTTAATTAATGAAATATTATTTATTGTACCTCTGTATCGTCTTTAGATATTTATATCTTTTTGTGTCTGTATTATACGGATCTGGTATCTTTTTGTTTTTTTTTTATTATTGGCTTAACCAACCCTCGATATTCTGGATTTTAGCCCGATTAATTCGGATCGACTTGTTATCGGGCCATGAATAAGAGGAGGTCTTCCAATATGATTATTTTACGCTATCACGAGAACTCGAACTCGGGTCCATGGGACCAAATAAATTCCATATTGCAAGTCTGTGTCTCTCTCTCGTGAGTTATGTGGGAGCTTCTTGTGATACTCCTATGGTTGACTAGGTTTTTATGAATCCAAATGCCACTTTTCCTTCTTAGAATTAAACTCTCTCTCTCTCTCTCTCTCTCTATACACGAACTCAAAGACACATGTTGGCACGTGTGCATATGCATATGGGGGTTATCACACACATGTTTGCACGTGCACACGCACTTCAACCTAAAATGCTCTCTTGGAGTTCGATTCTAAAATAACCCACTTACCTTGGTGTGTTCTTTGTTACTTCCCATAATAAGTATTTCTTTTTTCTCAAGTGCAGTGCCATCACCAATTCTCTACTTGCAATTATTTACTCTCAATCCCCATCTACATCCCACGTTACACCCCTATTTGTCCTTCATCATATTGTTCAAGACATTCAACTTTGATCTAGGGTTTTGCAATCCACTCCAAAATAAATCATTTTTTTATGTTTTACAAATCGATTTCTGAAATCATATTTCAATTAATCTGATTCAAATTACTATCAAACTCTTAATGAGAGAACTCTCTCAACGTAATTTTTATTTGAAAGATTCAAATCTAAATTTTGATTAAAATATTTAATATTTTTTTAATTAAATTAACTGTTTATCAATTTAAATCATATGCCTCTGTCAAGAAGTACATGATATTTTGCATAAGGCCATTAATACAAGGTGGGGCAAATGACATCGGGTAGTCCCTATTAAAACAAGGTGGGGCTAGAGTTTGCATAAGGCTGATGATTGAACAGCAAAAGGAGAGAGAAGGGCAGTAGAGTAGAGGCACTCGTGAGGTTGGTGTTGGTGGCTAGTGGGTGGTCGGTGTGCTGCTACTCCCAGTGTCTGTCTGTAATTCCTTATCTGTGGCCAGTTTAATTGCATGATTATTTGAATTATTTGAATTAAATTTAGAGATTCGAAATGTGTTGGGTGAATAAATTGGACCATAATGCCATGAAATGGGTTTGATTAAAATGGAATAGGAGAAATGAAGAGGGGGTAAATGTCCAGTAGGTTTGGTTTGGCTGGGACCTTTTGTTTGGGGGTGGAAAAGAGAAAGAGAGAGACAGGGGAATGATATTAATGGATTGTGAACGTAATAGAAATATTAAATTTTTTAATTAAGATTTGAAATTTATGAATAGAAAAGATTATGTTAAAAAAAAAATTAAATTAAATATGATAATATTTAAATTAAATTAATTAAAATAGAATTTTAAATGATGAGAGGATAGTTGAGTGTTTCTTCGTTCATCTGAGCCCTGGGATTTATGATTAAAAGGGGATGTGCAACGTGCAATGCAATGTACAATGTGCAATATGCAAGAGGCTCTCTTCTTCTTTCTTTTGGATCACTAGCACATTATCCTACGGTCCAAAGAAAATGGTTCAGTTTGGCATGAATTGTTGCCATCAAACCCAACAAAACAGGAAAAACGGGACCAAAACCTTGGAACAAAAAAACATAAATTAATTAATTAACACTCTCTCTCCCTATCTTAAGTTTTTCAAAAATAGTGGCCTGCAATCTTCTCCAGCTCATCCGGGTCTATCCTTTGACATTTCCTGATTTTAGGGGATCTTACTGACCATTGGGCCCCCTTTGAGGCCGAACAGTCACTTCTCCCTATTTTTCATTTGAGTCGGGCGTATAAAAGTTCTATCATTCATACAAATTAATCTTTATAATTAAGAATGTTTTCTTATAATTTTTAAATTTCAAAAAATATAATAAATTAATCCTTCCATCAATAACGATGACAGTCTAATTATTAACTAATGATATAGTAACCAACGTGATTATACGGACGCTGATATGTCAATACTAGGTCAGCTCATTCAACACCTCGTCCAGCCACGTCAGTTAACACGTTGACATGACATGCCACACTATCTTTTTGCTGACGTGACTATGACATGTCAACACAATAGGGGAATTATCGTCATTTCGCATTGCAGTGTGCCACTAGGGTTTTTTTTTATCGTCAATCTATATTACTATCAACCGAAAGAAATCCTAACCCATCATCAAATCTCTCCATCTCTCTCTCTCTCCCCTCCCCCTAACCATCAGTCGAAAGAAACCCTAACCTATCATCAAACGCCAATGCAATCCTTAAAAAAACCCTACCCCAGATGATGAAGAAGGCGAAGAAGAGCTTCTCCAAAAACCCTAAACTCAAACCCAAAATACCCGTGCGCTATGGTAACTTTCTCTCTCCCCAAGGTGAAACAAGGCAATTCCCAGCAAAGCACACAAATCGAGCTCAGCCACCGCCATCCACCGCCGGAAACAGCGTAGCCGCCTTCGCAGCTACTGTGACCACTAGCAGGAGTTGTGTCGCCAGCCTCCGACCGGCTGTTTGCTTTGAAACGAAGAGCAAATAGTGACTGCAGAACGTGATTTAAGGTGTCGTGGTGGATTTCAATCTGTGTCAGCGTCTGTTTGCGTTCAAGGGAGTTGAAAAGTCGAACAGACAACGAATCTTGCATCGTCAGTGGTCAAATGAAGTGCTTTGGATCATTTCAGAGTCGATCGATCTTCGAAGATTTGTGATTTGTCACGACGGAGCATAGGCGGAAGTCGCAGAAGTTTTCATAGGGAATCGGCTAGTTTTTGAAGGGATCTCAGTGATCAGACGATAGATCCGCACTCACCGTCATCTGATCTTCCTTCCCCGGTAAACGGATTAGCCCGACGGATCAGTCTGGAGCTTCCATGGATTGGACGGCAGAGGTGAGGTGGTGCTGGGAACAGTAGGAAATTAGGGTTCTATTCGGAAAAAAAGAAAAAAAAAAGTGGAAATCGATTAAACAAAGGAACCTAACCTATCATCTGCGGACATGAATGTGGGTCTTCTGTATTTTTCTTTTTTTTTTTCGTCAAACCTTTTTATTTGTTGAGTTTCTTTTATTAATTTTAGTCATCCAAGTGAATCAATCTTCACATTGATTATGAAATAAAGAGAGTATTAATACAAAATTTTGTTTCATAGAGGAAATCAATTAAATAATAGAAAATTTTTATTCATTGAGAAAACAGAGAGTGTATTATGAGAAATTAAAGATAATGAAAATCAGAGAATGAGGAGTGAGAGAGAATTTTTTTTTCCCAATGAGAGAGAGAGGAGTGAGAGATTTTTTTTTCCCAATGTGGATTGACGATAATGTCCCCATTGCATTGACGTGGCAGAGCCACGTCAGCAAAAAGACAGTGTGGCACTGCCATGTCAACATTTTTGTTGACATGGTTGGACGAGGTATTGAATGAGCTGATCTGGCTTTGACACATCAATGTCCGTATAATCATGTTGGTTGCCACGTCATAACATGTCATCAGTTAACGGCTAAAGTGTCACCATCATTGACAGAATGACCAACTCGTTATACTTTTTGAAATTTGAGGAACAAATTAGTATTTCTAATTGTAGAGACTAATTTATAAAATTGAGATAAATTTTGAGGATCGGACATGTAATTTTTTCTTTTCCGTTTCCTCAAATCTTATATTTTAGGATTAAATATCAAACATAAATAATTCTTATTTTAAAATAAATTTTAAATTATTTTTAATTGAAAAAATTTTATCGAGACAAACAAAACGTAAAAATCTTTTAATAAAAAATAATTTAAAAATTAATGGGTGAAATTGATTTGACTAAAATTAGTTTAAAATTTTAAAATAATTATTTATATTCTTAATTATAAAAATAAAATTTTGCCATTATTTGAACTATCACATTAGAATATATCCAAAGAGACAGCCTGGTTGTCATATTACTCCTCCTCCAATCTGATGATATCGGGTTCAAATCTCTATATATATATATATATATATATATATATATAAACCTAGTAATAAGGTTTAACCGATCACTGCATTATATATCACTATAAATCAATTTTTTATTATTTTATTAATAGTAATCATTTTAATTATTTATAATCATTTTTCTTCATTATTAAAATTTTTATTAAACCCTTTTTAAATCCAGGTTATTTCAATTTTTATTATTTTATTAAGTTTGAGGGAATGGTAATTTATAATCACTTTTCTTCATTAATTTGTTTATTTTTTTTATATAATAACTAACCAATGGCAGCTCTTCTCTTGGAAAATCTTAGCTTTTTATTTTTTAAGTTGTTGGAGGTGGATTTCGACTCCACAGATATCGACCCTTTGTTCTCTCGAATAGTCGCCGTTGATGTGATGTGAAACCTACAAAAAGCGCTAGAGGGTGCTCCGACGGGAGAAGTTCCGACGTTCAAATCAGAAAGAGTTATTTTCGAATGTAAGCAAAACAGACTGAGAGCTCAGAGAGGGAGAGATTTCCTGTTATTAGAGTGTTCAATGTGAAAGGTCAAAAGAGCGTACCTGACTTAGAGGGTTTAAGGGTATCTTATACCAGCAAGAGTCATATTTTTAGAGTGTTTCAACTCTACCTTCCTTATCGAGTAGATCCGAAAATTTCGGAATTTCGATATTTCGAAATGATTATGATTTTTATCATTTGGAAACTTTTATTTCCTGGGGATATCATTTTCTCAACCGAAAGATGTCGTTCTTAAACAGGAAATCAAAGCCGTCATGGTGCTTTGACCTTCCTTTAGAATTGATAGAAATGTTAGCTATCGATCGGTTGTTTGGCCAATGGAGGGCCTTCGTTCGTTCGATGGGCCAATGGTTGAGTGTCCGATCGGAGAGATAAATCTCATTCGACAAATCTCGTTAGATGGTCGGGACGACTACGACCCTATCGTTTGGGAAATGGGACGACTAAACCCCTTCGGTAGATCAGTCGAATAGTCATAGAGAGTAGTCATTTGTGGTTACTTATTGGTCGGTAGTTGTCCTTTGTGGGCCTTTTAAGTGCTGACCCTTCGAATTGGATCTAGAGCTATGTCTTATCATTTGCCTCATACTCAGGGTGCCGCTTTGCGAGAAAGGAACCATGAGTACCCACTTTTTGTTTACATATTGACACTAAGTGTTGTTGTTAGGGTATAAAAAAACAATTAGAATGACTTTATAAAAAACAGTGATTAATGTAAGATTTGTAAATTTAATATATGGTCTGAAAGTATAAAAAACAATTAGAATGATTTTATATAAAATAGCAAACGATATAAATTATTTAATTGCTTGACAAAAAACAAAGCAAACAAAGAAAAGCAACATATTACATTATTAATACATTGCTTAAAATACCAACCATAAGACATTCAAATGGAATATTTTAAAATTATGAAATATAAATAAAACTTTTTTATAATCAAATTTATTAATTATCATTTCATCTGAGTAAAAAAACAAAAATTGAAACAAAGTGTAAAATCTTCCATTTAAATTGTTCCTCCAATTACACTTGTATTTGTGATAATGGTTGAATGTGAGAGAGAGAGATACCGTTAAAAATATAGACAATAATTATAAAGAAAAATATAAAATTTATTATTTTATGGTTTTATTTGATTAAAAAAAATTTTTTTGAATTAATAATAACATAAGTTATGTTCTACAATAATAGTGATAAAAAAATAGCTCTCTCTTTCCAAACAAGCAGTAAAATTTTAAAAAATTTTAATCAATACACAAATACACATAGTCAGAAATATATCAAATAGTTTTTTTTCAACAAAATAATTTTGAATTCTAATAATAATTATAAATTATTTAATAATTTTATAAGAAAGTTTGATTTCATTATGTAATATTGTATTTACATACTTTATTAATGAGTTATAATTCAACTAATACTATTCACTTTCTCTTAAAAATTTTAAATTCAACTCTCTTTTGTATACTAAAAAGAAATAGCAACTATTTGTTTTCTAATAAAAAATATTAAATCGTACTAAAATTTTTCAATGAGAATAATTTAAAATTAAGAAATATAATAAATTCATAAGAAAGTGTTTAAATGTCAATAATTTAAAAAATACCAAATAAGAAAAAGATTAAATCTACTAAAAAGATAAAATTAGTTTATAGAAAAAGATTAAAATACCTTTACTATCAATAAAAGATTTTTTATAAGAATTATAAATATTATTTAATTAGTATACTGTATAAAAATAATTATAATTAATAATGTATTACAAAAATCATTGGGTGTAAACAAAAATATTAAAAATTTATAAAAATTTTCAGGTCTCGACCACACCTTGTGACGAAAGAATCAAAAAAAAAAAACCAAAAAAAAAAAAAAAAAGAAACCAAAAAATTAAAAAAATAAAAAAAAACAATCTACGGGCGATTCCACCGCCAACGGAACCACCCCTATGCTGAACCTTTTTTTCAATTTTTTTATTCTTTTTTTTTATTTTGTTTTTTTTTTTTTTTATATTTTGTTTTCTTTGTTCTTTTTTTTTATTTTGTTTTTTATTTTTTTGTTTTTTTATTCTTTTTTTTATTAGTTTGTTTTTTGCACCTACTTTTTTTTCTTTTGTTTTTTTATTCTTTTGTTTTTATTTTTTGTTCTTTTATTTTTATTTTTTTCCTTTTTTTGTTCTTTTGATTTTTTTTTTGTTCTTTTGTTTCTCCGCACAGATGCGCGGTACAATGCGCCTTTTTTTTCTTTTGTTTTTTTTCAATCGGAATTAAATTTAGTAACTAATATAATAGTAGAGATAAAAATACAAAAGAATTAAAAAAAACAAAAAAACTAAAGAATTAAAACACAAAAGAATTGAAAAATAAAGAAACAAAAGAAGCAAAAAAAAAAATCAACATAGGAGGGGCGGTTCCATTGCTGGTGAAACCGCCCCTCCTATGTTGAACTTTTTTTTTATTCTATTTTTTTATTTTTTTTATATATCCTAACATGTTTTAATCATTTAAAATGTGATTAACTAAATTTATATGCTTTGACTCAACTAGTATAGCCGTAAAAGATGCAGCCTAGATAAATTTTTTTTTAATTTTTTATCATTTAAAAAAAATGCAGAGATAGTATTATATATATATACACACATAAATTTCACAATTTTATTTTCAAGCGGCCATCCCAAAATCTTTCCAGAGATAGATATGATCGTATAGCCCTTTCAGACTTACAATTCATCGTACTCGGGATGAGATACTTATTTATGGCTTTAACTGCAATCTGCAAATGCCGCTAGAGCCCCCACAAATGCAGCATCCATAAATCTACATGAGCTTATTTCATTTCAACTCTCAATTATTGCTCTTAAAAATGATGTAAATGTATAGGAAAAATATAATAACTCATAAATATGATAAAGATTTCGTCTGTATTTTACTTTTTCTGAGATTGAATTATATCTTGTGGACAGATGTCTAGGGATCTATTCAAATCGAGTCGATCCTAAATATCCCTGTACTCGAACTCAAACTCGATTTTTTTTATTCAACTCGAACTCGACGAGTAGTAAATAATAGAGGTTCAAACTCGACTCGACTATATAACAAATTGCTCAAACTCAACTCGAATTAACCTCGAAAATTCGATTATTATATAATATATTAATATATTTTATTTTATTTTATTTTTGTATATTATAATTATATATAATATATATTAATAAATATAATCGAACTACTCGTCGAATTTTCGTGTCTAAAATTCTACTACTCAAACTCGACTCGATACATGACGAACTCGAGTTGAGTTAAACTGTTGATCGAGAGGCTCGCGAGCGGTTCAAACTCGACTCGGTCCATGTAACAGCCCTATAGATGTCCCTAAGGGATAGTTCAAACGGTAGAATCTCTCCACTTTTATCTTCTATTTATCCCGTTTGATTGTATCTTTTTATACCAAAAAAAAAAAATCTCTTTATTACTGAGCTGAGCTAATCAAGGTTTAATCACTATCGGATTAATTTATCTTATAAAAATTTTTAAATTAGAAGACCCTATATCAAATTGCACTTGCATTATGAAATTCATAAAATAAGTAAAGAATGTCATTTGTTTTTAAAATCTCAACCTTTTTAGCTTACTGAATATAGAGTTTTACGAATAGAAGTTAAATTTTTAATAAAAAAAAAAACTTAAATTATTGTTATATTGATTAACCTTTATATTAAAAGCTTATTGGAATTTACTTGGTGGATCCTTATTTCATGAGAAATGAAAGAAGAGGAAAAAGGAGGTTGATGTATTGAATTAGAGTTACCCAATTGCACTAATGGATCGTTGGTATAATGGATAAAAATATTAAATCATTTAATCAAGTTTCAAATTTAAAAATTTTACATTGGGAGAGTTCTTTCTAAATTAGATCCGACAACGTTCGGATTAAATTAATTAAAATATAATTTCGAATATTGATTAATTATTTAAAAAAAAAAAAAGAGTTTAGCCAATTGTGGACACAAGTTGAGAATGGAAAAACTCACAAGCGTCTCATCATGCAATTGAGTGGCCTTTGTTTTGTTGATTCTTTCATTCTCATTAAACTTTTGGCGCCAAAAACATGAACTTTAACTAAATGGACCCAAAGCTTTATGATTGATCCACGAATAAAAGCATGTAGTTACATGCATTGATAGCGCCACCCCTTAAGCCATGTGACATGCTGGGTTTTAAGAATCTCTCCAGTGTTACTCAAAACCATTGGAGATGGGAGTAAGTGGCCCTCGTACGTGAGGCACCCATATAAATTTAATGGTCCCAACCTTAGATTTTTTTATGGCCTTCTTTTTTTTTTTTTTTTTTTTTTTACCATGCTTTGGATACCGGTCAATATTTGAGATTTTATCCCGATTAATTCAGATCAATTGCTATAGTGGCTCTTTTCGGAGAGTAGGTCTCTCAATAGAGAACACTCCATACACATAAGGACTCGATGCTCCCAACAGGAGTCGAATTTTGGTCATGTTTAAAGGTACTCAACCTCACATCTAATTGAGCCAACCCTAATTGTTACGATGACCTTCTCTCTCTCTCACATTAGATTTGACTTCCATGTGGCACTTGTTTTGCAAAGTATCAATTATTTCTTTGTTTAATTAGGATATGCCTGGATTTTTAAGACACCTTTGTTATTATTATTTTTTTTTAACAATCTGATATCCGGGTATTTGATTAATTCGATTTGACTATTATGAGTTTTAATTTAGGAGTTGTATCTATTTTTTTATTCTTAAAATTTGAATTCAAAATTTTAATTAAGAGAATTTAGTATCGTACCTCTGAATCCAAGACGTTGGTAGATTCCTTTCTCAATTAGAGCATGGTAGATTTGTTTTAACCATATTAGCTCTCCTCAAGAGATGTATTTTCCTCAATTATCTTTGTTAAATTTATAAATCTAATTAGAACCCTGATAAATTTTAAGATTGGTATAAAATTTTTTATTATATGAAAAAAAAATCAAATCTTGTCCATCATAAGTGTAGATATGTGTCAACCAGCTTAACCTTATCAAGCATTAGTTAGAATTTGAGAATGAAAAAAATACTATCCGGAAAATTCTGCCCTAATTTAGACCCGACACATTTGGACCGTAAACATTCATTAGTTATTTAAAAAAAAAAAATCAAGCATTAGGCTTGGACAATATTGAAAGCCTAGTCTCATGGAATTGGCTTTGACATATATTTAACATGTTTAACTCATACTTAGCTACTTCTAATCTGCTTAATACTCCTCTCTAACTTCAATTAATGCACCAGTCATAGAATTCCAATTGCTGAAGGCTTCACATATGATTGAGGTAATCTTAAGAGGCAAACCCAGAATTTCAAGTGAACATACCATCATGTGTGACCAGCTGAGCTATGTCCTTCCATTTCCAAATGCCTCCGTCACGCACAGAACACTTGGGGTTGAAAGCCATGAAAGGCCCTACAGGTTTACAATTCGTTTGGATAAGTGGTTTGATGGAAAAGAAAGAAAAATGGAAGATTTTTAAAAAGGTCACTCATATTTGATAAAATAATTAATTGAAGTTAAAGATTTTGAAGGGTTTCTATAAAACCCTGTAAATTTAATTTTTCAATTCTAATCGATCAGTAGATTTTAGAGGAGATAGATTCACTTTTAAAATTATAAATACTAAATTTACTTTTATACCCTTTATATTAAAAATCTAATAAAAAATAAAAATAATAAAATAATAAATTTGTGCATTTTTTGAATATATTACATCATTTTTCCTCCCCTAACCAAACATAATTTTTTATTTTACGTTTCTTTTCATCTCTTTCTTATCACATATTTTATTATCAAACATGATTTTTAATTTTACCTCCTTTTTTTTTTTCCTTTTTCTTCTCTTTCTCATCCTTTCCCTTCCTTTCCATTCCCCCCCCCCCTCACCAGATTCCCAAATATACTGTTAAAGTTCATCATTGACATGGATCTCATGGGACGACTTTTGTCTTGAACTCTTTGCATTGTAAGCTGCTGATTCTCTTCTGCTGTTTTCTTGGATCTTTTCTATCGTTTATGTGTGAATACTGAAAAAAATAAAATAAAATCTGTCTTTTATGTTCTTAGAATCATACATAGACCAAAAATAATATGCCCTTAAAGTCAACTGTTGTGTACCTCACCTGCAAAAAATTATTCATGGCGGACCCAGAAGGATAATTTAGGGTCCGACCATAGATTTATTTTTTGTGGGGGAAGATGCAGTCTGGTCTAAAATTTCTATCATTTTTAGATTGTTTTACTTTTTTCTGCTTTTAGTTCAATCTTTTAAACAAAAAAAAAAAAAAGGAACACACTTTGCCAAACTTTTTTTTCTCTTCCTTAACCACGGAAATCAAAATATTTGATTAATTCAATTTGAATAATAGTGAGATTTAATTTAGAGATTAATTTTTTTAATACTTACTTATTCTATAATCAAAATTTAAATTCAAGATCTTTACGTAATTAAAATTCAAATTCAAACCCATAATAATAAGAGAAATCTAGTGCACTTGACTCACATGTCGTTGCCTAACTCTTGGCCTAACTTTTCTAAGTTGAAGGACAATATACGGATTATGAGAGGGGGCAGGTGTAAAAGTTAGCATAAATTAAAAATATTGAATGGAGATGAGTGGTGAATCTAGAATCCGGATAAAATATTTTTATAAAGATAGTGATCGATCTTAATAAGGATAATATTTTAAATAAATAAAAATAATATATATTTGATATATAAAAATTAATAAAATTATTTTGATTTAGTGAACATAATTACCCACGATCTTTTTTATGTGACTCTGTCGTTGATGGGATAATTGCCTACCATAAAGTAACACTTGGATTCTATATCCACCGTTGATTATTGTGATTTAATAAAATTTATAACTTGTTTGATTAATCATTCAAACCGTAATTTCAAAAAAAAAAAAAAAAAGAAGAAGAAGTCATATTCTTATTCTTAAAATCAGAATGTTACGTACATAGAATAAATTGACAAACCCTAGAGTACGTAAGGCAAGAACAAGATGGCCCACAAAACACTTGCAAATTTAAACAATAACATCAATCCTTTTCAAATAAATATTTGATTTGGTCATTTGTCTGTTGTTATGGAACATTTAACTAAAACAAAGTCATTAGCACGAATGATTGGACATTAAATAAGATTAGCATATGCTTTTCATCAAGTCAACTGAAGAATTTGGAACTTTGAACTCTAGTCATGTTCTTTTATTGTTCACACCAAGATTAAATTAGACCTTTGGAATTATTGCTACTAACTATACTACTTTACCCCTAAGTCACTTTCATTGTCTTTGATTCTAAATTACTCCTCGAGCTTGATCATTTACTATTTATTGACTTATTTTATTAGTACGATGACAGGTACCGACACCTTTTAAATAAAATTTAGGGTCTGACTCTTTTGAATAGAAAAAATAGATATCAAGAGAATTTTGCTTTTACTCAACTGTTCAAAAATCAGATTTAGTTGAATTTAATATGATTATAAAATATCAATGACCTATTTAAAAAAAAAAAAAAAGGAATTATTTATCAAATTTAAGGTGAGACAGACCAACCAATACAACAATCGCTAATTGATATTATTGAAATTTTCATCTCTTATAAAGTGTCTACTACTAAATTCTAATTCTCTATTAATTTTAAAAAAAAAAAATGCATTCTTGGAGAGAAGCACTATAATTCTATTAATTAATACTAAATTTATCGACGGATAGTTGATGTAATGGAATGTAACACTAAATCTCTTAACTAAAATCTCGAATTCAAGTTTTAAGAATAAAAAAACTATATTAAGAGAATAACTCCTAAAATGGATCGCTATAAATGCTAAATTGTATTAATCAAAATATGACTTCTATTCTGAAAAAAATAATAATAATAATAACACTAAATTCCTAATCATAAACCTAACTAGAAGTCTAGAGCCATCAAAGAAGCAAGCCCAGACCCACAAACACGCAGTTGAAATAAAGCCCAAATTCAAACATAGAAGGCCGCAATTTTCTTGGAAGTTATAATTTGAATTTTGGAGTTGAATCAAAAATAATTTCAACAAAAATGGAATTTCAGCAAACCACGGAAATGAAGGCAATTTATATAAATATTAATTATTTTATAAAAATAATAAAATAGTCATCTTTTATAATAAAAATTTAAAATAATCAAATATATAATTATTAATCATAAAACAAAATAATATAAAAATAAAAATTATAATTAAGCAAGTAAATAATTTATTAAATAAGAAAAACGTATAAATATAAAAATATAAAAACTTTTATGTAAATTAATTAATTTTATGTATTCAGATATTTTAATAACAAAAAATATTTCAAAAACATTTCAAAAATGAAAAATATTAGTGTCGAAAAGTTTCCGTTTATTACATAGCGTTAATTTTGATTAACATGAAAAATACCGTGGTACTACTAACAATATTGATGGCTCAAAACAATTAATCGTAATAGCAATTTTACTTTTATGTAATTGCTTAAATCTTTTAATAAAAAATATTTTAAATTAAAGACCAAATTGAAATTAAAAATCTGTTTTGAGGACCTCTCCTATCCTATGGGCATGACCCCAAATTGACATATTTGATAATTTACTTCCAACATACATAAATGTGGTCGGCAAGGCATCCCCACCGGCCATTGTTCAGGAAAATACTCAAATATTTGTATATCTTAAAAAATAATTTACCTTAATTAATTAATTAACACATGTTAATGATTCACAACGTTAAAATATTTTCTAATTCCACAATGACGCAAAGACGTGTACCAGTTTGGTATTATTAAAAACCATAATGAATGTTAGATAGTATTTGTCATTAGTTTCTGGGGTCATCCTTGATTAAAAATTTTGAGACATTTGACTTTCGAAGGGCATGATTAGTAAAATTACATAAGAAGTGGTTTGTTGATTGAGAATATAAAGCTATAATACTCATAATCAAAAGATTAATTTGATTAATAAGTTAATCTTTAGTTTCATTTAAATATAATATTTATAAACGTCTAATAATTCCTATTTTGAGTCAAATCATCCGAAACAAATAATTCTTAAATCGACTAAATAATATCTTAAATTGACCAAGAATAATTTATTTTTACCAAGAAAAAATAATTTCTGGTAAGTTATCTTATATGCAACAAATGGAACTTCATTTAATTCATAATTATATTTAAATAGCATAAAAAATAAAATATACATTTAATCTGAATTACTCCCTACTATATAATTTAGAAAAGGTTATCAACCAGTTATTTCCGCTAACCGATCTTAGCTCAGTTGGTAGAGCGGAGGACTGTAGTGGTATGCAGATAATCCTTAGGTCGCTGGTTCGAATCCGGCAGATCGGATGTTTTTTATAATATTAAATTTGATCAGAGACATTTAAATTTGAGTTAATACCGAAGGACAGTAGTGGTATGCAAATCCTTAGATTGTTGGTTTGAATATGCCGGATCGCAATCACATTGGCCATGACAATGCCTATACACTTTCTAATCTAATAGGGTTCACAATCATAATGAGTGGTCATAGCTTGAGTTAGATTTAAACTTGCTTGTTTAGGAGTTGAATTTGAACTAAAGTCGAGCTACCCTTTATGACCTTAGAAAATATGTTATTCATGATTATTATGATGTCTTTCTAAATTTCATGCAATATATATATATAAATATATATATATATATATATTATATGCTATTATAAATATAAAATATTTGTACAATTATATAAAACTAGATAGCAAGAAATAAAAAATAAAAAGAGAGAGAGAGAGAGAGAACATAAACGCCATGAAAATCCAAGGACAAAATTGATCTCAAAAAGTAATATATTTTCTTTATGTTTTCCCATCGATCATTTTTTTTTATACATAAAAAGATTTAAACTCGAAATGTTTACAAAGGAGAAGAGAGACAGTGTCAATTAAGTTATAACTGATTGGCCCAATCGATCAATTTGGGTCGTCATCTAAATTAAAGTTTCAATCCAAGAAGACTAAATCTTTCCATCTGTTGTTGTTTTCATGCCTCTCACACTTCTCACTTTTATATTTGCGCATATAATATTATATACACATATATATATAAACATACACATATACATATATGTGTGGGGGGGGGGGATCATGGGGAATTTATTGTTTTGTTGCATTGCAAGGGGCCACATAAATGGAGCAAAAGGAAATTTGTCGAGATTATTTTGAGAACAAGTAATAGAATGCCTGGTTAAGCAGATCAAGAGGGAGTAAGCTGTCATTTTCAATAAGAAAAATATTTCCTACCTTAGTGGTTAATAGTTATGTTAGAAGCCTTCTCAAACTTCAAATAATTATTTAATTAAAGTTAACTTGAAAATTTAATTCGAATCAAACTAAGGTTTTTGGCTTTTTTTTTTTAGTACAAAGAGATATAATCAAACAGAATTAAAATAGGAAATGAATGATAAAAGTTGAGAAATTTTATTGGTTGAACAGTCTCTAAGGAACTTTGGCTTAAATTATTACTCTCTCTCCTTCTCTCTCTCTCTTTTTCTTTTGCCTAGTGATTGATTTTAAATCACTCATCCATAATAATTTTGAAATTAAATCTCATTGCTTTCTCTATCTCCCTCCTTTTTTCTGTAAATAATTCAAATTCATTGCTTTCTCTCTCCCTCTCTTTTTTTTTTTTTTTTCTTTCAATAACGATAGTTTTTCAATGACTGCTGGCACTAATGTCTCTCTTTTTGTTGTCGAAGACGAACCTTAGTGCAGTGAGGATGACGATCACACCTCTAGCCTAGTGATGATGACGATCAAACCTCTAGCCCAGGGTTCTGCGTCTCTCTCATCCTTGAAAACGATCAAACCTCTATGTTAACATTTCACATCTCTCTCCTACTTGAAAACGACCAAAGCTTTAGATATTTACAACTGTCCTATCCCTTCAACGTAAGGCTAGCTCTACGTTAGATATTTATCCTATTTTATTTATAATGTTAATTAATTATCATAACAAGTTTTAGATAAAAATTTAATAAAGGGCAATCCTTTTCTAATAAAGGATCGTGAAGTAATTATCACCCTATTAAACTTAAATATCATTTTTCTTGTAGAGGTGTTTGTGGGTCGAGCAAAGGCTCGTGGGGCCAAGCTTGCATTTCCCACATTGTTTTTTTCCCCCTAAACTCAGACCCACTCTGGCTCAAAAATATCTAAACAAGCTCTAGTTTGAGCGGTCCAACCCTCAGTTAGGTCTGGTCTCAAGGGTTGAGTGAGACCCGAACTTGGTTCTTTTCTTGATACCCTTGTAAACCTTACTTATATCTATTCTATACCAATGTCTAATTGTAACAAACACCGATAAGTGTAACAACAGGGCATTGTAGTTCTTTAACCAATAAGTCTTGGGTTCAAACTATAGGAATAAAGAAATAAGATTTAAGAGAGTCAATTCCTTAATAGATCCACAATACTCGAATTAGGTTAATTAGTCGAAAGATAAATATCGATTGATGGTAAGAAAAATCCATTTTCACCAAAAAAAATATATCTAATTGTACCAAAAGTGTCTAAAGAGTGTAAATGAAGATTCTTAACAATTGAAAATTCTCCGGCCAAGAGAGTACCTTTTAAATTGAAATTACACCAGAATACTCACTTCCTTATTTTGAAGGACCACTACAACCTTCTAATTAGGCACCTATTCGAATTCCAAAGAATAACAATTACTTTAATTACTTTATCAGGTTCAGGTCTCTTCTCTCTCTCGGTTTTTATCGATCGATTTTTGGATTTCGTCTAATTAATCTGATTCAAGTATTATGGGATCCATTAAAGAGTTGACTCTCTCAAATCATTTTTCTTTATTCCTAATTTGAATTCGAAGCCTTAAGTTTAAGAATTAAAGTGTCTAATTACTCAATTTAAAAGAGTTTGATTTCTTTCGCGCAATGAAATACTTTTCCACCGTTCAATATTTAGAATCATATTTCAATTAATTTGTTTGAATTTGGTTTTTTTTTTTTTTTTAAGATATGAATATATTTAAATTTAAATTTTAATTAAGGGAGGTATGTTCTCACTCTCTCTCAAGGGGCATTCATACAAACCAAATACCCATTGCCGTGATCTTTTTTGGCTCGACACCCATTGTCACGATCTGTTTCTTCCTTCTTTTCCCATACACATGTGAGACAAGTTATCTCATCTTTCTCAAATCCATAGCATTAAATGAACCCTTGAAAGCATTAAATGAACCCCTGAAAGGGCGCAAGATTTGAAGGAAAAAAAAAAAAAAAAAACAATTTAGAAGTTTAGAATGAGTTCATATACACGTAAAAAGTTGCTGAAATTTTATATTTGAGAAATATATATATATATAAATTAGAAAATGAACTCTTAAAGTAGCACTATATATGTTTTAATAATTTTTTTAAAAATTAAAAGGAAAAAGAAAAGATAATAATAATAATAATGGTGAAATAAAAAAATGATAAGTTGTTCAACATTTGTCGAGGCTGCTGCGAACAATGAGCGAGTCATCCGCCGCTGGCCCAGACCCATGGTGTCGTTTTCGGGAGACATTACCACTATGCCAAACTTCCCTTTAATTACAAATACTGCCATTTTCTTTCATAGTTTTAAACGTTTTTTAAACTTCCAAACTTACACGAAATTACATTATAAAATTCCAAAGAAAATTCCCTTAAGTTCCCCATCACTCTATAAGAGGTCTTATCTGGTCTCCAACACTAGCCATTTCTTGTGAGAAATAGAGAGAAGAGAGAGAAAATTAAGGGGAGGGGGAGAGAGAGAGAGAGAGAGAGAGAGAGTTCTTGATCTTTGGAGGTGTTTGAAGGATTGATTATCTTTTAACCCCATCATTCAAAGGTACTTCCCATTTATGTTACCTTCTTTTTTATCTCTATGTGCATGCTTATTAACATCCATTTCCAATAACTTTTTAGATCTTCTAATTTCAATAATAGTTGTTACATTCAAAGCAGTACTCAATAAGAATTTAAATGTTATAGTTTATTGAAAGCATTAGAATTCTTATAGTTAAATTGAATAATTCTAAGAAATATGTTGGGAAAAAAAAACCCAAGTTTAAGCTAAAATAGTGAGTATTTATTGTTAATCTGATAAATTCGAGTTACAAAATACAGTTTTATTCATATTATATGTATTTTTATTTTACATTTTCTAAAAATTTTTGAATTCAAAATAAGAATGTCAACACTCAAGCCATTCTGTTTTAAAGTAAGTGAAATCTAACGTCTTTGATCTTATTAAAATTGAAAACCCAGCATAAACAAAGCGATCTTCTTAAGGTATTAAACCAATCTTGGATGCTATCTTTCTTTTTTTTTTGGGTAGATAGGGAGACTCAAATTTAAAACCTTTACGACGAAATAGGAGACGAAGCCAATAAAAAAATTATAGCTCATTGGCATCTTGAATGCTATCTTAGATGGTCAACTCATATCTCAACCAATTCTTAGTCAAAAATCTAAAGAATTTAACTGCTGTAATACATAGGATTTTTGGGCATGTTAGTTGCACCCTTGATCACATCATATACATAAATTCTATGAAATTGGCTGGCTACTCATGCTCACAACTTCAAACAAATGAGCTAATAAGCTATATCTCAACTGATATCGTCTCATTTCTCTTTAAATTTTGAATTCGAGTCTTTCTATATACCTAAAAAAAAAAAAAAAAAAGAACACCCTTCAAACGAGCGATGCCTTTCTTGCAGGAGCCTCCTTTAGAGCTGGCGGGTTGCTAGCACGGGACATGCAGGGTGTTGGTTTGCCTAAGATCTGCCAGTCTGTAGTGCGTTTAGACCTTACTCTTGTTTGAGGTGTCTCGTTTTCGGGGCCTATGCCCTCCTTTCCAAATCAATGAATAAATAAATAAACATAGAAATTCTACAAAATTATGATGCATTTGGTCAACTTTGATAGACAAAATAAATTTGTGACATTTGGACGTCGGCGTCTTAAACTAATATTAAATTATAAGAAATTTAAAGTGGTGTCGATTGCTTGTCTGAGGGGGCATTTATGAAGTCAAACATATTGATACTTTTTGCAAACTTTTGTGCAGAACTATGGCAACAGACGTAGGGTGTTTCCACGAAGCAAGTTTCATAGACCAAGATGGCGTGGTCCGAACATCTAAGATGCCCGTGGTTCAGGAACTCATGCGCCAAGGACTAACCCACTTGCCCGACCGCTTCAAGAGGGCGGTGCAGCCCAGCAGTCCACCTCTAACTGGGACCCTTGCTGAATCGGACCACGTCCCTTTTATAAACGTGTCCAAGTTAAGAGTGGGATCCGAGCCCATGGATCGAGTCCAAGAGCTAGCCAAGCTGGTCCATAGTGTAAAAGAATGGGGTGTGTTTTTGGTCACGGAACATGGGATTCCATCTCATGTGTTAGACGGCGTGAAGAATACAGTGAAAGGGTTTTTTGGATTGTCATTTGAAGAAAAGAAGGGCAGTGTGGGATCCTATGCTAATGTTGATAACATGGGGTATGGTAGGAGTTTTGTAAAATCAGAAAACCAACCGTTGGATTGGGTCGATCGGCTGGCGATGCAGGTTAGTCCTAAGGGATCAGACCAAGGACTCAATGTTTGGCCGCAGAGACCCGCCAATTTCAGGTATACTAAGATTAAGAAAACATAAAAACATAACTTAACTGCACTGCAATTATAATAGGGTTGCATCTAGTTTTGCCTTTCTAACTCTCATTTCACATACACTTTTTACAAATCTTTCATACTTAACCTAGCAACCAAAGTTAGGGATGATGAATTACGTTGAAGTGAATGTGATTCAGCTCGAACTTGTTGCATGTGCCTCAACTGTTAAAATGAACATGAAATAAGATCCCGGGGCCAATATATAAATAAAATTTTATTTCAGGATACAATTACTTGAGGAAGCCATAAGTGCAATTAAGAACCCATATTTTAATTGCAGGCAAGAAGTGGAAAAGTATGCGGAGGAAGCAAGAAAGGTCTTGGATGAATTGCTTCAAGCCCTAGCAGAGGCCTTACTACTCGAGAGAGATGCCTTCTACAAATACTTTGATCCTGCGGAAAGCGAAGTTAAAGTTAGAATTAACTTTTATCCAAGGTGTCCTAGACCTGATCTAGCTCTGGGTTTGGCCCCCCATAGTGACGCAAGTGTACTAACTTTCATAATGCAATTCGAGTCCGGCGGAGGGCTTCAAGTATACAAGAACAATAAATGGGTAACAGTGCCATGGCCTAAAGAGACCCTTCTGGTAAACATTGGTGATCTGTTGGAGATCATGAGTGGTGGGAAATTGCAAAGTACATGGCACCGTGCCGCCACCCAATCGCACGCGGAGCGGTATTCACTGGTTTTGTTTTATAATCCACCATCCTCAGTGGATATTGAACCAGCATGGAGAGAGGATGAAGACGAAGACAAGAGGGTCTACAAGAAGGTTAATGTTGGAGAATATGTGAAAAATTTCTATAAGATTGCTCCCACACCGGGCAAAGATGCTTTAGAGTTTGCCAAAGTTTGTTAGTGTATGTTTATAGATCCTATGTTGAAAAATGTAAATTATCCACTGAACCCTCTCTCTGATGACGAAATAGGGAAGGCCCGAACTAAGTGTGGGGATTCTCTTTGTAGCTGCAAGTGTTTAACTTAATGGGCATGTGTCGAAAGTCCAGGATGTTCTGTTAGGGATCTTCATTGAAATTTTAGACTTCGCAACGTGTGAAAGTCATGAAGTGATCTCTCTCTCTCTCTCTCTCCCCCCCCCCCCCCCTTATTTGGACTATGACTGGTCAAATAACAACCCAAGTGACTCATGAGTCAACACCAGATATGTCGAGTCACTTTGGAAAACAATGATATGATCTAGTAAATAGCAATCTAACATTAGGAAGGGGTCGATGAGTCTAAGCTCAAGTGTTACTTTTTACCTTCTACCCTTATAATAAGTTTAAGTTTGAGTGTCACTATATGCATTAAAAAAAATATTAGAGAAGAAAATTGTGATCAAAATAATTTTTTTGAAAAAAAAGATTAAATAGCTCTTTTATTTCAATTTTTTATTCAATTCTTTTTTATAATATGAAATTTAAATTTTGGATCGGGATAATATTTTATTAAATTTCTTTAAAAGGAAAAAGGTTATAGACCAGACAATCACTATTTTGTCTGATGAAAGATCCAAGGTACACCGTCGATGACATCAAACAGAGAAACCCAAAAATCAAGGGATCTTCTACACTGCAATGTCATCGTATTCATGGAGTTATTATACTCCGTATCATTTTGCAATCAATTTAATAGATTGGGATATTAAATTTTTTAATTAAATATTAGATTAAAATTTAAAAATAATAAAAAAAAACTATAGTGAGAAAGTCATCCCTAAATATGACCCAACAAACACTATAATCAGATTAATTAAAGTATAATTTCGAATACCGGTGACAGAAACCAAACAAAAAAAAGTTATAATCCATTAATTTTTATTTAATAATTATTATTTTTTAACTCGTAAAAATAATTTAGGAATAAGAATTCAAGTGTTACAAAACTTATAAATTTCGATATTCATAAAGATGGCAAAAATCCTCAAAGATCAATGGAACTAGTAAAATGTGAAAAGAAAAGGGTCAAGCCAATACACGATAACAAATAGAACAATATCTAGATGTGTTTCCACGTAAACAAATTTGGCAAGATATATTAAAATCACTTTACCATACGTAAAGTTTGGTGAACCAAATTCAAAGGTTCGCCAAATTCACAAACTTCTTTTCGTGCAAACAAAACTTTATCTAGAGATAGGGAGAAAGGGATTACTTGTGTCAACGATTTGATTTGATTCGATTTAGTGGTCAAACCAAACCAAAATTTCATAAAAAAAAAAAAAAAAAGACTAATCCAAAAAATTTTTGTAAAGTGATTCATTACTTAATCCAAATTTAATCTACATTTAATCCAAAATTTAAATCGAAGTTAATCAAAAAATCAAACCGAAAACCAAACTTTATAAAATTTTTGTAAGCATTAGAAGCATTACTTATTGGGGAGACAACAGCATCAAAATTGTTGCACAAACTTTTCAATTTTGTGATTTTGGACTTCATTTTGTTTTCATGCTAGTTGTGGTTGTTGATTATTTGTCCCCTTATTTTTTCTGGAATGTTTTAAATTGATAGGGCCCGGCCCAATCCAAAAAAAAATCATTTTACTTGATTCGGTTCAATCCAAACTAAACCGTTTTTTTTTTATTAAACCGAAATCAAATAAAAAAAATGTTGGTTCGATTCGATTTAAACTGAATTTATTTTTTAAAGAAAAAAGAATCAAACCAAAATTTTCGGTTTAATTCAATTCGGGTTATCGGTTTAATCCGAACCACTTGCACCCCTAAAAGAAATTGTCCATTTTCACCGAGCAAGCTTCATAGACCAAGATGGTGCGGTCCGAACCTCGAAGGTGGCCTTGGTTCAAGAACTCGTGCGCCCTGACCGTTTCAAAAGGCTGCAGCCTGATTGTTCAATGGGATCATCAGTTTGGTCCGATGAGTAGGACCCTGTTCCAACAATAAGTGTGGCCAAGTTAAGAGTTGGGTCCAATCCAGAGGCCCGAGCACAAGAGCTGGCCGAAAGTTAGTCCATGGTGTAAAAGGATGGGGTTTGTTTTTGGTCATGGAAGATGGGATGGCTTCTCTTGTGTTACAGGATGTGAAGGAGTTGTGAAGGGATTTTTTGGATTGCCATTTGAAAATAAAACTAGTGTGGGATCATATGCAAGTGTTGATAACATGGGTTATGGTCGGAATTTCGTGAAGGAAAATCAACCGTTGGATTGGATTGATCGGCTCCCGATGAAGGCAATGCATGAAGAGCGATTTTCGGTCGACTTATTTTATAATCAGCCCTCAGCAGGAATTAATCCAGCCGAGGCAGGGGACTAGGACGAGGCAGTCTACAATCAGATTAATGTTAGAGATCATGGGAAGAATTTTTATAAAGTTAGCCCCACGATAAACAAAGAAGCTATATTGCCAAATTCAAGTATTTAAGCCTCGATATTTTTTTATAAGCCACCAGTATCCGATACAAGTCGAATTGGATCATTTTGAGACAAAACCCTTTAAATATCTGTTTTCTTTATATATAAAATTTGAATTCAAAATCTTATTTATATTTAAGCCTCAATTATGAGCATCTTGTACTACTTTCTCCATAATGAGGAACTTAAGAGTGCCCAATATCAGTGGGCTCACAATAACTTAAATTTGCAGAATGGGCTAACTCCCAAATCCAGTACAGAGCATCTTATTAATTTCTGCCCAGAAATGTATTTGGCCCACAACATTTGTTAATTTGATTTTTGTACCACTACCTACAAATATGAGTGTCATGAACTGAGATTCTCTCTCTCTCTCTCTCACTCTCTCTCATTTATCTCTTATTTACTTCTATGGTGTTGGGTAGATGAGGTGCAGAAGGTCAAGTGTCAGAGGTTTAAAGCTAAATATGCCAAGACAAGCATAGAATTCAAGCCCTGTACCATGATCTCAATATTCAAATAGCCTCCATTCATTTAAAAATGGTAAGGCAAGCAAAAGAAGTTTGCTGAAAGCCTATGATATCACAAAATGCTGAACTTTGTATTATCTTTGATTATAAAATAGCATACAAACAACACTAATCAATCAAATCTTACCCAACTCCACCTATGTCGATGTGCTTGTTTCCTGACTTCATGTCTTATTTCCCTATAAATAAGAGCAAATCATGGACAAGTCTACAAGCATTTCCCTATAAATAAGAATAACTCATAGCCCCATTTGATATTTATTAAATTATAAAGTAATAACCTCAGTACAATTTCTTTTCTTTTTGAATGACACAAAATTTTGTCTCCACGGGATATGTCTCTTTCATTACACACAGCTCATGAATATGCAAGCCAAACCAGCTTTGGACCGTGTTAGGTCTTGTTCACTACAAGGAGCTCAAACGGATGTCTCTTTCACTAGAAGTAATACAATTCCTTTTTTATTATTATTCAATAGACTATTCATGATTCATTAATCAACGTCTCAAATTCAAATATTGAAAATAAAAAAATAGACACTAGAAAAGTCGGCACTTAAATTGGGTCTCAGACCTACTCAAATCGAATTATTTGAGCTTTTGAAAATCTGTGATCAAATACGAAAAAAAAAAATAAATAAATAAATAATAGAGGAATCATGGATCTATGGCTATACAGAAGAAAAAGCTGTACTCAATGTAACTACTGAATAAATTAGAGTTATCGGCTAAATTCTATTCTTTTAAAAAAATGCTAAATATACCAATCGTGTTGTTAAAAGGCACAAAAGAGGAGAAGTGATCTTATTTTATTAGATTTTATTTGTAAATAATAATATTTAAGAAAAGAATTATTTTGGTGATGTCTAAACTGCAATGTGACTTATAAAAGATATTCTTCAATTTGGCCTTTGAGTCTCACGTTTTGTCCATTTAAAAGGTGCCCTCATATGGAAGAGATGGCACAAACTATTATAGGGTACAGGATTGGAGCCGTAAGCCCCACGATCACAGCCACTTATAATGTTATTGAAATTGTCTCAAGGCTCACATGAGATTGAAGTACTTTGACTGTTAGGTCTCTAGAACTCTAAAAACACTGAATTACAATTATACATGAGGAAATTCTACCATCCCTTCTGTGTTATTCAAGGAATTGGGGTGAATGGTAGAGTGATTGTCAATGACATTGAAATTTTCATTGAATACCCAACATTTTTTTTTATATATTCTAATTAGTTTATGAAGTTATAATCCAACTAATACAGTTTAAGTATTGTCGAGCCCAATTTAAGGAGAGTTCTTTCAACATAATCTTTTTCATTCTCAAATTACTTGATTAATAGATTTAATACTCTTATTCACTAGACCGATTCTCCATTAGTGATACCCACCCATAACTCTGCAAGTATTAATGCCACACGTACAAGAGAAGGTTTTTTCTAGTAGAAGGAGAAACAGTTTTGTTCCAACAATATTAGTGTCCTATGCATTGTTAAACAAATAATTAAATCACCTAAAACAACTGATTTTCATTTAAATTTCAACATATTATCTAATTCTTGTCTACCCTCCACTCTAGAAAGATTTAAGAAAAAGGCAAAAGCAAAAGAAAAAGGAAAGGAATTCCACAAGCCCCTCCTGGCAACAAGAATGGCCACAGAATCTGCAACACACAAAACAATATGGCCACGAAGTGGGAACAGAGTACATTAATGTAGGCATGTGAACGCATGATGGGGTCCAAACCCTAGTTCCCATCACAAGACAAGAGAAACCAAAAGTGGGGAATTAAGGGATGGAGCAGTGAAACAACTTTTTTTTTGGGGGGGCCCTTTTATATAGACCCATATGACCTTTCATGTACCGAGAGAGATTGAAGAAGGTTTTTGGTTTTGTGCTTGGCTTTGCGAGGGTGTTTAATGCTTTTCTGTCTCTTCCCTTGTTTCCTCCTCACGGGTCCTTCTGTGTCCCAAGGGATCAAAAATCCATCCTCTCTCCCCCCTCATGTTATTTTTTTTTTTATATACAGGAGACAATTAAATAAAATCAGGGAAGGAATAATAGAAGTGAAAAGATTCTACCGTTTGAGCTGTTTCTGAGAGACCTCTCTTCCCTGATGTTATTTGTCTGAATTATTCTAACTTTGAGAAAAATAGTTCAATTAATAGATAATATAATTTGATACGATTATTTATTAAAATTACATAAAAAAATATGCAACGCGGAGTCAGTCGATCATCTTGGTGTTTATCACTTTTTTTTAAACATAATCAAGACTAATTTGCCTATGAAGTAGATTTGTAATTATTCAAACCTTCTAATTGATATGTTTTAAACACATTTAATAGAATTTTTTGAAGTGTCTATATCTTTTTTTTTTGTTAAAAATAAATTACCGATGATATCCTATTCGAGTACTTATTTTCTACAATGGTGACCAGCTTCTACTAATTAAATTTTTTTTTAACTTTAATATTTGCTTTTACAATGTTTTGAACACTGTCCATCGATGTTTTCTTTTTTGGTTATTTATTTATTTTTTATTGTTTTGGCATTTAATTGAGGGATAAAGCTTGTTGAGGCTTTTACTACCCATGACTGTGAAGCTGGAGATGGTGGGTCCACAGGACCCAGCATAAGTGGGCCTACTTCACTGATCCAGCCCAGGAATCACATGTGTGTGTATATATGTGTGCGCGGGTATATTGATTTTCACTCGTTGGAATTCGAGTTTCATCTGATTAATCCAACTTTAATATTATAGAGTCTATTTAAGGTTGCATCTTTGAAATCCTGTTTGTTCGTTTGTTCATTTGTTCATTCTTATAACTCAAACTCAAAATCTATGATTAAGGAAATGCAACGTTCTTACACGACATTCACAAGAGTTTGATAAATCAATATATATATTTATATATTATCTTATTCAATTGATTTTTAAATTATCTTACTAAGAAAAAAATAATAAATTGAACTAAAATCATTCTCTAATTTAAGTCTCAACTCAAAATTTATTTTAAGACATTTTTAGAGCCCGTTTGATAGAACTTTTTTTAGCTTATCTTCTCCTTTTAAAGAAAAGACTTGTCAAACATCATTTTAGAGAATCTCTTAAAAAAAAAAGTAGATTTTTTCTAATAAAGGAAATAGAACTTTAGCAAAAGCTCCTTGGATGAGCTTTTGCTTCTCTTTTTTTTTTAAATCTAGCTTTTCATTTTTTTATTCCTTTTATATCCTCACTTTAAGGATATGAAATCTCAAATATGTCCATATCATAAATTCATTTACCCTCATATCCTCTTTTTTCCTTTATTTTTACTTTTTATTTTTAATTTTTAATTTTTTACTTTTAACTTTATTTAAAAACCATCAAATAAGTTTGTTTTTAAAATTAAAATTATCAAATAATTTTTAATTTCTTTTTAAAAACTCTTAATTTTTACTTTTCCTTATAAAGAGAAGAGAAGTTAAAAATAAACCCTACCAAACGAATACTTAATCAATATCTGAGTTATTTTATAGCAAAGACTCGAATTTAAGACATCTAACTATATATATATATTGCATTAACATACATGTGTTGCATTTCTTTCTTTCAATCTACGTCTTCTTAGATTGCTTCTCCTGCAGTGCAGGAAATTTGGTGTTTGAGTTGGGTCCCACTAAAACGATTGAACCACATACAGCCTGGAATTGGGTCCCAATTTGACTAATCCTATCTACAAATATCGACGGTCCATTTCTCTTCTCTCTCTCGAAAGCTTTTTAAATGAAAAAAATATATATATATATATATATATTTAATGTTAGGACATGAGTATATGCATTTTTTTGGAGTGATGATTTGATCTTAGATATGCAATCATCGTGGTACATTAACCTAATTTGGAATTATCATCGATTAGTTAAATAAATTGAATTTATTAAAAAAGTTATAAAATTAATAAAAAAAATCTCGACTCAAAATTCATTTTATAGAAAAAAAATAATAAATTGAACTAAAATCATCCTCCAATTTAAATCTTTTTGAGCATCAGAGGGAATTAGATACCTCTAACCTTTACCCCCAAAAGAAGAGTATAACATACACGAATTATGCCTATAGGATGATGATTATAAATGAGTTTTGATATTGGTGGGTGTTAAATAATAAAAATAAAAATAACTAATTCACAAAATATGAGTTTAGAATGATTAGGGTCATATCTACGAGAGAAAAAGAGATTTATCTCTTTTAAGATAATAAAAATAAAAATATGGAAGTTTTTGAATTAATTAACTAAAATTAATAAATTAATCTAATAACAAAATAATTATCAAAAGCAAATAATCGAACAATTCAAAAATAAAAAAATAAAATTCAATAGGAAATCAACTTCTAGCCAAAAGAATTATTTTCATCTTGATGTACTCGATTGATTATCGATGCAAAAATTACTCAACATCATACAAATAAATTAATTATTGCCGTTAAATACTACGAAACGGTCAATCTCTCCTTACTTTTTCGGTAAACAAGATAGTACCATTAATTACTTCCCTAATCGAAAAATAACCCAAGAGACTCTCGTTAAATTTAATATTTTGACAATTTTAAAATTTAAAAAAATCAAATTCTAATCAATAAATTCTAACATGAATTTATTTAAATTAAATTATCTAATCTCTTGACATAAGTTAAATCACTTACAATGTCATAAAATTATATCAATCATCACGTTATTAAAAATAAACAAATGTTGCCGTTTTTAATTGGTTGTAAACTATTTTAGGATTCTCAAATATAGGTCTCTATTTAATAAATTTAAAACAATCATGAATATTATGACATAAAAATTAAATAAATACTTACAAAATGTTAATTCAATAATCTTATTTAGATCCCACAATCTTCATCCATCAAAACTTCAATAACTTTTCTATTAGAAAATAAAACTATTATTGCTATAGAATAACGTTGGAATGAGAACAAAATATGCAGCAGCTCTCTAGCAAGAATGCAGCCGCCATCCAAGATGAAAAAGAAAAGAAAAAATTATAAGAATGAGTAGAGTCATCCCTCTCTTCCTACTTGACCTAATGTATCACCCAAGCAACCAAAATTGTTTCTCCAAAAGTCAACAAATCTCCTAAAAATAAGAGATTTCCATCCTTTTCTTTTTCTTACCTTTTACTAAAGGTAAAAAGACTTTATAGCCCTAAGTTGACAAAATAAAAAAAAATGAAAATATCTAATTGTCTCTACAACCCAAAAACTAACTAAAAATAAAAATTACAAAAATATCAAGAATTTCTAAAATTCCAACTAAATAAAATAAGAAATTTTCAACCTTTAACGCTTCCAATTTAGTCTGACGTCTCTTTGAGTGTATGATTGGAAAGAGAAATATGCTACAGTAAACCTTCCATAATTCCTTATACAATCTCTTTGAAATTAGTGTGTCTATCTGCTATTAAATGAGTATTTCTGTCCAAATTTTCTTCTTGCATGCAAAGTCACCAATTTAGGTTAATTTTTCTATTTTACTTCATGAATGTTCTCCTTTGATTTTAGTACATCAAATGCTCAAAATTAATACAATATTTACTTAAAAATAATACAAAATAAATATTACACTTATTTTATTCTTATTGGTTTGTATAAATATGTTAACAAGTTATAATTTAAATGATACCATTCTTTCTCTCTCTTCTAAAAAGTCTCGCTTTCGAATATACTAAAAATAAGTTAGCATAAATATTTGTGTATACGAGGCAAGTGACTTGGCAAGAAAACTAGTTGAGGGCAATTGATCGATGATTGAAAACGGTCAGCCAATGAGGCAGGCTAAGTTTGTAGACTGCAGCATTGAGCTAAGTCCATATCAGACATAGATGAAGACTAAGGCCATTGAAAAAGGTAGCCTTGGACAAGGTTGAGGCAATTTAAGCTTGATCGATTGAGAAATCAAGAGAAAACAAGCATTTGATCAAGTTCAAGAGGTTAAAAACCGTTTGAACTCTGCGTGGCCACCCATATGGAATTAGGACGAAGAGCAAACATGTGTTAACATTTGTCATGTTTGCCAAGAAGATTTCTTTTGTTCTTAAATTCAAGGAAATGAGCCCAAAAACCTTAAATCTCTTAATCAAGATATCGGTTTTGAGTCTTAGAATTGAAAAAGACTACACAGGGAGAGTAGCCCCCCGAAATGTGTCACTATAAATTTCGAAGCGGATTAATCGAAATATGATTTCAGATATCAGTGATATATATTACAAAAAAAAATTGCCTAGAAAGGAATTTTGGTACGTGAGGATCCAATCCAACACCCAACACGTAAATCTATCTTTCTATCTTATCTTCCTATCGTTTTTTATCGACTATAACTTAAAATTTAAGTTTTTATATTCTCAATTCATATATATTTGCGATGAGAATTCAGATTTTCTTTGTTTCTTATTTTAGTTAAATTTTTAGTTGACAACTATTAATTTTACTTCTCATCATGTTTTCTATCATTTTTATTTAGTTTAGCTTACATTTTCACTGTTTTATTCTCAATGCATACATTCTTTTATGTTATATTTATTTTTTGCTTTCATCTCTTAAATCTTAAACGAACTTATTAATTAAGAGTTTATTTCAATTAACAAACAACGATTTTCAATTAATTTGAGTTGATCAATTAGTTAATTCTGTAAAATTGTTTAACGATGATCTAAATCGATACCGATTCAATCTTTACCGAAATATAATTTTAATTTATTTGTCAAACGAGTTGAAATTATAAATTATGTATTTCATCCTCTGTTTACTACAATTAAACATTTGAGAGATCTAAAGTTTCATATTCCTATTTTGCAAATATGGCATGACCCTTGTTCTGAGTGGCAGGTTTATTTCTTTTCAGTGGACATGGACTACACATTTTTGTGGTGCTAAAGATTTCAAAGTCTTTTTCATTAAGCAGGCTACTGAACTGAAATTTTGTTTTGTATATCATAGGACAATAAAAGGTTCATGACTTGCAATTATTATTATTATTATTATTATTATTATTATTATTATTATTATTATTATTAATTTAGCACATTAGACTCCATTTTCTTCATCCACCATCACCTTCTAGGAAAATATTTTTTTGTTATTTGAATGAAAATATTGGATAAGATTATTTTTTATTATTATTTTTTGTTATTAGACTATAATTTTAAGTTCAAATTTTATTTCGGTCTAACCATTTCTAATACCAAGTTTGAGTTTTTACCTTTTTTACACCAAGTTTGAGGCTTTTTTTTTTTCCTTCCCTTATAGAGGGGAGTTAAGTTTAAATTAATTTTTTTTTTTTTTGGTCAAGTTTGAACTAAAATATTAAGGTTAATCCTAAAGTTGGGTTAAGCTCAAGGCCATACTCGTCCAATTCCTTTTTTTTTTCCTCTTAGATATGGATTGAACCTCATCAAATCTGATCCATGCTCCTTTTTATTTTTATCGGATGAATCAATATCTAAAATTATAATTCGATTAATTCGATTTAAATTGCTATCAAACTCTTTTTAAGGGAGAAATCTTTTAATATAATTTTTTTTATTATTAAAATTTAAATTGACTCGACTGTCAGTCAGTGGTCTGTGCTCATTTCTAATGATTAAATCTTTAAGTCCATAAGTCCACTAATATCCTTTGGCATAGGAGAGAATATGTACCTTATCCTCTTTTAATTTAAAGTATGATCAATTTTTTTTTATATAAATGAGGTATTCAATAATAATATTAAATTTGATTAAATTTATTTTAAATCAAATTAAATCCTTAAATGGATATTCGATAATAATGGCAAGTTTTGATTTAAATGAATATTTAAATAATATAAAATTATTCACTTTTAAAAATGTCCCAAATTGGAGTTAGAGAAAAGGGTTTTCAATAAAAACAAAACATAATCAAAGAAACCCTTAATACCATCTCAAGAGTTTTACCGGCCAAGTGCAGTGTAAGAGACTGAAAATAGTTACATTGGCCATAAGAAATTCGAAAAATTCTAAGGAAGATATATATATATTTTTTTTAGTATATAAAATATATCAGTCCTTTGGGTATTTACCCGAGGGGAGAAGGGGATACATGGTAGATATGTTAATAGCGCCCTTTCCTGTTTAAATGAAAAAACAAAAGGAGCAAGCAAGGAGGGAACAAACACGTCCTTATCACTCTTCTCTCTCTCTCTCTCTCTCTCTCTCCATTTTTATTGTTCCAGATCTGTATTGCACGGCCTCCTACGTGATGTGACACAATGGACTTCTTTCCAATTCTCCTTCTCTCTCTCTCTCTCCCTCCTTGACAACTAAGATTGGTCTAGCCTTGCTGTCTTCCAATGTCGACCCACTCTGATATTTTCCCGCCTTTTTTTTTTGGCTCCCATGTCCTTAGCGTGGCTTTCTCACGTCATCCCCGCGTCAGTCTACCGCTGCTTCAAAGTTCCACCCCTCTAACGGTCCTCTCATTTGAAAACCCAAGCATTCCCGTAAACCCATCATAAAATTACAAAATTAACCACAACTAACCGAGATTCCTCGTTCTAACGGTAAAATATCCCGTTTCAACCGGTCGAGCAATTCCAAAACCTTTTTTAATAACATATATTAACTAAATTTGACGCAAGGCCTTGAGACTACAAAATCTCAACTTGAATTTAATTCGAAGGTAACATTAATATTTTTATCATTCTGAGAGAGAATTTCTCAAAACTTTTTCTTAATTTTACAAAGATTAGACCATTGACAAACATCTTGTATAATTATATATACTAAAATAATTGACTAAGTGAACTCAATACAAAGTTTATAATTTAACTCTGGTTTTTGAGATCCAAAATTAAAATCTAACTAATAAAACAAGTTATCAAAATATACTTAAAAACCATCGAGTTATCAATTCTTGGCACCTTAAATGATTGTGATACTAAAGTGTTATATATATTATTAGTTGATGTCCACGTGGGGCCATATTTTTACCAAAAAGTAAAAATTTTAAAATGCCAAAAAAGGTGGGGTAGTGGGAAGTTACCCACTACCCCCTCTCTCTTCTATTTTCTCTAAAAAAATGACTCTTATTCTAATATGACTCCTACTTAAGTGTGTATCAAAACAAAAGAGAATTAACATCTTTGAGGAGAGGATTAAGAAGAAGAATTACCATTTTGAGAGTTAGAATAATTATTGAGTAGAACAATTATTCAGAGGGTTTTCCGATCAACGTTAAATCACCGGATTAAGGGTTGGTTCGTTGTGATATTGTGGTGATAGTTTGATTACGTGACTATCATCCCGACTTTAAGTGGTTCGTGTTCAGAGTTTGCGGTTCTGGAGATTTTCTGCATCACCGTTTGAGGTATATCGCAAACTCAAACTTTTACGGTTCAGAAATTTTATTTTATCGCTTCCGCTGCGTGTATGAGTCACGTTTAAATCAACATATATAAATTATCAGCATTCAATAATTATATTAGATTAGATTTAATACGATTCGTGTTGAACTCTTAAAAGATAAAACTCTTTAAGATACTAATATCCAATCACTGGACTAACTGAAGATCGGTGATAATAAATGTATATCCCAACTAATTTTTTTTACTAGAAAAAAATTAGATCAAAAGTTAAATAAGAAAAAATGAATAACTGGAAATAATTTAGAGAATACCTTCACCCTTAACATTAACCTTATAAACAAAAATCCCATTTTATCCTTCTTTTTGTATATTTTGAAAGAAATTTTCTTTATTTGATAAATACAAGATCTCTTTGAAAACATTTACAGTAAAAAATAATTGTGATTAATTTATAAAATTTTACTTGTATCATACAAAAGTGTATTATTTCACATTTCACCCTCTTGAGGATTTTTCTAGGAAAACATTCCGCCAAACAAAGGCAACCAAATATTTATTATTTTGTAATTTTGATTTTGTACATGTTCGTACGATCTGCCAACAACACACATGGCGGGAACGCAACAAACTTAATTAGGGTTTGAATTCCAACACTACCCCTCCGACGACTTCTCCTGCATGGCAGAGAACATCCTGGAGAAGGAAGATCCAAAGTTCTTACGCGTTGACCAAAATGCCCCTGGTGAGGGCAAGGTTATCAAAACTATAATTTAATTATCGATTAATGTAATAAGACTAATTCAAACAAAAATTCTCAGACCCTAAATCTCTCAATCTCCACCGTCCACATCATCTCATCAAAATGAGAAACCACAAAAACGGTTCCCCAAAATATTTTAAAAAAATGAAACTTGTCTTCTGATTGGACAAGGAACGTGCCGACGATGACATCTGATCTTGATTGACCAAAAAACAAAGGAAGGTTGGAGATTGATGCGGGGTCTTATCTACGGTTGCTGTACATCTGGTGCAGAGGATCGCAGCCGCTTATTGGGCGGCTCGGCATCGGCTTCCACAGCTTGGCTCGAGCTGGGGTAATCTAAGCCAGACTTTTGACTCTCGCAACTCCCACAGGCGGCGGCTGCGTCGAGCACCGCCACTGGACTCCCAGGCGGCTCAGACGGCTCAGGAGTCAGCTCTAAACTCCGAGCTGCCTTGAATTTCGCCGACGGACACGTGTCAACTAAATATTCCTCCATCAGTTGGTGACAGCTTCTGACCATTTCCTAAAAAAATAATTAAAAATGTTTAAAAAAAACCCAAAAAAAAAAAAGCAAAATTACCGCGAGAATTTATCACTTTACAGCTTTCAACGCTTCGAATTTCCCAAAAAAAAAAAAAAGAAAAGAAAATGCCTTTTAACATAAATAAAAGGAAAAGGAAAAAAATGACAAATGACCTTTCCCATATTTCCAAATCCACCCACAATAAATCATAATTTATGATTCAGAAACCTGAAAATTTGCAAATTTTATAAAAATAATAAAAAAAAAGAAATAACCCAAGATTAGCGGGGGTATTATCACTTTACAGCTTTCAAATGGCTTCGAATTTCTAGAAAAATTTTTATAAGAAAAAGAAGACAAAAGATCTTAAAACAATTACAACAAAACAACCCTATAATAATCGTCAAATTATGTTCAGACCCCAGAAAAAGTATACTTTGTTCAATCTCTCGTAGTAAGACCCATCATTGGCCGGGAAATCAACATTTTCGCCGGCGGCACATAATACGGCAGCAGCTGCAATCGTCGACGGCGTAAACCCCAAGAAGTCTACCACTAACCCAGAAAATGATAAACATTAGTTCAATCCAACCACAATATAAACAAAATTCAAAAGAATATGGGTAAATTTAATTGAATTTAATTAATTACCACGAGTGGTGCCGAGAATGAGGTCTGAAGCAGAAGAACAAAGATTACCAACTAGGTGGGACTGAAGACGAGGATTGATCATCACAATCTTGGAAGAAAAATAGTCTAGAAAATCAAAAGGGGTCACGCATAAAAGTCTCCAATGAAGATTTGCCATGACCCAGAGTTCCATTCTCTTAACAGTTTTTGGCTCAAACACAAACTTAGGATCTAAAACTTGCAAATCCAGCAATAACGGCGCATGGGTCTCCTCCATTTTTGCCGCTAATGACAGGCACGCCACCGATAATAACTGAAATGCCCATTTTTGCTGCCATTGTTAAAAACAAGCGAGCTATTATGCTATTCATCATGGCCATATAATCGACAATTTCAGCCGATTTTGAAAAAGAAAAGAAGAGAAGAGAGAAGAGAGAGAAATACTGGTAGAAGACTTGTTGAGAGAAAGCGGTCCAGGTAGTTGACGGAGAGATACTGAGTAACGGGTTTGAAATGATACAATGCGTGAACCTGCAATACAATTTTTTTCTTATCATATTTACACATGATGTCAATGAAACCAAATATGGGTAATATAAGATTTTTGTACTTTGCGGATCCAATTGATGGAATCTTGGCGAGATGTGATGTCGATTGAACGGTTGTGGAGGCGGTTGAGGTAATCTGGGTCGGGAATGTGACGGGTCTCTGATTTGATGAGCGAGTCTAAAGTAGTTTCATCCAACGGTGGAGATTGAATTGATGATGAAGACGATGGAGATGGCGACGCGTTGGATCTCCATTCATCGGCGTCTTCGCCGCATAAGAGACTACACTGGGAAGAAGAAGAAGAAGAAGAAGAAGAAGAAGAAGAAGAAAGAGACATGGTGGTTGTGGTGAGATTGGGTTAACGGAGAGTTAACGGTGACGGAGATGGTGTCATTCTTGTTGTTGTTAAGTTTGGACATGGTTTTTGAAGGTTACGACATGGTTTAGCTTTCGGCTTTTTTCACTCTGTCTCTGGTTTTGGGTTTGAGGCTCTCTCTCTCTGAGTCCAGATCGTTCGGAAGCCAAGAGTGAAAGAGAAGAGTGTCAAGTGGAAAGAAAGACTATCCAGAGGAGAGGGAAGGGGGGAGAGAGAGAGAGAGAGGATTTAATCACTATGGTGTCTCGAGGTACTCATCTCTTCTTGTCTATTTCACTGTCGCGATGCACCTTCTCTCTCTCTCGCTCTCTCTCTCTCTCTGCTTATTGGGGATGCACAGTAAGGAAAAGCAAGAATAGGTAATCAGGGGGGGCGTGAATGGCTTTCATTTTTTTCCATTCCTATGATTTGAGTTCGGAAATAATAGAGAAAAATAAGGATTAGATGTTTGGGAATTGGAATGAAATTCCCACCATAGTATTCTCCCCCCTTTTTTGTATTTTTGCTGTTCCACGTATATTTCTCTCACTAACTTTAAAATGGTTTCTAAAAGCACAATACAAATGTTAAAAAAAAATTGAGAAATTAAAAACAAAAAATAGAAACAACCCAAATTGGGTTAATCATTTATGATTCCCAATTTTGGTTAATACAAAACATGGATATGGATTGCTAGGGTTTTGAAAACTGAAATTAGGAGTGGGCTATAGCTATTGATCTGCAGTAAGCTACTTCACCATTTCCCTTTCATCTGTTTGGGAAATTCATAAAATTGGATGTGACTTTTTGGTTCGGATTTGATGCAACATCTGCTTGTTAATGGTAATCCATGTTTTAATGGAGTAATCATCTGCTTTACCTCTTTGCTCCCATCTGTCCCATTCTTATTTATTTACTTATTTATTTTTTATTCTGTCTTTTTTCATAAGCTGGAATGGTAGCTGAAGAACTAGAGTGTCCAAATCCATTTTTTTCCCCTGCAATCTTTTTATTTTTTCCCCCAAAAGGATAGAAGGGAAAACAAAACACAACGCTTCTCTCGCTTTGAGCATGAGACAAGAGATGACTTGATATGAAATGTTTAAGTCTAAATCATTGATATCGATTGTTGGGTAAGTCTGATCAGGCATCAAAACCCTAATCCTACTAAAATGTTAGTAATCTAAAATGTCTAGTTTAAACAGAATCAAACTCGTGTACTATTAGATGCCGTCCCATGTTCTTATTTTTTAAAATTTTACGATTATGTGGTCACTAATAAAAAAATATATGGATAGGAATTTGTTTAATTTTAATATAAAATATAAAATTCAAGTTATTTTTTAAATATATAATAGAGGGTCAAATTCAAAATCTTTAAAACAAAAGAAAATAGTAATAATTGAATTAATAATGCTCCATTAGCCACTCTTGTGACAATGATGGTGACAATTGAATTATAATCAGTATCAAACTTGACGGCAAAGTCTCTCAGAAATAATCTAAACGGTAAAATTTTTTTATTTTTATCTTTTTTTATATTTAATTTTATTTGATTGTATGTTATTGTATCAATCAAAAAAAAAAAACAAACAGGCAAATAATTCAAATTCATGAACTTTTGCGCATGAGATATTAATGCAGTTGCCATTAGATACAACATTATTGTTCTTGTTGAGAATTTTAAACATTTTTCTATCTTGAATAATGCTATATTTTATGAAGTTACCATTATGGAATATATTTTTATTTCTATTAACAGTAATTATGTTGGTATTGATTTTTTTCCCCCACCAAGTAACCTAGTTTTGTTCGGTGTTTCCGGTACTTTTTTTTTTTTTTTGGTATATTACCACCCGAGTTTCCGGTACTTCTATACATGGGGTAATTTTCTCTTATTTAATCACTAAATAAATCATAATAGTATTCGAATTTACTCTGTTTAAAAAACATTCGAATATACGACCATCAAAATATGTATTAATTTTTCTATTATTAGGAATGAAGCAAACCAAATATACTAACACCTATACATTTTTTTAGGAACACTCGAGTGATAAAAATTTTTTATCCAAATATCTTTCTCAAGATTTAGTGTTTGAACTTTCAATAGCATTTATATTTCCATAGTTTTTTGTTGTTACTGTGTAACAAAAAAAATACTAACACCTACGCTTGAACAATGAAAACGATTGGTTTTTAGTATATTAGAAGCGATGTGGATAGTCGGTTTAATAGCATGTGATATTAGGTCTCTTAACCAAGATTTTAGATTCGAGTTTTAAGAATGGAAAAACTATAATGGGAATGTAGCTCCCAGAATGGACCATTACGAGTCCCGAATTGGATTAATCGGAGATCACAAGTTCTGTTCACCAAAAAAAAAAAAAAGAACCGATGTCACGTGACATAAAATAACCCTATCTTGGTTTGATTGCGAGAATGCACTTCGGATTCCCACCCAACTCTTTACCTTTTTTCTTCCCCAATTTGTTCTGTTCGCAAAATTGGGCTTCAATCGACGATTGGGCCCATTAAACATTTTTGGACCAATTGGACCCAAGAGACTTTATGGGCTCACACTAAATTCACTGGCCCAGCAACTGTACTCGGCCCAAGGCTGACAGCTAGCCTTTCGGCTCTTCCCAATCCCATTTGGCAAACTAATAAACTAATGTCGTAGGGAAAACAAATCACGCTACTGAGATTAATTAAGGATCATTAGAAATATTCAATATTTTTAATTTTCTTCCATATAATACAATGTGAGCTAATTCAATTGATAAAATTTCTTATAATTAATTAAAATATTTTATGATTAAATTTTGATCTAGTATTAAATTTTTATGAACTATCTGATATATATTTAATTATATTTGTACAAAAAAATAAAAAGTTTATCATCCTGCTCTTAATCCCCAAATAAAATTACTTCTATTAACATTTTATTTTATAAACCTATAATCACACTGGATCTGACTAAATCCGATTCGAATCGAGTTGATCCCTTAAGGGAGCAAATCTCTTCCTATTCCTTCTTTTATATACACAAGACTTAAATTCAAAATCTTATTTAAGGATACCAGTGTATAATTATACATTCCATCAATTAAACATTGATCTTCCATTAACATGTTAATGCAGAAATATTTTCCAAATAAATTATTCATTTTGTAAGATGCAATACTAGTTTTGACAGAAAAACCTGCATAATTCTTTTTTGGCCTCTTATCTTTTTAAGTAGGGTTTCCTATTTGCACATAAATTGTCTAGTCAAAATATGAGTTATTTTGTCTATTTACAGCCTTTAAAAAAAAAAAAAAAAAAGAATAAACAAAGAACTCTGGAATGATCTATGGCAGTTCTTTGATCTACTTCTCCATCCCTGTCTGTGGGAACAGGAAGAAGAACAGAATATTTAAAGACCAATTAATAATTTTTATGCCATGCGCTGGCCTAGGACCCTATGTCTTCTTGATTTTTTTTTTAAAATTAATTGTATTTATAAAAAAGTAAAAATCTTGGAAATATTGTTAAAATCATTTAAAACTTTATTGTTCTTCAAAAGTTATAACATCTGCCTCCCCCATCATTCCATGTATTTTATATTTCGTCATTTTGATATAAATTTATAATTTTTTTCTACCAATTTAAGAGTCTAAAATTTTGATAGTACTCCTTCTTGTGGCCAAGTAAAAAACTAAAAAATAAAAATAATACTAAGAAAAAAAGAGCTTCTTAAAATATTATTTACAGTTCGGAATTATATTTGTAATTTTCTTGTCATTCTTTTAAGAATAAACTACTCGTATCTGATAACCATGTAAATCTTACTAAATTTGGTTTTGAGTCAAATTGGACTTTTGAAGGGTAAAATTCCTTTAATACTTTTTTTTCCATTCACATAATTCGTATCCGAAGTTTTATAATTTTCTTATCATAGTTTGTTGTATTTAGTTTGTTATTAACTAATGTATTAATGTTATTTGTATCAAAATAAAAAAAAATGCTATAATATACATTTTTACATAAAAATTGTTAAATTACCGTATGTTTCTTAACTATTAACGAAGACTAAAGTATTTGTAAGGATATTCGAATGGTAAAAATCTATTACTCAATTTATTTTTTTTTAATTTAGTGTTCAAACGTGTATATATTTTTGTCATTTTTATGACTTTTATATAATTAAAAATATATATATATTGTGAAGACTAAAAGGTTGTTATACCATATTTAAACATTTAATAGTCCAAACTTAATTCAAATAGATTATAGTAGAACTTAACCTGAACGAATCTGATAATTATTCCTTAAGTAATCTATAACTTTTATAAAATTAGAAATAAATATTATAAAAAAATATAAAATCTGTTTGGATAGAAACATAGTCTGAAAAAATTCAATTCTTTTTTTTTTTTTTTAAGAAAATAAAGCAAGGAATTTGGGATGAGGAGGGTCTCCATTCCTTCACAATGGTCGTCCCTTTCGGGAATGTTCAAGTATCTCCATCGAACGTGAGCCGGATGTTTTATCCTCCCCGGGAGAGAATTCCACACAAGAGGGTCCACGCCAATTACCTTGTGCTCCATATTCTTGCTACCCAATCAGCAATTTAGTCTCTTAATTTTGATTTTTTATATTTCTATAGTATATACACTTGATTCTTGTGTAGATAATTATATTATTTGTGTAACTTATGATGTTAGAACTTTTTTAATAATTTTTTTTAGAAAATATTATATGTCGAATTCATTAGTTTTTGAATATTAAATGATTTATTTTTATGTCTTAGATAATATTTTTTTATTATATAGAGACAATTAAAATTGCAAAAATACACTTGTCAATGAAAATTCGAACAGTAAATATCGTAAAAAACACTTGAGAAGAGTTCTTTACTATTTGAATATCTCTACACAATAAAACCCTCTTGGTCAGAAATGAATCGAAAGTGCTGATTAAATTAAAAAAAAAATTCTAAAAAGGATAAATTATACTTTTCCCCTTATGGTTTAATCGAAATTCACATATTACCCTATGATTCAAAAATATCTACTTATTCCCTTTGGTTTTCAAGAAATTGGCAAGTGAATAGAATTTTATAAAATTAAGGAAAATGTAAAGGAAATACATAAAATGTCCATTATAGCACTCATTCTCTCTCTTCTTGTTCATATCCATATCTCTAGTATACCCAACAACTACAATTAAAACTTTAATTCTAACAATCGGGATCGATTTTGAAGTAGACGTATATGTACGTAGTATTTCTCTTATATTTTTGTACAGAGATTGTTTTCACGTTTCGAACCCGTGATATCAAGGTCACCAAAAAAGCAACTCAACCACTGTATCAAAATCGTCCAAAAAAAGATTTTTCGTTGAAAACCTTCAACTATCATCCAGAGAGATGTCCACCGTCCCTCTATAGAAGTTGGTAATGATTCAATGTTTTTTCAATGTTTTTGTCATGCTTTCCCTCCAAAATTCCTTATAATGTTATAACAACATTCTTTGTTTTCTTGACAATATTGTTTTTATCTTCAATTTCTAACCTTTGAAGGTCATTATATGATGAAGTGAGGCTAGCAACCATAGCAAATTGGGCAGCAGTGGTCCAGCAAGAACCAACCTTCTCCTTCCGCCATCGTGTTGGCTAGTCTCTTCCCTACCTAATTTGTTCTCTCCCCTCCCAGAACCAAACTCCGTAGATACTTAGCATTTGTGCACCTATGCTCTCTTTGAGAATGCACTTTCTTCATTCAATAGTAGGCGCTCTGGTGTCTCATATTCTTGAACCCAGCCACCATCTAATAGAAAAATTCAATCACAATCAATAATTGTGTTAAGTTTGTGAGCAATAATAACATTGTACATGATTTAAAATTTTCTAGGAGAGTCTTCTGAATGAGAGTATCAGTTCTAAAATCAACTATTGCTATTGCCTCAACAAGAACAAGAATCTTGGATCTCCGCAATAGCGCTCAGGCAACTCTCTAACTGTGTTTGACAACATCATGGAAAAGAGAGATAAAGGAAAGGAAGGAAAAGAATGAGAAAGAGAGGAAAAGAAAAATAAAATTAAAAATTATGTTTGGTAATAAAATTTGTGATGTGAAAGGGAGAGAAAGAAAAATAAAATAAAAAATCTTGTTTGTTTAAATGAGAAAAATGGAAAAAATATAATTAAAAAGTGTATAAATTTACTATTTTATCATCTATATTTTTTATTAAAGTTTTTAAATAAAAAATATAATAATAAATTTAGTATTTATAATTTTAAAAGAGAATCTCTTCCCTCTAAAATCGATTCGATAAAATTGAAAATTTGATTTCGGAGATTGTTATAAAAACCCTTTATTTTCTTTATCTCTAATTAATTATTTTACTAAAACGTGAATAAATTTTTTAAAAACTCTTCATTTTTTTCCCTTTTTTTATCAAAACTCTCTGTCCAAATGGATCGCAAAAACTTCCCAAAGGTCGGTATCATTGAGTTCATTGAAAGAATCCAGAAGGGGACTGGATTGTTTATTAATGAGAATTTAATTTTGGAGTTTTTGGATTTTGTTCGAATTATGTGAGTTTTTCTGGATTTTGAAGATTTGCAGAGAGAGATTGACAGAGGGTTTTTTTTTTTTTTTTTTTTCCGGGAGGTATGTAATTTTTTGGGTTGGTACGTTATTTTTTGGGATTACTTGTTCGGCATGGGTAATTGCCACATTGAATGGGACCGTAAGATTTGATCTTGATTCTTTCAATGAACACAATGTCTCTTTTTTCACATATCTTCGTCCAAATACAAAATCCAGAAGGTGGAGAGCTTGAGAAACCCCAATATGAGATCGGAGATCTTCCGAAGAGAGAGAAGATGGGACCGTGATATTTTTTGAAGAGAGAATATATGATTTCATCTCAAGCGATGAAGAAAAAGTCGAGATATGTGTAGTCGCCATGGATATGAAACTTTGAGGAGCTTCAGCAAAACAGAGGAGCTTGAATTTCATGAAAAAAAAAAAAAACATATTGTTTGTAGAGCTTGAAGCTTTGAGGAGCTTTGTTCTAGCAAACTCAGAAATTAAAAAGCCACTTTTTCTCTATATAAAAAAAAAAGAACCTCACTTTCAATCTATAGCATTTTCCTAATTCAAACGACTTTGAACTTTGTGATGGGGCACCATTGAACATTCAGCAGAAACACAACTTTTTTATGCCTCGATCTCATTATTCACAGGAAGTTCAAGATCCTTGCCATCTTGATCACAGTCACAAACAAGACCATGTAAGAAAAAAATGGGTTTGCTGCTATCGGCAAGGAGAGGAGAGAGAAAGAGCAGAGAAAAATGGGTTTGCTACTGTTGGTGAGGAGAGGGAGAGGGGGAGAGAGAGAGAGTGAAATGGATTTTATTTGCTGTCATGGAGCTTGATTTCGACGGTGGCCATCGCTGAACACCAACAGAGGAGAGAGAAGGAGAGAGAAGAGAGGACAGTGAGAAGATTTAGGGTAATTTTGAAAAAAAAAAAATAATTTTTTAGGTCAACTCAATTTTTTTCGTGCGTGATTCTCCGATTATTTCCATCATTTTCTGATTTTTTGAAAAACACAGAAATATAAGTAGATATTTTTTTTACCATAAAGATAACATGTGAATTTCGATCAAATCGTTAAAAAAAATTAATTTATTTTTTAAAAAATTATTTTAAAATAAAAAATAATTATTTTTTAACCCAAAATTAAGATATATGTGTTGGCCGTTATGTCTGTTAATTATTGGTGACATCAGTCAACAAAAATTCAGGACTATTTCATTTTCTTCATGAATAAGGAAGGGATAGGTTCAAAATGGGCCCAAGCGGGCCTTGGGGGTAGTTATTTCCCACCTGCACCTGAAAGCAAAAACTGAAACAGCAATGAAGGGATCAATTCAAAGAACAATCCAGTCCCCTCATAGAATTCAATAGGCATCAAAGGAGCACAGATGGCCATAGAAAAAGTTTGTCTATTATTAGTCACTTTTGGTCACAAAGCATGGCACATGATGTCTGAATGGTCCTCCTACAATTAAAAAACCTCCACAAAATTCAGTGATCATCCCATATTAGTCTCCTCAAAAGTTGTTATAAGATCCGAAACTAAGAGATCCATTTGAGATTTTTACAACTCTCCTCTCTCTCTCTCTCTCTCTCTCTCTCTCTCCCCTCTACTCTCCTCCTTGACCAAATTCTCATGGCTGCTACTTCTTGTTTCTCTCCTTCTTCCACTTTCTCTAAATTAATTTCGACTCCAAATCGTTCATCAAATCCCACTTTTCTCCCACTTCTACGACGTGCTAATTCAGTGTCATCATCATTTGGATTGATCCCATTAAGATTGTCTGATGGATCTCAATCTAGTGTCAATCACATCATCAAGAATGCCATAACAATAGACTCTCCAATCACATCTTCCTCAAAAAACCAGAATGGCACCTTGTCATCAACAAAACCAACCATATTAGTTTCCGAAAAACTTGGTAATGCAGGGTTAGAATTGTTGAAACAATTTGGGAATGTCGATTGCTCCTATGACTTGTCACAAGCTGAACTGTGCTCCAAGATTTCTCAATGTGATGCGCTTATTGTGAGGAGTGGTACAAAGGTGACTAGAGAAGTGTTTGAGGCAGCACAAGGGAGGCTTAAGGTGGTTGGAAGAGCAGGTGTTGGTATTGACAATGTTGATCTCCAAGCTGCAACAGAGTTTGGTTGTCTTGTTGTTAATGCCCCTACAGCCAACACTATTGCTGCTGCTGAGCATGGCATTGCTTTGCTCTCCGCTATGGCTAGGAATATTGCTCAGGCTGATGCCTCTGTCAAAGCCGGTAAATGGGATTCTCTTTTTCCTTTTTCTTTTTAATAAATTTTAATCTTCTCTAAAATAGGAATCATTGATGAAGTTATGAATATGCATATAGAAAAATTGGTGACCTGTGAAGAATAAAATTTTGCAAATCGGTATCTTTATTATTATTATTATTATTATTATTATTATTATTATGGTCAGTGTATTTGTAGAATTAGCATATGGGTAAAGTTTAAATCTAAAGCTTATGCATCTATAATTTTTTTTTTTACTTGGATACGTAAATATTGCTAATGTTTGGTTTGGCATATATGCAGAGTTTGTGCTGTCCTTATCTTGAAAAGAAAAAGAAATAGAATTAAATTTTTGGAAATGTGCATGATTTTGTTTGGATGCATTTGTTAAATGTGAATAATTGCATGTTCTTGTCTTCTCCTCTTTGGATCTGCAAAAGATATGGGATCCAAAATTTAATATATGACAATCTTGTGTACCATAGATCGGCTAAAAGAAAAGGAAAATCTTGTCCATGGGTAGATTTGAAAAAAAAAAAAAAAAAACACATTTTCACAATGGGGTAAATTTTATGATTGCCCCTTAAAAAATTAAAAATAAAAATCTTGGTTTTTCTTCACAATTTTAAGGTAAGCCCAACTCTTCCTAATGTGAAACAAGTTTTCTAACATGGGAAAGAAAAAAATTTTCAGGAAAGTGGCAGAGGAACAAGTATGTGGGGGTGTCTCTAGTTGGGAAGACAATAGCAGTGATGGGGTTTGGCAAAGTAGGGTCTGAAGTTGCGCGGCGGGCAAAGGGTCTAGGAATGCATGTCATAGCACATGACCCTTATGCACCGGCTGACAGGGCTCGTGCCATTGGTGCGGATCTAGTGTCCTTCGAGCAAGCCATTGCCACCGCAGACTTCATCTCACTGCACATGCCACTCACCCCCAACACTTCAAAGCTTTTCAATGATGAAACTTTTGGAAAAATGAAGAAAGGTGTAAGAATTATTAATGTTGCTAGAGGTGGAGTCATTGATGAAGATGCTTTGGTGAGGGCACTTGATAGTGGAGCTGTTGCTCAGGTATGGCAATAGATTATTCTTTTCATGATAAAGATGATAATTTTGAATTACCTTCTCCCTTTTCAACCTTTTTTTAGTGGCTTTGGATCTTTTTCTTTTTTTGTTAGATTGTCTAATATCACATCACCTTTTTTGTTTATTAAAATATAATGGTTGAAAATTTCAATTCGACTTCTTCAATCTTACGATCTTCAATTGCTTCGATTTGTAAATATATAAAATAATTTACAATATATCTCTCTATAAGTTCAAACTTTTAATGTAGATAGTCATTTTATAAAATTTAAGATAATGTCAAAGCAAATAGTTTCATAAAATTTGGTTACCTTGCTTTAACATACCAAAAGAGGAGAAAACAAAATTGAATTTTGTAAAACAGGCAGCATTGGATGTGTTCACAGAGGAGCCACCACCTAAGGACAGCAAATTAGTACAACATGAGAATGTCATTGTCACACCTCACCTCGGAGCCAGCACGAAGGAGGCTCAGGTCTGAATTTTCTTAATTTCTACAAAATACACGAATCTATGGTCATATTTGGCAGCTAACAAGGAGCTCTGGGTCAATCCTATCATCTCAGGAGGGTGTGGCCATTGAAATAGCAGAGGCTGTTATTGGAGCTTTGCAAGGAGAACTTTCTTCAACTGCTGTCAATGCTCCTATGGTCCCACCCGATGTAAAGCTCTTTTGAAGCACATAGTCACTTTTGTTTATATTTTGGACGTTCAAAACCGTCTTTATAAGTTATTACAGATTCAAATGTAAGTAAATTTACACCTCGTAATGTAGCTTTTCACATATTTATTATAGGTCTTGTCGGAGTTGGCTCCATATGTTGTTCTAGCAGAGAAGCTTGGAAGGATCGCGGTGCAGCTAGTAGCAGGCAGCGGTATCAAATCCGTGAAGGTGGTTTACCAAACACCACGTGCCCCACATGACTTGGACACAAGACTTCTAAGGGCAATGATCACAAAAGGCATCATAGAGCCAATATCCAATTCATTCATCAACCTTGTCAATGCTGATTACGTAGCCAAAGAAAAAGGCCTTCGGATCAGTGAGGAAAAGCTTCTTAATGATTCACCTCCAGAGTCTACCCCGGTCCACTCAATCCAAGTCCAAATAGCCAATGTGCAGTCCAAATTCGACAGCGCATTGTCAGAGAAGGGATCCGAGATCAGCATTGAAGGGAAAGTGAAAGATGGTATTCCAATGCTAACATGTATTGGTTCATTTGATGTGGATGTGAGCTTGGAAGGCAACATTATACTTTGTAGGCAAGTTGATCAGCCTGGTATCGTTGGAAGAGTCGGAACCCTACTTGGAGAGCGCAATGTCAATGTTAGCTTCATGAGTGTTGGAAGGACCATTCAGAGGGAGAAGGCGATCATGGCCATAGGTGTGGATGAGGAGCCTGATAAGGATACATTGAAGAAGATAGGAGAGGTTCCTGCTGTTGAAGAGTTAGTTTTCCTCAAACTATAGGTTGGTAACATCAATGGGAACCAGATGCCTCTTCTTCGACTATTAGGTTCGAAATTCAAGTCTCTTTTTTTTCTCCTTTTTTCTATTAAGGCATATCCATCCCCCCTTTGTAAACCAATTTGAAAAAAGGAACAATAATGGATGACGATGAGACGATGATACTAATGAGTTATAACTCAACTAGTATTTTTCTTTTCTTTATAAAAATTTTAAATTTGAATCTTTTTACGTATAAAAAAAAAAAAAAAAGGACAATGATAACCACCGTCCATCAAAAGCATGTGCACTCCCTTCATAAATATGCATTGATGCGTTGGCCACATTATAGTGTTAAAGATTTCAACGTTTAGCTCAACAAACTTGCCTACAAACAATAATTTTATAGGGGGAAAGAGAGAGAGGGAGAGTTGTCTAATTCATATTCCTACTCTTCATTTTGGCCCATGTGAAATGTGAAGTCCAAAATGCACATGCCAAGTACCATACTTATTTCAACTCTACCAAAAGTTTGTCCCTCCACTGAGAGGGACTCCCTTAAGGGATGGTAGGACCAGACCGAAAAATTAAAGTCCGTCCTGTGTAAAAAATCCTCTTTTGTTTTTTTATAATGAGACTACGAACCAGAAATGTAAATATCATATGCCCATTTTGCAAAAGCTCTAGTAAAAGCTTCCCCTGTTTTTCATTCTCTCAACCACAACTCTCTGTTTGGTCACATAAACTCAAAATCAAGAGAGCAAGAGAGAGAACTCGAAGAATGGAAAAACAGATATATAGAAGGCTTTGTTCGTCTTCTTCTTAGATTTACAGAGATATAAGCTTTTTATGGAGCTTGAAGACCCATTAATATCATCTAATCCTTAGTGCTCTCTCTCTCTCTCTCTCACTAAATCGCATCTTATTATCTGTAAATAATTCCTTAAAAAATCCCATTTCCATAAACTACCATAAATTTGAGATATTGTTTACAGCTAGTCAAAAATCTAATCCACGAAAAAACAAGTAGAGAGGTTCTAATGGACCAGTGGCGTTTAATCGAACAGCTGGTGTTCGAGATGGAAAAGGGTTTTAAAGATTGGCGAGACCAGTAACTCACAATTAGGACAAAGAAAGAAAGAAGAGAAGGGTATAACGGGAATTGTTGATGGAAACCTTTGACGGAAAAATAAAATCTTTGGACAAGTTTCGTACCTTGTAAAGTTTCAGATGGAGAATTAAAGGGTATATTTTGAAGGTTTGCTCGAATCCGAGAGAGAGAGAAGATATATATATATATATATATATTTATATATATATCTGAATTGTTTGATCCAGAGGCTCGATCGTCAATGAGATCTGTCTTTGAGGAGGAAAAGAGAGTAATGTACGGAAATAACCAGTTTTTTTTTTTTTTTAATTTCTAACTTATGAACATATGAACTCGTGATATCTTAATATGGTATGTTCAACCCGTGACATGCTCCTATTGCATATTTAACATGTAATATAATTCCCTCTCCCCCCCCCCTCTCTCTCCTTCATATACATTCATACACAAAATATATCAATTCTAATACCTTATCTTTCCAATAACTCAAAATTCCAATTTTGAACGATACAATAATAACATTCTCATACCCAAATACATTAATTATCAAACACAAAATCATAACATAATATCATCTCCATATCCAAAATAAAAATAATATTCTCACACTAAACTACACTAATTATCATAATCAAATCAATAATACATAAACTCCACATCTCAACAGTACAACAAAAATAACAAAATAAATCAAATGTAACAAATTATATAGAATAAAACCAACATTCAGTAAAACATATTTTTATTAATGAAACAAAATATACAAAATATATAATATATAAAAAGATTTAACATCTTCTCCTAGTATAATATCTAACACCTAAATTTGGTCTAACATCTCTACTCTCGTCATGAGATAGTAAACTCAGATCATCTATCTGTGTGATTTGGGAAGGGTCTACATCATCGTACTGGGTATCAGTAAAAATTGAAGGAGGCATATCATACACAGGCCGTGCATCACCTCCCTCAACCTGTGTCAATCTCTCATCTATGTGAATATCGGGACAAACTCCCCTCTGTGAAGTCACGGAAGTGGAAAATTTAGGGAAATTAAATTGCAGGTGTGTAGGAAGACTAAAACTCTATATACCCGCTCGAAGGTCCCGCAACGTCCTCTGGATGCTGAGATGGTGTCAGTGATGCATGTCGTGGTGCTCTCCTAGGACGTGGTCTCCCTCGACGTCGTCCATGTCCTCGGCTCTCATCAGCTCCCTCGTCACCGTGTCTAGTCGGTCTCGGTCTCAAAAGATACGCCATGTCCGCTGTCAAGATTGAGATGGCTGAATCCACAAGCCCATGTACGTCGGCACCTCAGAGTCTCGAATTTGGTGCAAAACATCCCACTACAAAAAAAAAAGTATATATATAATAGTTGAATTAACAAATATAAACTATTGATATAAATAAAAAATAAGATGATGTACAATTATCATATAACCCAAAGAAGCTCATTTTCGACCAATAAATCCACGTGTAACGCTACGATATCACACAAAGTAGGTTTAGTCCACGGCTGGTCTGAAAGAAGTGTCTAGTAGCATTAAATGATCCAACATATGAGCCCAAATATCTACGTAGTTAGTATATTTAACCGACCAATCAGTCATTTATACACCACGCATAGAAATGTCGTGGAGTCGATTCTCAATATCACAGTGAATCGGTATAAACTGAAATCTACTGAACTGACGGATCACCATACCTAGAAAGTGCAACTCTACAATACTAAGGCAAATAAAAGGTATGCGGACATGCCAAATATGCCTCCCTACCAGACAATAGTTGGAGAGAGAAGATAATACCTTCTCAGTGTATAGCACCCAAAAGACCTGATCCAAAACCTGCCTATCAAATGCCTTTTTAAACACTCCCACCACGTGTGTAAGAAGGCTGGTGACATCAAAATCTGCATTCCACTGTAATGCCAGTAGACCATCTTTGTATACGTCTAAAGATCATTTAATCGGAGCTATGTATGGGAACCTCTCCCATACCCAAATCTATAAAAATATAAGAGCTCCCTCTATCTCATGCGAGGCTACACGTGTAATTATACAAAACTGTCTATACAAATAAGCTAAACACAGAACCTCAACTACATTCACCAGTCAAAACTAAATCATCTAAAAGTAATAAATACTATAAATGTACACAATATTCTGACTTATCATTAAACAAGACACTCTCGATAAGTAACAAAATATATGTCCATGTCCACTGTCTAATATAAACAGCATCTGTATCATGGGGTAAGCCACCAAAAACCTCTGCTAGCCAAGCCATACTCAAACTGTACCCTCGAAAGACCTCACATGGAGGTCTCACACCTAATAACCTCTCACACTCATCACCTCATCTGACCATCGTCGTTCTAGCTACTACAAGACTCTCATCTACACGTAAATTTGAGAGAACCTCAATGCCCTGTAGAGTGATAGTTAACTCTCCGTGAGGCATATGGAATGTATGTGTCTCCTGCCTCCATTGCTCAACTAGAGCTATAATAAGATGTCAATCGAACTGAATAAACCGTAGTTAAGTAACACCAAAAAAACCCAACTGCTTAAGAAGAGGAAGAATTCGCTCATCGTCATGAACATGGTCCCAACGTCGTAACAATACCTCACGTCTACAACAAACAAGCCATATCTAGTCATCTCCATCCCAAACCATGGAAGAGTGGTGTCGTCGTTATAAGCGTAAAAGGGTGTGATCTGTAGGTTCGGGATCCATCTACAAGAGAAAGAAGAAAAAAACACATTAATACTTAGAACAAAAAGACATTAACACAAATATTTAACATTAACACGAATGCATTAACACAAAAATGTTTCACATAAAATGTATTAGAACAAAAGACAAATTTTGCTTTCATGAGAAATATTTCACAAATACATTAACGCTTAGTACATTAATTGTTACACAAATACAATCAAACATTTGAATTCGTTTGAATTGGACAATTTCGTCGAGTGTGCTCCTGTCTGCCACAAAGTCTACATTTCATTTGTCTCGCGGATCTCTTCCTATTATAACATTCTGCACTACAGTTCCCACAAGATGTACTCGAAGATGATTCCCGAAAATCCATTTCGTTCTGATATCGAGATGATTTAGGTCTCTCTTTCTTATGTCTAAGTGAACTATCGTGGATGATGAATGGGTACGAACTTGTAGGTCATCCCGAATGGTCTCCCATCTCGTTCAAATCTCATCTCTTTCTTCAATTCATCACTAAAACTCAAACTATCGCATATCAATTTACAATCTTGGTCAAAAGTCACATAACCATCACCTCCGGGTGCAGTCGTTGTGAAGGGCATTCTGTTCTTCCGCCTCTTTTCCCGTCTCTTCTTCCTCATCAACATCATTATCCGCTTCTGCGAAAACAAGATTCGCTCTATATTCGATACTCGGGATTGGTACACTCTTTCATTTTCATCGCAAACTCCATCAAATTCAAAATATTGTTATCATTACTGATTGAAACCAATTCAAACCGTAAATAACCAAGTTGCATGTATGAGACGGGACATTTATGATAAATCTCCACATATTGTGTCATACGATTTATCCGAATACCCTTGCATACTAAAGTTACCAACTCATCAAAGTTTACATTATTTTTCACCATAATCAATTTTGTAGGACCACGGTCATTACAAACTCCATTCTCACCTGTCATAATTCACCATCTGTATAACACAACAGTCTCACCATATTTGTCATTTTTTTCTAAATATAAAAAAATTAAACCAATTAAGTACAAATCTAAACATATACTTATAACAATTCAACATACATTTGATATGCAACCAACATAGCGAGAATGAAGAAAAAAGATATTACTATTTACTAAATTTTCAAACATACCCTAAATTTCGACTCAATATTCAACAAACCCTAAAATTTTAAATTTATAATTATAATAATTCAATAAACATTCAACGAATATACTTAATTTATATCAATCTAAATTAATTAAATACTAAATAATTAATCAATTCATTAATATTATCCTAAACTCTAAATTTATAGCCTAAACCCTAAATTTATACTAAACATTCAAATTCTAAAACCTAAATCAAGTGGGATAATTTCAACAAACATTCTAAATTAATATCAATCTAATTTAATTAAACACTAAACAATTAATCAATTCATTAATATCATCCTAAACCCTAAATTTATACCATAAATTTTAAATTTATACTAAATATTCAAATGTTAAAATCTAAATCAATTTGGATAATTTCAATAAACATTCTAAATCTATATCAGACTAAATTAATTAAATACTAAACAATTATTCAATTCATTAATATCATCCTAAACCCTAAATTTATATCCCAAATCCTAAATTTATACTAAATATTTAAACCCTAAAACTTAAATCAATTTGGGTAATTTCAATGAATGTATACAATGAGCATTACATATATCATTCAACAAATATCAAGATATATTAAATTAAACATTTCAATTGAGTCAATCAAAAGTAAACATACATTATACCTTCAGATTCGTATAAGGACTTGTCACAGAAGTTTCAGCGAAACAATGCAAAAGGTTGCGTCTTTGAGAACAAGTGTTGGTTGTTGTTTCTTCTGTCGGGATGGTCACTGCACTCAGGTTGAAGATTAGGATTTATCGTAAGAGAGAAGAAAGAAAGAGAAAAGAGAGGAGAAAAGTATTGCGGGTGTAAATATGCGTATTTGTCGTATGTTGAATATGCGATAAAAGTAGGTAATTTTTTAAATTTTTTTGCTCCGTGAGATGCCTTAGAAATTTTTCGTGAGATGCCTTAGAAATTTTTTTTGAAAAGTAAGTTATTTCCCATTGCTCAAGAAAAGAGGTAGATCGTTGTCGTCATCCGACTATCCGACCATCTTTGGAGGAGTAGAGAGAGAGAGAGAAGAGAGAGAGACTTGAGAAGGAAAGCGAAAACCTGACTCGTCTTTGCCGCCTTTTCCCGTTAACTATTTTAGGCCCTGCGGCCTGCCCATAAAAATGGTGCCCGTTCCATCCTTTTTATTAGAAGGGACTAAAGCCCATGAGTTATATAGAAGGCTTTGTTCGTCTTGTTATTAGATTTACAGAGATATGAGCTTTTTATGGAGCTTTAAGACCCATTAATATCATCTAATCCTTAATCCTCTCTCTCACACACACACTAAATCGCACCTTATTATCTGTAAATAATTCCTTAAAAAAATCCCATTTCCATAAACAACCATAAATTTGAGATTTTGTTCACAGCTAGTTAAAAATCTTAGGACAGTGGCATTTAATCGAACGGCTGGTGTTCGAGTTGGAAAAGGGTTTTAAAGATTGGGGAGAAAAGTTACAGTCAGGACAAAGAAAGAAGAGAAGGGTATAAGTGGAACTGTCGATGGAAACCTTTGACAGAAAAATAAAATCTTTGGACAAGTTTCGTACCTTGTGAAGTTTCAGATGGAGAATTAAGGGTATATTTTGAAGGTTTGCTCGAATGAGAGAGAGGAGATATATATATATATATATATATATATGAATTGTTTGATCTAGAGGCTCGATCGTCAATGAGGTCTGTCTTCGAGGAGGAAAAGAGGCAGATCGTTGCCGTCGCCCGATCAGAGAGAGAGAGAGAGACGTGAGAAGGAAAGCGAAAACCTGGTTCGTCTTCGCTGCTTTTATTCATTAATTATTTTAGGCCCTGCGGAGGTCTCGAATTCAAAACTTTCTGTACCAAAACTTTCTGCTCCCGGCTTAACTTTTTTTTAAAAGGAATCCATGCTAGGAAATGAAGAATAAATATAAGTAGGACCCATCTAGAAATTTCATAGTTGTGGTAGATGAGTAAATGAAAATTTTCCGTCAGAAGAAAACTTTGGTGGTTGGGTTGTTGAGGGAGGGGAAGAAGAACACGACTGACCAATCATGAGCCGAAGGAGACGCCTCGAGTTCCGGTTAATGTTACCTAACTCATAGTTTGTAAAAGAGAGGACTCAATGTGGGTTTTTTTTTTTTTTTTTCCTTTCCTAAATGTGATCGTATCTCGAGTTATATTTTAAATACTCTGTCTGGTTCTTTTTAAGAGAGCTCTTCCGACTAGGGTTAGGGTACCTAGCATCCGCCCGTTGGTGAGAGAGGACTCGATGTTGTTTGTGACCAGAACTGTGACAGAGACTTCAATGCCAAAACCCCCCCGAGTCCCGCCAATATAATAGTTTATACGTTGGTCAGGATGCCAACTGGGGAACCAGTCATTGAGAGAAGGATTAGTAAGGCCTGAAGAGTAGTGCTATTTCTTGACCGAAATGGCTTTTAGAGGTATCATGAGTAGATGTGGCATTGCCTCTTTGGTGCTTTGGTGCTAATACATTTTTTCTTATTATTTGTTTTTAGTTCTGAAGAAAATTTTGTCTTTTTTAAAACTTTGTTTATAAATCTAATTATTAGGTCATTCAATCGATGTTCAATCCACCTTTTTTTGGGGGGGTGGGAGGGGGAGGTGCTGGAGAAGGAACCCTTATCCAATAATTACACCATGTAAACTTACTAGACAGAGAGAGAAACCTTAGAAACAAGGAAATTTTTCTATATGCTTGTTTTATAGAGAGGTTTGATCTATGATAGTTTTGGAAATTCACAAAGTTTCTCATCACCAGAACAATCATGCAGGGTTAAGGCCTCCTGTACTATTATTAGTTATTAGAATGGGCTGTCCTTGCTCTCATTTGTGTCATTGTCAAAAGTTGCTGCCTTCTTTGCCCATATGATGGCTAGATTGAGAATGCAAGTGATGCTCCATGAATTCTATGAAGATAGACTGATCAATTCAATCTGAAAGACACTATTCTAGCCTTTTCTTTCATAGTGGTTGACCAAAACAAAATAGCCCTTGAACTCCTAATTCATCAATTCAAGTCCAAATCCCCAGATCAGAACTAATTCTTCCAAAGACATTTATCAATAAGCACATGAAAGAGCATATGATAAATCAATTTAAGAGACTTTTTGTTGGTTCCTGCGCCTTGGAAAGGAAGCATCTAAGGAAGTACAATAATATTTGGTCAATAATGCAAGAATCCGAATCTGTCATTGCGATTTGTAAGGATTGCCCACTTTGCATATGATGAATGTGGCCTTCCACTTGAGTTATACCATTACAAGCAGCCTTTCCAGACTGTATTTTTGAAGTTTGTTCCCTGACATTCTCAATAATTTCAAGATAATTTTGTTCAAATTATTGTGCTTCTTGTACTAGAGGCCACAATATCATGGGGCATATCGATGAGTTGGTTGTCCTATGAATAACATGACTATGGCACTCGAAATCATCACATTACATGTTTTTTTTTTATTATTACTACAATCTCTGTGCATATATCCGTGTCTCTCCATCAGTGAATGCATGAAGATGCCCCAGATGGAAATTGTCGTAAGAGGCTGATATATGCGCAAAAGTGTGTGTACATATAAGAGTGCTCACACACACACACATTTGTGTAGCATCACGTCATCTGCAACTGCCCTTAAGCTTTGCATCATATACAAACAGCTAAATTGAAAATTAGGACAATGAATAATTCTCTGTGATTCAATTTTCTGTAAGATTTTAAGTCAGTTACAAGCCCGTAAGAGATAACATTGCTAAAATCTATACAATAATCTTTGTGTTCATATGTCAGAATTACAATAGATGACTTTAGGGTTTGGCTAGTATAAAAGTACGTTATAGTGCCCTAGTTATCCTCCAAGTTGTAGTCCCAGAAAAGCATTCCAAATTTAGAACGAAGGGAAGTACTTACTGAGGTTGTATGGGAGTGAGTAGAATTCTGCGCTTCTAGTGTCGGTTTCAAAAGACCTAAATTTCGTCCACCAATGCCTGCCACTGTCTTTTCGATGAGTGCTGTCCGTGAAGCCGAGAGTCAAGTCCAATAGGAATGCAACAATAGCAGCAACTGTTGCTGGAGATGTGAATATGACTTGCATAATGTCGTTAAACTGCACACGGTGATGGTCTAAATGTTAAATTTGTGCCTTCTATTGCAATACAATATTATTATTAGCTATGGTTGAAGTAACGTACCCATCCAGCGCCTGTGTGAACAGGACCATGACGAGAAACAATAACACTCTCATTGAAATATTGCGGCACGGAAAGTCCAAGGAAAAGTGAGAAACCAAGTATGAACTTTGTTCTGAAGCTATTCAAGTTGCAAAATTGAAGCAGACCGAGACCTGCAGAAGCTGCTCACACCAAAGCATGACAAATCATAGGAGTGTCTAAATGCAGTGTTCTAAGAATGATTTTGCATAAACTCACTCATGCATTTAAAGCATGACAAGATTTGATAGATTTCGTTATGCTTCTGGAAACTGAAATTTTCTTGCCAAAAATATTGACTGCCTAACAAAAGTCAAGTAACTATTTTTTCTTCAGTTAAAATACAAGTGATGGAAGCAGCAAAGAGCCATTAAATTATCAGTATTAGGTCTTAAAGTTGAACCGTTTTGCTCCAACATATACAAAACAAGAATTGTTGTGCTTCAACATGAGCTATTAAAAAGCTAAGCAACTTTAACCCACAGGCATGCACCTTGCTGCAACTGATAGTTCATATGTTTTATCAGTAAGAGAAATAAGATAAATAGGGTCAGAATCTTCTGGACGGAGAAAACAAGAGGAAGTACTCAGAAGCACAAACATTGGAGAGAACAGAGAGTGAGATTTAGTTTGATCATGCTTAATAAACTCTTCATAGACTAAATGCAAAGGTAGCTTGAAGCATCGAGTGTTTTCAATAATAGCTAATGTCTGACCATTCATGCATCAAAATTGGTTCCGGGGTATGAATGCATGATGCCAATGTCACGGTTAAACCCTAACATTGGACCAAAACAACTAAATCGTGAAGAAGTGAAGGAAAATTTCCAATCCCAATATGGTGAACACAAGCAACCAACAAAGAAATGAAGGATATGACTAACTATTAAGAGAAATATTGGAGAACTTGGGAACAAGAAAAGGAAATGCTGCATCCTCTGGGCCATTTTAATGATAAAAAAAAGCACCATTGGTCAGCGACAGTGAACCTTAAAGAAGCTCATGCATGAAGCCCATGGGACTTGAACTCTTAGGGAATAGAAGCTCTTTAATCATTGGATGAACAAAAATTAAAATAGGATGGGCAATAAAAGTGAAACAAGTCACACTAAATTAACTTACTGATACAGTCAAACATGTTAGCATCTGCCTCCCGCATTCCAATTACGATAAACTAGAATGATGAAGCAATACTTACAGACATAGGCAAAGAAAACGCAATAGAAAGCCGCAAAAATTGGCAGGGGAATAGAGGCAAATAGGGCTCCAAACTTTCCTGGTTGATGGCACAAAGCAAAGGATATCAGCACTAAACAGGCTCAATCACATGTGGCAAACATGATGGAAACACAGCAGAACAATTAAAGGCCATGAACTATATAACGAACCTAACACAGAGAAGAAGAGCATGAACCCTGCAGACATCATAATTACTCTTCGACTTCCAATTCGTGTCATTGCCAAGAGACCAGCATTTTCACTACAAACATTCAAAAACACAAAAATCATACAATGTCACCAGCATGAAAAACAAATTCAAGAATCAGGGTATTCACTCTCTAATTAGAATTTTAGACATAGTAAGTGGATATTTTCAAGGTGTGAGAGTTGAAAATATGATAATTTTCTTTTTGATCCAAATGCTTAGTTGGCTGATGTCTTAAGTTGCGAAATAATGTGATATGTGCAATTGACCAACCATACAACCAAATTTAGTTAGGCTACAGTTTATACAATTTAGTTGAATTTCACCTACCATAAGTCTTTACTAGAATGAAGCAAGTTAAAAGAAGAACCAAAAGTGTGATTACAAGTGCTTTTATCTAAGTTAGAATGTTCTGTGTTGCTCCCACATTCTTAAATATATGGAGCTAAAAGACTTCACTGCCATAAGTGCAGCTAGAAGGGGCAGCAACAGAAGTCACAACATGAACCTAATCAATGCCTTTTTCAATTACTAACAAGAAATTCAAGTCATTACACTGATGCAGTGGAACCGCTCACCGTACCAAACATGCCATCCAGTAAAATGCTTATCCCCTGGGAATGAACAAAACTGAGACAATGATTAGGAACACTGGTAATAGATAGTAAGGAAGCCAGAAGAGATAAAAGGAAAAACTGAGAAATGAGAAAACCATTATCACCTGCCAACCAGCACCACGACTGATAACCGATGGAGGTACTGGGGTGGCTTTGCCATATCTTGATGCTGCAATAAATGTACCTGTAGACTGAAAAGAAAAGGGAGAGTTCATTGCAGCATCTTATTGATGCTAATCATCTTCACCTTTATATATCATTCTAGAAAGGAACAAGGGCAGAGAAAGCACCCTTGCCACCGTGTCTCAGTATTACACTCATATGTTTATTGTTATACGCAGAACCTATAGACACTTATAGAAATTAAATGGCTTCATCAGTTGATTGGAAAAGGTTAATGAATCATCAGACAAATAAAATATACATCTCAAGGTCCACAATAGACACACCTCAATCAGAGCAACAAAAGAAGCAGCCATCATTGCAAAGGCTTCACCAGCATTAAAACTTGGACTTCCCCATTGGAATGGGTATGGAACCTTTAGCCTACAAGAAACAAGGCCAATATATCCCCCATAAAAGGAGGGAGAAACGGTCAATTGTGCAGTGAAGTCCTGATGATATTACATGGAAAACAAGGGAATCATCATGGACAAATCCACAAACAGCTTTCATGAGTTCCAATTCTAGAAATACGCAGTTTGTTTGCTGATTGTCACCCAAAGAGGGCCGATTTTATGTATTTTGATGCTTCAGATTTGATTTAATAACATGAAGGTTATATTGAATAGTTAACACCATATAACTTCCTGAAACACAACATGCACAGGGCCAAAACTTACGGCATCCATATAAAATTGGTCTCTCTGCCCCATTTTGAGCAACATATGATAGTTAAAATTGAGAAGCTAGCTTTCCATCCACTAATAGGTCTTTCAGCCCAGAGTAATAACAACTTGACCCAAATCGTACTCTTAAGAATAGAAAATTAAATAAACAATGAAAAACCTTCTTGGTTAAGAATGAGTTATTTTCGCAAAAGTGGGTTACAATTTTCCCAAGTCAGTTCTTATGAATCCTAGGACCATCAACATTGTCAAGACCATCATTTTTCTGAACAAAGTGCATGATAATCAAGGATCTAGAGGCAGTATAACTATTTATAGACTTGCAAGACAAATATCACTATACTGGAAACAGTACAAACACTACCTATAAATCTATTTGTGAGCATGTTATGTCTATTGTCTCTATTTTTCCTCCCTTTTCTTGAGAAAGTCTTTTGAGGCTAGAAGTTGTGATTCAAATGCACAGCTTCACAATATGCTAACTCCCTCCGTCACTTGGCAGCACAAGATCAACTAAAACATCTCTTTTTAAAAGATTTCCTCTGAGAGAAGCACTTGTTCAAAATATTGCCAACAGACACTAATTAAGGTATCCATGTTTGTGCATATGTTAGTATATGATGGGCATTGAGAAGAACACATAAGAAAAATCAACTTATGAAGTATGTTTGAATAAGCTCACCAGGGTGCAGCTTTAAGAAGCCCTGCACGATCAGTTCTGCAACTTAATTGAGTGGCTTCAGGTCTGCTATTGTATGCACCAGCTGTAGTTAGAATTTGTGCATATACCCACACAATTATAACTGTGAGAAGAACAGCAAACCGACGAAAAAAAGATCCGTTTGACTTCAATGAATGAGGAAGATACTGCAAAAGAATAATCACCCAGAATGTAAGACAAGTTCAACAGGATCCCACAGATATAAACTTAAAACAGGAGGAATAAAACAGAGGGTTATTTATTCCCTTATTGGATCTGTGTTTTTCCCAATTTTCTGGTTCTTAACAGGGGCTTAAAAGCTTGTTTAGCAACTTTTGGTAATGGTAAGCAAACCATACAGAGTGGATGCCAAGGACTTGAATGGTAAAAAGAAAATAAATGAAAACATAACAAAACGAAACGACTAAGAGAATGGTTCACACTAAATTATCATCAAAATGAACAATTAAGAAAAGAAAAAAAGGAGAACCAACAGGTTACGATCCTCTCTTTACTATTCCTTTTGATCAATTATCCTCTTCTTTGGTAGGGTTTACAAGTGAACAAATATTGATGCATAATTAATTAATAAAAATAATTCTTACCTCAGAAACCAGAACAAGCAAAATTAAAGCAGGAAGCCCAACTTCAACACATTTTGCCAGCTGCAAGCAGCAACAGAAAAAATAATCAACAATGAATCAAACTTTGGCTGATTATGCCATTAAACTAAAAAATGGCATTAAGAAGCATAGCTAATAGCATCTAGACTGTGCCTGCACTGCATATGCCAAAGCAATGTATAATATCTGAATGATTGAAAACTAGACCTACTAAATCTAATTTGAGATTTTCTTCTCAGGCCATTCCTGCAATGGCACTCAATAGAAAGCAAATAATTGGTTGTCAACAAGCGAAACCCCTATGTATCCATTGTGCATAGGGTTCCTGTAAAATCCAATTAAATTGGTTTCAATCCAACAATCTGTCTTGGCTAATAACCTAATTATTCCTGTTTGAACCCATAAAGCAAATTCTATTTATGCACCCCGTGCATTCTCATGCATTAATTTAAACTCTTTCACCTTAACAGGATTTTAGAATCACTTTTCTTGGTTGAAGTCGCAAAATTGACTCCGTTTGCAGAACAGGTTTTATGCCAGTGAGAACAAAATGTGCAGACCCACAATGTAAGGCTTTAAGTCAACTCCATGACAATGAGGAAAAATATCATTAAGTATATAATCCAACCACCAACAGTTGACAAAGAGATATTCATTGAAAGCAAATGGGGAGAAAAAAAAAATGACGAGGGAAAGAGACAAAGAAAAACGCAACATTTGTGTGCAGTGTGATCAACAACCATTTGATCAGCATAAACACAAGAATAACAAGGCATTTAAAAAATCTTACCTGAGGAAAACCAAGTTGATAGAAGCCAAGGCCAACAAGAGTTACAAGAGGAACTGCAGCAAGTGGGCTCAGAAACCTACATCAGCGATAATGACACGAAAAATTATTTAATCAACACTGGTAAACATTGATTTCCTCAAATCCATAAGGCCAATCCTGAAAGTGTAGAAAACCCACCTAAAGATGATTCTCCAGAAGCCAAAGAAACCAATAACTATTGGAAGAAATGAAGCACATATTAAAGCCCCTTGAATTCCTCGCATAGATTGAAGAAACCTCTTTTTTTTAAAAAAAGTCAGTCATATCGATTACACAGATAACAACAATGACAAAATCATTAACATACATTAAACAATATCAAAGGCTGGTTTGGAATTAAATTTTAAATGGAAACTATAAATGGCAATTCTAAAACATATTTATCCAACAATGACTGGGATGATAGCCGGAATAAAATCATTTCTACTAATGTTAGAAACGCCCTCTCATGGCAAACTAAAGGTCAAAATCAATGGATTGGAATGATTTCATTTTCAAGAAAAAATCAATCCTTTTGGACATATAATACATTTACTTACAAATACAAATTAAGTCATTTCATTTCATTTACATACAAATGCAATAATAGTTTTACTTACAAATACAAATTAAGTCATTTCATTTCATGGACCGAACAAAACTGGCCAAAAATCGATACTACAATGATTCTTCGATTTGTATAGCAACATCGGTGTCAAATCAGGCACGGCATGGATATGGTTATAGCATATGAGTTTTGTACTTCATTCTGATAGAAATTTTATCAAAATGATAATCATACCCATGCCCAACAAACTCTTGCTCCAACACCCGTGCTGAAACCTTGTAACATAGCACAAAATTAATTGAAAATTAAGCAAGTAATTACCTCATGAGGATCCATGATAAACTTATATCTGCTTACCTGATGAGGATCTGTGATAATGTTATATCTGCTTGCAATAGCAATGGAAACCACAGGGATCACAAATGCAAAAGAAGCCCCCATCACCACAGGAAGCCTAGTCCCAAAAAGGGTCTGCATTAATGTGTTGATTCCAGCCGCAAAGAGCATTGTTTGAATAACCGCAGCCTTCTCTTCCTATAACAAAACACAAACCCTAAAAAAGTCATTTGCTCAAATTTTTGGAAAAAAATAATTATGTATATAAAAACCCTAAAAATGCCAGTTGCTCAAATTTTGGGGAAACTTAATTATCTATATATAATTAAGTAATAGAGAGAGAAATCACTTACATTTCCACCACCCATTTGAGGAACAACAGTAGTGGCGATTAACACTGTAGTCCCAAGCATTAGAACATAGTGTTGGAAACCCAATATGACCGCTTCGGCTACATCAATTAAGACATTGCAAAAATCAGATGATTATGGCATTTTCCTAACCCTAATTTAATTTAATTGTACTTATTTAATTAATATTCCTTTGTGAAACGGATGAGTAAACATTATTTTGAACGCTTAGACAGAGCAACTGAGAACATGAAATTGATTGGTAAATCCATGGCTCAAAATCAGATTATAAAAAGCATTTTTCATAACCCTAATTAATGGGAATCAACATTTTATTAAAAGTTTACCCTTTTTTTTTTTCAAAAAAGAAAATCATTTGAATTCAAATCAAAATTCCTTTGAGGACTGAATTAGAGCCTTTGATTTTGAAGATCATCGAGAAGAAGCAAACAAAGAAATTGATACCGAAGTAAATGGACTGGAGCAGAGACTGGTACATGAAAATCCATATTCAACTGAGAGAGAGAGAGAGAGCGAGAGAATGCGACTTTGATTCTAAAAACAACTTAGAAAGAAGCAGGGAGAATCTGAAAGGAAATTGTGAGGGAGACAGAGAGAGCTTGCTATTCAAAACAACAAAAGGAAAGAGAATAAGAAGGAATTCAAGAGAGACCCAAAAAAAAAAAAAAGAAAGAAAAAAGAAAAAGCGCGGGAAAAGGAATTGATGTGAGAGAGAGATGAAGGAAAGAGATGGGAGTGGAATTAGCACCACGTAGCAGAACTCATGGAAAACTGAGAGAGAAAGAAGAAACGTGACAGGCATTGCTAAAGAAAACAGGACAAAAACGCACACAGACATCAGCCGAGAGAGAGAGAGAGAGAGAGACTAACGCCATGGAGGAGGACTATTGACGCAGAATTCAACACCAGGAAGCTGATCCTTCACAGGGTGCGGTTGAAAATCATCCGACTTTGCTCCTCCTCCACCACCGCCACCACCGGCTGCCATTTCACTCTTTCTCACTAGAAACAAACAAACTCAAAATGTATTTTATCTGTCCTCTGTTTTTCTATAAGCTGATAATGAATGAAACAGAGAATGTAAGAAAAAGAGAGAGATGGAGATTGAAATGGAGAGAGCAGCAGTGAGCGTATTAAAAAACAAAATATGATGAGGGGAGATAAAGGACAATTAGGCGGCGACGTTTTGACTGTAATCAACCACCTGCAGAGAGAGAGAGAGAGAGAGAGAGTAATTTGTAAAATTTGAAATCAGCTTCGTTGGAGTTGGTAAACCTTCCGTAGAAGAATACTCCACATTGCTAATCTCTCTCTCTCTCTCTCTCTCTCTCTCGTCGTTGCTTATATTATGATTAGACTAGGGATGACAGTTCTGTGCTTCTGGCTTTTCCGCGCACGGCATTTCCCCTCAACTCCTCTGGTTTTAAGTCCCTTTGCTCACTATTTCATGTAAAATACCTAACTTACCCTTTTTTGACCTTATAATTCGCAAATTTTTATATTTCTTTTCTTTTCAAATAAAATTTAAAAAATTAATATATTTATCTACTAAATCAACTATAAATTGATTTTTTTTAAATCTTCAATCCTATTTATAAACTCTGTATTTAAAATTATTTTTTCTTTTTTATTGATAATTTATTGATAATGTTATTTAAATGGTTCATTAGTCAGGACCCCCCCCCCTTGGGCATTTTTTTAAAAAAACTTTTTCTACAATAAAAAAAATTAGAGAAACTACCGCTTGAGCATTCTCAAGGGACATAAAATTTTAAAAGAGAAACTTTTTTTTTTTTTTTTTTTTTTTTTTTTTTTTTTTTTTTTTTTAAAAGTTAGGCTTTTTTACATAAAGAAAAGGAAAACTAGAGGAACTTTTATTTCTTTACTGTGTAACCTTTTCTAATGAAAATATCTGAATTGATAAAATTATCTCAAACTATTTTACTATTACAATTTTATTACTTATATAAACAAAAATATTTATTTTTTCATATATATTATTAATTTAACTATTTATGAAATTGTCCCCCAAAAAATTATATGAATTTTAAGTTTCTATGAATATTTTAAAATTTTTATAACACTATTTATTTTATGATTTATTTATGAAACTTTAATATAAATTATACTCTGTTGTGATTTCATTAACTATTAGTGTTTATATAAGTTGTTTTACCAAACAGTATACTTACAGAAAATAGTTTTAATTAAAATTATAAAAAAAAATTGTCACTTAAATTTTAAAATTTTTATCTTTCACATTGTCTTATAAGTAAAAAGAATAAGAGTTTTTAATATGAAAAATAATAGTGAAAAAAAAAAGGCTAGGCCAAACGAGCTTGAAGTGTTTTTTTTTTTAGAGATTTGTTTCTGTATATACTTATAAGAGATATTTAAAAAAGTTAATTTTAAATTATCTTAAATCTATTTCCGTGATTAACCCTAATAAATTACAAAATTAATGAAAAATAATTAGATCATAATTATAATTTTTTCTTTGGTGTAAGTGGGCATCTACCATTATTACAAAACACCCATTATAGAATTTTAGCTAAATCCATGTTAGAAATTAATTAATTTTTAAACTCATAACAAAAATAGTAATTATAACTCAAATTATATGCTTCATAAGTAAATACAAAAATCTTATTTTGATAGAGAATACTACCCATATTCCCTTACCCCCCAAAAAAAATTACCCCTAAATAACTCTTTAGTCCAAAATTGATTTTTCAAAGTCAATGAAAATTTGGGATTTCTTTTGTTTATTCTAAAGTGATTAAAATACACAAATTGAATTTGAATCTAAAATCAATTAATTTTACTACAAAAAGATAAATTGATAATTAAAACACCTACAAATAAAGTTTTCTACTACTGCCCTCTTAGAAAAATTGAAAATTTTTGTGTGTGTATGTATATGTATATATTCGTATTTGATCATTGGTACTCAAATTATCCCACTATTTTTAATTTTTAAAGCTTTAACTCGAAATTTTAATTAAGAAAATTTAATATTCTATCGTTAGATCCATAGAATATTTGGAAGGGGTGTGTGAGTGTTCGTGTGTTGGATTTTGTAGATAAGGTGAGAAAATTACAGACATGGTCGAATCCATTTTTTTCCACCTCCCTTCTCAAAAATGGCCATAAAGGCATCATTGGTTGGACCACATAGTAATAATCACTAAGAGTACCAATTAAGGTATGGTAAGTTGAACTACCCGCTTAAGGTAAGATTGCTATTCATGTTCCATTTGATAGAAGGGACTAGGCTATTAATACCATAAGTCATCAAAAGTAGATGTGGTGGGTCAAGGTTGGAAGGCACTTGAAAAGAAATTCTAAAACCATCTTTTTGTAATTTTCTTGAATTTAATAAGTAGTGACATAAAAACAACATTTTTCGTGATGTAAAATGTGAGAAAAAAAATCCATGAAAGTATAAAACAAAATACACCGAGAAGTTATCTAGCACCAAAAAAAAAAAAAATCCAAACTTCATAACCTTTGTTTTGTTCCCAAAGTTTTTTTTTTTTTTTTCTTTGATTATAGAGAGATTTAAATATAAAATTTTTAGATTGAGGGAAGGGGTTATGATCACTAGAGTTTCTCCTCGAAGACTTTTGATCCCAAAGTTGACCTTAGGAATAATCGTCCTAGAAAGTGCACATGAACATATGATCATATGCGTGTTCTTCAAGGGATTTATATTTGGTTAAAGGAGATTAATATATATGAAAAGGATTTTATATTGATGACTTGCACAATCTTCTTACTTCTTGTCAATGGGGAGTTGGTTCCAATTATTTATTTTTAGAATAATACTGATAAATTAAAAAAATAAAATAATAATACCTTTGATAAATATATATTTTATTTTGGGTAAGAAGACTTGTATAAATTTATCAACAATGTGATTCTCTCCTTTCAGACTTTTTCCTAACATGAAACAGAAAAGTACTATTAATACAAATTATAAATAAACCCATCGCTCTCTCTCCCGGTGAGGCCTTTGCCGGCCCAAAGCTCATCATGGGTCAAGTAGATCGAGCAAACTGGATTTTCTGGTTTTGCTTGAAGTTAATCTGTCAGCAGAAGCAATGATGCATCATCTGTCGAAAATATTGTAAAATTCAGTGATTACGATACGTGAACATTAGAGAAGGGTATTTTGGTCATTAAATTATTTCCTTTTTTCTCATTTTAATTTCATTAAATCAGCTAATATTCTTTGCTTTCAAGATTCTAGATCTTCAACGCTCACATCACAAACACTCTGGGCAACGTCAAGAAGAAAAGACTTGGGAAGTCTCGAATGTCACTCCCTCTGATCCGATGCCAAATGACCAAAAACCCCACGCGGCACAACTGCAGCTTTCAAATGAGATATTTTTAATATATAAAACAAATCATGATTAAATATTTTTTTCTTTTTCTTTAGAGAGCAAAATTTGAATCAACCATCTTTGGCAAACTCCTAATCATGGGATTTAGGAGACAAAACAATTATATTTTTGGCTCACTTTCAAATTATTCTCGTAAAAGAAATATCATAGGTCATTCAGTGTAATGCAAAATAATCGTATTTTTATCAAAAATAATTTAAAAATAAGATTAATATGATGCTAATATCATGCAAAGATCGATGTAATGATAATATGGTGCTAATCTAATAATCAAACCCTTTAATCGATGATAATTTGAAAAATGACCTTTTAACGCTATTACAAGAATTCTCCCCATGACCAAATTATTATTTCGAGCAGTAACTGAGCCACATTGAAGAGTGTGGGGGCAATTGCTCTCACTAAAAAAAAATTATTAAATTTTATATATTAAATAAATATTTACCCCCACATAAAACAAAATTGCACCCACACTTAAAAAAATTTACCCCCATATAAAAAAAAATTATGTTTGTAGCTTAAAAATAAAATATTTTGACCGATAAAAATATTTTGCCCCCACAAACTTCGGTCCTGAGCCGCCACTGATTTCGAGTCATTCTCATAATTACTTAAACCAAAACTTTTGGTCAATAGTTAGAGCTCTCATACAAAAAATTTTAAAAAAGACCCCATTTGTAATAAGCTATTTTAATTATAATAAAAACTTTTATCGATACGCTAATACTTGATTCGAATAATAATTATCTTATTAAAATAATTTTACTATTACAATTCTACCAAAATGTTCATTTTTTGAACGATGGGTCGAAAGCATGTTACAACATAGAATTTACTTAATTATACTCAAATTTAAAATTATTTGTGGAGAAAAGTGCAACAAATCTATTTGAGTTGATACCTTAGTTGTATCAAATGTGGCATTTAGGTTTGATCTAATTGAAGGTAGGTGAAGTTAAGCTATCAACCGTTTATCTCCTTGTCCCTGAAAATTCTTCCAGAAAGCCTATTGTTTGTTTGTTTGTTTTTTTTTTTTTTTTTTTCCTCTAAACTTTTGCTTATTGCCATTTGACCATATGTATTACATGAATCACAATGGGAAAGATTTTGTCACCTCACACCATAGCCCTTAGCCTGTATTTCTTTTTTTGGTACACGATAAGACTCGAATTCGAAAACTTTACAAGAAAGAGGAGAGCGATATCAATAAAGTTATTGCTCATAGCCTGTTTTAATAAACCAGTCTTACACAATTGCTTTTCCTCTTCAGCCATACATATGTAGTGCAATAAAATATTTTCAATTTTTTGAATTAATAGGAAATATAATTAAATTTTTGCTACATTTAATTTTTAAAAAATATATATATATATAAGATCTAAATTTTTAATTGTATTCTTCGAACATATTCTCCCTGTTTTAAGTTGATTATGAACATTATTAATTTGGATTTAAAATAGAATAATCTCAATATGAACAATTATTATTCCAAGTCCAACTAAGTTGTTGGGGGGTAGTCTTATCTGCCCCATCTAATGCCTTATGCTTGAGAGGTGCACGTTGGGAAGTAATTACAACAAACAAACCATAAAATTAAGAACTTGATTGTTTCGGAGTGATTTTTAAGAAAGTTGACAAAAACATATGACCAAACCAAAAGTTTGTGAGTTCTTGTCAAATTGCTTCGCATACCTGCAATGATTGTCTTTTTTTTTTTTTTTTCCTTTTGATTATATCAAATACAAAATCATCGAATTGAAAGAGGGTGTTGTGATCACTAGACTGTCGCTTAGAACCCTGCAATGATTGTTGTGAGCATGCTTCATGCTTTCTTTGTATTTTTAACCCTTTACCAAAATCTCTCTCTCTCTCTCATGATATTAATAATATATTTTAATTATTTTTATAATAAAAGAAATTTATAAAAACTCACTGTTATCAAACATAATAATAGCTTAACCGATAGAATATCTTATAAATAGTTTAATTTTATTTTATAAGAGTGTATATCTTATGAAAATATTTTATAAATTTTAAAAATTTATAAACTATTCAAAATAAGTTCATCTATGACTCTTAATCTACTTGATGCACTGGCATATGAGAAGAAAGGTTAATTAGCCCAATAGGCGGAACCAGCCAATCTAGCAACCTTTTTCACCATCTTAGCACATAAAAAGCCCAATTGATCCGCACTATTTGTGGCATTGGGCTTTGAAATTCTTGTCCTACATAATTTTGGGCCAAACAAAGCTTACTTTACTCCTTGAACCCAATCCAGCCGTTCAAAATAAGATCTAATTATATCTTTTTTTTGTTATAATAGAAATCGAATATCGAATCATGGAGTCGAGGGAGGAAGATTGTTATCACTGGATTATCCCCTTTTTTTTTGACCAATCCATATCGAGAGTTATATTCTGATTAATTTAATTCAAGTTACTTTCATATCTTCTTTAGGGAAAGCTCTCCCAACGTAATTCTTTCCATTTTCAAGATTCGAATTCAAATTTTGGTTAAGAGATTTAGTGTACTTTCCATTAACTCGCCAATGCTTCATGCATTTAATATATATGATGTGATTATAATTTATCTGATATTTTATAGATAAATATGTTTGAACAAAGTTAGAGAAAAGACATAAGACCCTTGACCCCTTGCTCCATGCTCCATAACCAGTAAGAGGTGACCTTGAAGATACTAATTTTGCATGCCTCTTCATTTCCTTCTTGCCTCTATTGGGAAAAATAATTTGATTCAAACTATATTAAATATCGTGTTAAATTATTAGAACTAAAAACTTAACAAACTGAAATTGAAATTTAGAATGAATTAAAATTATACCTGATTCCATAGCCGAAAACTGAAAAGAATGAAATCTTGATTCGACATTCGTTTGGGCAGAATCTTGGGATAGCCTTTCAGATTAAATGTATTCTCACATAATCTCTTTATATGATAGGAGTATTAGGGAGAATAATGATACGTTGACCTGGAGATCATAACCCTATTTATAGCTGTAAGGATGACTTTATTTCCAAATTCATCACAGAATTTGCATATTTAGTTTATTTCAGTTATCTTACCGAATTCACATGAATTTAGGTAATTTTCCTACTATCATTAAGTCATCTTTCGACATTCCTTATTTAACCCATCATAAATAGCAAATGTCCATTGGAATCTATACATTTATTTATTTTCATATTCTTTGAGATATTTAAACTCAAATTACCGAATTTTTTAAATTTACCAGATCACTTTCATATGTGCTTAACTTATGGGTTTGACACTATATAATGTATAATTATTTAAACATATAAACTCAATATTGGATTAATGATCCAACAATCTCTCATTTTAGGTATATGTAAAATCTTATAATTATATAATTGCAAAACAATTGAATTAACTCAACTTTTCTGTCAATATTAAAATGTATGTGCAACCAATCCAGTCCATCAATCAAACCAATTTAGGATCAAAGCAGCTTTTGTTACGTTTATTTCGTAGGTCAACCCTCAATGGTCACATAAATTGATATAACCGAATGACATGGATCATAATATGGATGCATAGTATAGAAATTTTATGTAATGTGATATTTAACATGCCTATTTCCAACTAGTCATTTTTAACGAGATCATACTAATTCAAGTGTGAATAAAAGCTGAATCTTTATTTCTACAGAACTTAATTGTAATAATTGAATGTTTACATCAATAGAGAATTAGTAATTACAAACTCCCACTAAAACTGTGCATCCTTAAGTGGCATTACGCCCATACGAGTAACGTGCTCAAGGAATACTTTGGGTGGCAAACCCTTTGTAAGCGGATCTGCAATCATGGAATCTGTTCCTATGTGCTCTATAGATATTTGACCACTCTATACTCTTTCTTTAACAACTAAGAACTTGATGTCTATGTGCTTGGACTTTGTCAGGCTCCTATTGTTATTGGAATAAAGGACTGTCAATTTATTGTTGCAAAATAATTTGAGTGGTTTGTGAATGCTATTTACCATCCGTAGTCCCATGACAAAATTTCGTAGTCATATTCCATGGTTAGATGTCTGATGACATGCTATGAATTCTATCGCCATTGTGGAAGATGTTATAAAAGACTGCTTAGCACTCTTCCAAGAAATGACTCATCCTGCTAACATATAGATATAGCATATTGTAGATTTCATGCTATCTTGGCATCCCGCAAAGTCGGAGTCAGTATATCCGGTGATTTCAAGCCGTTCCGACCTCCGATACATGAGCATATATTCCATCGTTCTCTGTAGATACCACAAGACCTATTTGACGGCTTTCCAATGATCTATTCCCGGATTGCTTAAGTATCTGCTTAACATTTCTGTAATGTACACAATATCCAGACGTGTACATATCTGAGCATACATCAAACTCCCTACTGTTGATGCATAGAGAATCTTTTATATTTCTCGTTTTTCAATGTCATTTTGGGGCATTGTTTGTGACTAAATTTGCCTCATTTAGCCATAGGGACACTTGGTTTATAATCTTACATGTCATATCTCTTTTAAGATCTTTTCAATATATCCCTTTTGGGACAATTGTAGAATACTTTAAGAACGATCTCGATATATTTGAATATCCAATACGAAATAACTTTCCCCAAAATCTTTCATATCAAATTTCTTAATGAGAAAGATCTTGATTTCATGCAATAGGTTTTTATCGTTACTAGCAAACAATATATCATCGACATATAAAACCAGAAAAATATATTTATTCCGACAGAACTTATGATATATACATTCATCAACTAAATTCATCTCAAAACCAAATAAGATGATCACTTGATGAAATTTAAAATATCATTGTCGAGATGTTTGCTTTAGTCCGTAAATGGATTTCTTAAGTTTGCAAACCATAGTTTTTGGATCTCCCGACACAAAGTTTTCTGGTTGCAACATATAGATCATTTCATCAATATCACTATTGAGAAATGTCGTCTTTATATCCATCTGATATAACTAAGATCAAAATGTGTTACTAATACCATTATAATTATAAAAGAGTTTTTCAAAAAAATCGGAGAGAAAGTCTCTTTATAATCGATACCTTCTTTCTGTGTGAAGCCTTTTACAAAAAGACGAGCTTTATATCTCTCCACATTGCCTTTCAAATCCTTTTTGGTTTTAAATATCCATTTACAACTAATGGGTTTTGTACCTTTAAGCAATGGGACAAGATTCCAAACGTCATTGTCCTTCATGGATTTCATCTTCTCATTCATGGCATTAATTTACTTTTGAGAGTTACAACATTCCATGGTTTGACGGAAATCATCACTCCAATGTCAACCTCATGCTCTTGAAGAAATATAACATAATCATCTATAATTGCACTTCTTCTTTCTCTAGTAAATCTTCTTAATGGCATAGGTTATTGAGATGGTAGAGCTTATTCTTCTGAATTGAAGGGTTCTCCAACATTGTCTGATTCTGATGTATTTTGAACAGAATCAGGGATAGAAAGTTGATCAAATCCAATAACACCCGTGGGAATATCAACATATTCCTCTCGAAAGATAATGTCTCTAACTATATCTCTCTCTGCAAACTCAACATCCTCAAAGAACTGGACATTTTCTGACTCAAAAAAGATCTTATTTGTGGGAGCATAAAATTTGTATCTCTTAAATTTTTCAGAATATCTTATAAAATAGCAACTAATCGTCTTAGCATCCAGTTTTTTTTCATTGGGTCTAAAAGGTCTAGTCTCAGCTGAACAACCCCAAACATGTAGATGTTTCAGATTAGGACGTCTGCCTGTCCAAAGTTCATAGGGGGTTTTGGTAGTTGACTTTGTAGGAACCCTATTCAAAATATATGCTGCAGTCTTTAGTACCTCTCCCTAGAGTGACTCAGATAAGACAGAATGAGTTATCATATTTCTTACCATATCCTGAAGAGTCATGTTTCGTCTTTCAACAACACCATTCATGGCAGGTGAGTCAGGCATGGTATACTATGGGACGATACCACATTCATTTAAGAAGTGAGCAAACGGTCCTAAATGTTGTTCACCTGATCCATCATTTCTGTCGTAGTATTCTCCACCACGATTAGATCTAACTTTCTTAATCCTTTTGCCGAGTTGGTTTTCAACTTCAATCTTATAAATTTTGAACACATCCAGAAATTGAGACTTTTTTGTAAAGAGATAAATGTAACCATATCTTGAATAGTCATTTATGAACGTAATAAAATACCGTTAACCATTTCAAGAAACCAAAGGGAATGGTCTACAGATATTCGTATGAATCAGTTCTAAGACGTTTGAAATTCTTTTAGTCTCAAAACTCATTTTATTAGTTTGTTTTCCCTTTATATAATTTACATAAATGTCAAAATCTGTGAAATCAAGGGAATCAATAATTCATTCTGACACAAGTCTCTCTATTTTTCGTCTGGAAATATGACTCAATCTCTTGTGCCACAACGATGAGAAATTCTCATTGGTTAATTTAGGCTTTACATTTCGAGTATTAGTTTGCAGGGATTCATTAAAACAAACCACGGTATCAAGCAAATAAAGATTATCAAATCTTAATAAAAAACCGGAACCAACTAATTTTGAATTAAGAAACAAACTAATTTATCAATTTCTGAAAGAACAAGTAAAATCAAATTTGTCCAATACAGAAATAGAAGTCAAATTTCGCCTGAAAGACGATACAATAAATGTTTCATATAGATCCAAAAAGAATCCGGTCCTTAACAATAATCTAAATCTTCCGATAGTTTTAAATGTAACTTTATTGTCGTTACCACGTAGATGTATCTTTCACCATCATTTGACGATCGGTAATTTAGACAACCCTGTATAGACACACTGATGTGAATAGTTGCAGTAGAATCTAGTCACCAAGTATATTCTGGTACTGAAATTAAATTAATCTCAGAACAAATCAAAGATAGAAGCATACCTTTCTTTACACACCAGGCATTATAATTGGCACACTCCTTCTTTCTATGTCCCTTGACACCACAAAAGAAACATCCTTTCTTTTTCAATTCACTCGGTACTTTGTGTTGCTTCTTATGAGGTGTCGTACCTACAGCATCTTTAGCAGGCTTTATTTTCTTGCCTTTGGTCGAGACTAGGTGAGCACTTTCTGTCCGATTTCACTTCAACCTTTCCTCTTCTTGGACACAGTGAGAGATAAGCTCATTCAGAGACCAAGTCTCTTTCTTACAATTATAGCTTACCTTAAACTGATTAAACTATCCTGGAAGAAATATTAAAACCAAATGCACGAGCAAGTCCTCAGAGAGGTCAAGCTTGACTGCTTTTAACTTTGAAGCGATATGAGACATCTCCATGATGTACTCCTTAATATTGTCTAGACCTTTATACTTTATTGACACGAGATTTTCCAAGAGTGTACCAATTTCTAACTTTTCATTCTTGGTAAACATTTTTTCAATATCAGCAAGGAAGTCCTTGGCTGTAGCAATAGCATCAGATATAGTGCTCCTAAAACTTTCTGAGATGACTTCCTTTATAATCATGAGATTAATGCAGTTCGATCTCTCCCACCTTTCAAACTCCCTTTTTTCATCAAAAGTATTCTTATCTGTAATTGATGGAGGACAGTTGGTTTTTAACGCAAAATTTAGATCCATAACTCTGAGAATAATCAGAAGATTTTCTCGCCATGATTTGAAGTTTGAGACATTCAACATGGGAATAAAGTTGAGTTAGGTATTGATGTTGGTGGAAATAGCATTAACTGTCAAAACAGAGAACGATAATCAATATATGCTCAAATGGAACTTTAAAACTAAATGAATTCAAATATGAGAAATTCTCATCACAAGATACCGATAACTCCACTAATATTTTATTTTTGAACAAAAAAATTAACTTATAAATAGTATTTTGGTGTAGTAATCAAATACTGACAATAAGAACACGTCAATCAACTACATTCCTTTAGACCGATAAATTGATCACATTTAAAACCGAAAAATTACCACGCATTTATTACCACAAGATGTACATGCAATTCCGTCAAATATAGATCTTCCTTTGGGTTGATCGGTATCCACATGAATTGCATATACACAATCTTTTATATCCCAAAAATAAATTAATTTCCATAAGAAAAATCACTTTGGTGACATGTTGTTTTAATTAATTTATCTCGAAATATATACAAAATCATACCCATATTTGAACAATATCCGTAATCGAAAAATTCTAATTTTTTTATTCTGATGGACTCAATTTTTTGAAAATTGATTTATTTAAAACCCAATTTTATTAACTTTAAAATAGGCCTATAATGGTCTAATTTTATCGAATCTGTCTCCTTTATTTTTTTTTCTGTCCCTATACTTTCATTGTCGATATAAAGTCAAAATTTTCACCTTTTGTCGATAACTAATCCAAAACTTGGTCAATCCTCATTCTGTAGTAGAGGACATCAGGAAAGTTTCCAGATAGGTGGTAAATTCATTTAGAACCGTTTAAGAACCAATCAACTTTAGACTTATCCCCGTTTTGTTGACAGAACTTTCCTAAATTTGTCATACCATTGCATATTAAAAGAATGGTCAGTTTTGAATATCAAATGGATATTGAATAATGATAAAGATGAAAAATGAGTTCAATTAAGTCCAATGAGTTTCAAAACCTTTATACTCAGAGTTTGGTCTATTTAGATTCAAAATGACTCATAAAGCCTTTTTTTAAGGAAAAAAAAAATTCTTTTGTAGTGTGGATTTGTAATTAAAAAAATTTATTATATTGGAATCTGATTTTTTTTTTTTTTTGAAATTGGGAAATCAAACATTTTTTTTAATAAAAAAAGAAATTAAAATCTGCAATTTTTTCTTTTTGTTTCTCAAAAACAGGAAATTTCTTAAATTGAAATCAAATTTCAAAAGATTTATTTAAAAAAAAATAACTGGAAACCCTAAAAGATTAAATCTGTGGCTTCTTTAAAAAAAATTACCATAAAGAAAAAGATGCCCAAAAAAAAGTTCCAAAAAAAATTACCATAAATCTTTGACTTTTATTTTATTTTATTTGTAGAATAAAGTCCTTGCTCAAAAAACAAAAGGTTTCCAAAACTTAATGAACTAAAAGTTACAACTTTTGAGATACCAATGTTCTTAAAAATCCTAATGATTCTTTAAAAATGGTCAACTTTCCTTTAAAAAAAAAAAAATTGCCCAAGGAAAAAAAAGAAAATTAAATATTCCAAAACGCTAAGTTTTGTGAACACTTGTTGTCTACCTCTTCTTCTGATTTTTGTGCCATCCTCCTTTTTTTTTCTTTTTTTAAATGCCGAAAAGATCCAGAAAATGGCCCAAACATATATTTTTATATTTATATTTATATATATATATATATTTTAAAAACGCTGGATGTTGATTTTAACGAAAAATTAGAAATCGACTTTAATAAAACTTAACGTCGACTTTAATGAAAACCAAATATCGACTTGATGAAAATTTTTCATAATTTTTTTTTATTGAAATTCACACCCAAAATTTCTGATTTGTTTTTTGAAAATTGAAATATCCATAAAAGGGATACTTATTTTCAAAATTCACACGGTACCAAAAATCATAAAAATTTTAAAATATGTAGAAAAATAAATTCCAATGACTCAAACACGAGTGACTTTTGATACCACTTGTTGGGAAAAATAATTTAATATAAAACATATCAAATATCGTGTTAAATCATTAAAATTAAAAATTTAATAAATTGAAATTGAAATTTAGAATAGATCGAAATTATATATGATTTCATAATCAGAAACTAAATAGAATGAAATCTTGATTCGACCTTTATCTGGTTCTGGGACGACCTTCCAGATCAAATATATTTTCACAGAATCTCTCTATATGAATGGGGTATTAGGGAGAAGAGTGATATATTGATCCGGGAACCATAACTCTATTTATAGCTGTGAGAATGATTTTGTTTCTAAATTCATAACAGAATGTGTCTATTTAGTTTATTTCAATTATTTTACCGAATTCACATGAATTTAAGTAACTTTCCGTCTATCGTTAATTCATCTTTCGACATTCTTTATTTAATCTATCATAAATAGCAAATATCTATTGATATCTACATATTTATTTATTTCTATATCTTTTGAAATATTTAAATCCAAATTATTAAATTTTTTAAATTTACGAAATCATTTTTATACAGATTTAATTTATGAGTTTGATAATATACAATGGATAATTATTTAATCATATAAATCTAATATCAAATTAATTATCCAACATCCTCATTTATTGATGATGCTAATACTATTTTAGAAAAAATAAGTCTTGGTCAAGTGTGGAGGGGGGGGGGGGAGAGAGAGAGAGAGAGAGAGAGAGAATGTCCTCGTTTCCTCAACTTGTCCCTAAACCGTCTAAAAAAATGTTTATTTTGCATCTTGTCGATTGAATATCATTTTGCTCTTTCGTCCATGCGAAGCAATGAGCTGTTTTTGTTTTGTTTTGGGTCTTTTTTTTTTTTTTTTTAATCCTCAGACTTCTTTATAAACCTCACATGAAATTTATGATACCTCAAAATCATCCCCACCTTTTGCACATGCTCTGGGGTCATGAATTAGATGTCAATGTTTCTCAAAATTCACAAAAATATAGAATTTTAGTGTAAATTATGCAAATTTTATTAAAATCATTAATTATTTGATAAATACTTGGATCTTCAAACTTCACTATGGACGGTATTTCTCAAAAACTACTATTTGGATCATTTAATGAAAATATAGTTTTCTCATAATTGTTCACAGATTTTTATTTATTTTTTTTTCAAATCTCTTGTTAATATTAAATTATTTGGATTAGAGGCATGGAATATGGGACGAAGGTTCATCAGTTCGGTGAAGCAAGAAAGATTGTTCGGCTTAGTTAAGATTTGTTGATCCTTCCAAGGAGAGTTCCAAGACCTCTTTTTTTTTTTTTTTTTCCTAATCGATCACATTTAAATTTTATTTAATTAATTTAATTTAAATATTATAAAATCTATTAAAAAGGTTAACTTTTCCGATTTCTATTTTGTATAACATTCTATCATCATATCCTAGAAGTTTGATTGAGTTTCAAGACGTTTGTTTTAGAATGACTTCTTGTTTGACTTTCTAGAAGAACTTGTTTGGGCAAAATGGAAATGAAGATAGCCTTTTCTAAGGTTAATCCAAAGCAAGGTACAAATACCCAAATTTCCAAAGCTATGAAACTACTTTTTTAATTTATTAAATAATTATTTATTATTTATTATATCAATATAATTAATCGACTACAACTCATAATACATAAAAATTACTAATTAATTTTTGAAATAACTAGCTCTAAATTGTCAGATTATATTTCAAGTTTGTTATTAATTTGCAAAACCCAAGAAAACAAAAATAGAATTATTTGAAGTGGACTTCCAAACTGGGGGTCAATTTTAATTAACTTAAAAGTTATTTCTTCTTTTAAAAAAAAAAATGGGGGTGGGGTCGTGGATAGGGAGTCTTCAAAATTGTCATGCTCTTGAAGGACTCCTCAGTTGACCATGGATTGAGAATAATAAGAGCTATTCAAACTTGACTTTAAATTATACTCATTGATTATATTCAGATCAATAGTGTAAGTTTTGACGTAACGGTAGAGTTACTCTTTTGATAATCTTGAGATTACAGATTTAAGATATGAAAATAATTTCTTTATAAAAATACAGGGGAAGACTGTGTTATATACGCTCACATTCCCCTTACTTTTACACTAAGTCGAGAAATATTATGTACACCAGATAAATCCTTTTTGTAATTATATTCAAATTAAGTAAGTTATTCAAACTTATTTAACATTAGTGTCATACCCAATGACTTTTAACATTTGGTTCTTATGTGTGGGGATTAAACATTTGGTTCTTCAATGGAAATTCAATCAAATCAAGGACACACATGATTTTGGGGCATTGTTATATTTGTATATCACCTTATTAAGGAGAGACAAAGGTCAGGGTGTCCTCAATTTACCTCAATTTGGTTTGATTATCTATTTATTTTATTCCATTTACAAAATTTGATATTTTTTTAATAAAAGATTATATAACATGTGCTATGATTCTAGTAGTAGGGCACTATATTATTTTAATCAAGATTTTTAATATGAATTTTGAAAATAAAAAAAAATGATATCGAGAGATTTAACCCATAAATTAGGTCTCAATCTGAATTAGTTAGATAAGTCAGATATCGGTGGATCAAGCCCTAAAAAATAAAGAAAAAAATAAAAGACTATATACATACGCTATATATATTAAAAATATATATAAAACAATATATAAAAACATATATATATATATATATATATATATATATATATATATACATATATATATATATATATACATATATATATATATATATACATATATATATATATATATATATATATATATATGCTTTTTTTAGGGCCGACTAGGCTTTTACAGCGCACTTGTAAAGGTAAATATGGCAACTAAAGTGTTTTGATCCATGAGTAATACTAAAAAGAATCGTGTAAAAAAAAGGAAAAGAAAAATCTAAAATCCAACACTAAAATTCCTTAATATTTAAGGGTTCTAATGTAATTTACTGGAAGGTACCTCCCCCCGTGCACCACGCCGGTCTTATGCTGAACCAAAAAGGTCCCAAAAGTTTTTATATGTGTGAATTACTATGCCACACCCTTTACGCGTATTCTGCACACGTATGTTACACGTAACTGCAATAAATAACTCCCCACCCGTCTGAAACTGAGTCTCTTCTCTCTCTCTCTCTCTCCCCCCAAATTTCACAGACCCAACGAAAGAAAGAAAAAGAAAAGATCAGATTACAAATCGAAAGATTTTAGCAAAAACCAATTACACATAATGAGTTATTACAACCAACAACAGCCGCCTGTTGGTGTTCCTCCACCACAAGGTGTAATCTCTCTCTCTCTCTCTCTATAGTTTTGAGATTTTCAGATCTGATTTGATTTTTGAATTGATGATTTGGGTTTTGATGGATTTTTGGTGAATTATTATAGGCTATCCACCAGAGGGGTATCCGAAGGACGCATATCCGCCACCAGGGTACCCGCCGCAGGGTGGATACCCCCCGCAAGGTTATCCTCCAGCAGGATACCCTCCGCCCCAGTATGCCCCTCAGTATGCTCCTCCTCCTCCTCAACAACAACAGCAACAAAGTTCCGGTTTCATGGAAGGATGGTACGGTTCTCTCTCTCCTCTCCTCCCAGTTCTCTCTCTCTCTCGATCGATCGATTTTGGTTTTCTCTCTCTTAATTTTTTAGATCTGGGTTAATCTGGGCCGTTGACTGTGTTTGTTTGGATGGTCTGGGTGTGATGGCGCATGTTAGTTAACGTAAGCCGCTGGCGGTTGTTAAAGGTCTCTGCTGGGTCACTGTTTTCGATAGGGATTGGTTCATGACTCGCATGAGTTGGTGCCTCGTCCTTTTTTGTATTAAGTTCCGAAAATGCCCTTCATCAACCGCAACTTGTGAGGGTGTTTTGGTCAATTTATATTTTAGTTCTTAACCTCCCCTAGTCGCATCTGGTTTTGTGTGTGATGACTTTTTTTTTTATTCCCGGTCAATGTCTTGGAGTTGAGTAAAAATGCCTAATTTTAAAAATACTTGGGATATTTTTTTTCTAGAAAAAGACTAGGTCTAACTTCTATTAAAGTAGTAAGGCAAAAAACCAAGGTTGATTTTACGTGTGAAGAAAGCATTTAAAATTGAGTTGGGACCCAGTTTTTTTCTTAAAATTTTTTTGATGTTTTGAATTTGTGGCTTTTCTAATATCAAACGACAATCCGGAGATGATAGGGAATTTCACCAATGACTTATAGTTCAAATGATACCATTTCTTTCCTTAGAGGTTACTATTCCTTTCCGTTATAGTTCTCAAGCTTGAATCTCTCTTATGAATCCCAAAAAAAAAAAAAAAAAAATTGAAAATACCTTGAATTTGTTGAAGATTAATTGCAATTTACAAATATGTTATGCAAAGGATTTTACTTTATGATAGTTTTGTCCTATAAAAAACATTGTGGATGACTATTTTGTACTTCACCATTTTATCAGTTTTTTCAAATAATGGAATGAATTTTATGCTTGCTTTTGTTTTTCCATATATAACATGAATATAAAAAATAAAAAATAGTATTTTTGCTTAAATGCAATCTCTATTCGTGGTAAAATTTTAAACTTTTAAATACAATCCCCTTTAGGAATGCACAAAACTTGTGGGGCTGTCTTTGTTGTGAACTGGACTTAGCTTGATCACATTGAATTGTGCATATGGAACAATTATTATTAGATCAGACCCATTTGTTCAAACTTGGGAATTAGAGTTTCAAATTGGTTTCTAACCTAAGATTTACTCTTAGGTTTGGAGAGACATCAAATTGGTGTACTTTAATTTGTGAGGACCCAAATTGATTGACTTGTTTTATGAATTTCCAAGAAGCATATTCGCGTGGTTGCCTATGCTCAGCTGTCATTCTCCCTCTTTTCCTTCAATCTACACTAGCTGACTTTGATTTTGCCAACCAAGATATTTATTTCTTGTTTTTTTTGTTATTATATTATGGATACATTTGTCTGAAAAGGAATTTGTCTGTTGTTTCTTGGTTGTAGTTTGGCTGCACTATGCTGTTGCTGCTTGCTCGAGGCATGCTTCTAATTTGAAAACGCCGCAGCATTTTGAGTCGTGCCTAGGTTGGTCCTGATTCGATTCGATTTTATTCCAACTATTGGAATGTGGCATCATAAAACAATCTTCTCTCTCTTTGTTTCCGATCTTATATTCAGTGTTTGGTGATCATGTCTTAAAATAATTTGAACCCCTTTACCTTCTCATGTTTGCAAGTTTCTATTTGGAAATTTTAGGTTTGTTTGTGTATATTTGTGGGAGACTATATATGAATTTTCCTTTATGGAGATGAAGGTTATTGCACATGGGACAGCGGTTTGCACTATTGCACTCATGCAAATTGCTTTTTCTTCGATTCCTTTCTTCGTGAGTGAGCTTGATCGGGAGCGTATTTGAATGGCATTTATTTGCTTTTATTTGCACTTATTTATTTATTTACATATTGAATTATTTTTTTTAGTGATGATCGATCATTTTGTATTTCTGTACTTCCCTTCTTCGAAATGCAGGAGACAATAACTTTTTGCATAATATGTTTTGGCAAAATTATGATTAATTTTCTAAATGAATTAAACATTATCATGAACTCATCGTAGACTTATTTCAGTTCATTTAAGTAGTTTAACTTTGAACTAAACCATAAGGAACTTTGTATCGACAAGATGAGGCAGTCTAGACTCAATCCTAAGGGATGAGAAAATTTATATAAAAAAATAAACACATTGTCCAATCTCAACTTATTTTATCTTATTTTATTTGTAAGATTAGAAATAAAATAAAAAATTTAAATAAAAATTTCGGCTTTTTACAATAAGTTAAGTTTTTAAAATGAAAAACAAAATTATAATTTAATAATTTTTATATTTTAAGTTTTATCTAAACAAAATGATATTAATTTGAGGTCCTTTTTTGTTTTTTCTGTACAAAACCTACTTCGTAAAAAGATGCGATTAGAGGGGGTTTTGATGGTTGACATGACAAACGTTTAGATGTTATGTTGGCATCAAGGTTTATAGCCACCAGTATTTGGTGGTCGTTGTTGTTGTACGACGTATTAGCAGCCACACCTTGTTGTCGTGATTTGATTGTATGTCGGGTTTGCATTTCCAAAGTTGTCACCATTTTATTGCATGCTGAGGCCGAATTGACTACCGAAGGAAAAGTCAGAAAGGCATCCCCATCCTGGCAAGCCAGTAGGCGATGCTAATTCAAAATTTATAATTATATTAAGCAAAATTTGAAACTATATAAAATATTTATCGGCAGCCCATAATTTTGAATTATTATAAATATACCAAATTAATTTATCAAAATATTTTCAAGAAATAATAACAGCCTAGGCCTAAAATATTTGTTTTCTTTATTATGATGAGATACTCTGTTTGATGGTTGATGTGGATTTGTCCAAATATTTTCAATTGGAAAATAAATTATAATTTAAAAAATAAAAACATAAAACCCAATATTATTTTTTTTAAAAGATAATTTGCTAATAGATTGAAATTCCAATACATCTCTCGAGGCTTAGTTTGATATTGGTTTACACCGATACTGCATTGTTTCACCATCGAACAATCTATCTAATAAATAAGGATGTTATTAATCAATTTTTGAATTTAAAACTTAAAAATAAAAAAAATACGTTGAGAAAATTCTATTTAAATTGGATTCGATAATATTTAAATGAAATTACTCAAAAATGGAGTCTCACAATACTTTAGAGGATCAATGACTCTAAATACTAGATCATTATTTAGATAGAAATTGTGTTGCTCCCACTCCCCCCTTGGGGTATCTGAATTTGAATGTAGCTCTTGGAATTCAAAAAGGTTCTTTGGATTTTATGACTAACTATAAACAAACATTTATAATTACACAAAAAATCTTGTGATAAACGTGTAGGACCATAGCTTTCCCAGGAAAAGGCCAAAAACAAAAATTAAAAATTGGACGAATGTTTGTGCAAACATAAGTCATTGTTCTCATGTGTTCTCTTGTCAAATTTCACTAATAAATTAAAAGAAAAATATTTTGTAATAATAACAATAAAATAAAAATAAGAAACACGTGAATACTAAGTTTTGCTTTGATATTAAGTTTATCTGTATGAGTCATATTGTGTTTTCTATTTAAAATTATATTTATTTTATAAATACTCTTATTTACACCATTATTAAGTACAAAAAGAAAAAAATATATATAGAGAGAGGGGGGGAGTTAGGTTAAATTGTTGTAGAAAATTCTTTAAGGGTTTCATAATTTTCTCTAATTATTTTATAGATTAAAGAGTGTTTTCGGGATTTACGAAAAAATGTACCGGGGATATTTGAATTTGAGCGGATTCTTAAATTGAACATTATTAATTATATTGATTTTTTTTTTATTTTTACTGACTGATATTTAGATTTTGTCTGATTAATTCGATTCGAGTATTATAGGATCCATTAATGGATTGACTCTTCTAAATTTCATTTTTTCCATTCCCATAACTTATTAATTATATTGATTTATCTTATAATAAAAGAATTTAAATGTAAAATAGTTATCAAAACTTTATTTGTTTTGATTATAAATGTTGTATTCGTTAATGTTCTTAAATATTTTTTAGTTTATTTCAACACAGGTGGTTAATTACCAATAGTAATAGTATGTAACTCGATCAATTTAATTTTATTTCAACAAGAGATAGAAGTTAGCAGAAAGTGCAAAAATGAAAAATGTAACATCAAACATGGGAAAACCATGAACAAAAATTACCTACATTTTTCAATTTTATTGTATAAACGAAGATAATTTAAATAATATAAATTGTATATAATCCTCTATAATTGGTCAAAGAAGTGTTTTGATCCAAAAGGGTTCCAAATGGAATCCATTTCTTTTGCCTTTGTGACTGGAGGAATATTTGGGGAAGGCTGTACTATGAGTTCGTACATCAAATTGGAATTAGAAAAAAAAGGAAAAAAAAAAAAACAATTGGATTGTTTGTTGAAATTTTTATATTTTCATAGAGAATTAAACAAAGGGAAGCAATTATGCTACTTTTATAATCATATTTCGAATGATCATCGAGGCTTGAGAAAGCAAATAAACCAAAAGTATTAAACATTACTTATGTTAACGCTTAAGAAGCGAGATTTTAAATATAAAAAATTTATTAAAATATCAAAATAAATCGTTAAAATTCTGGATATAAGTTTGTTATTGTTGTGGTATGTTAACAGTGCACCACCAACCCTCCTTGGTCTAATTGGGGGAACCACCTAGGACTTGTGTTTGTTCTTGTCATGGGTTCGAGGTATAGGTGCCCAAAAAAAATAAAAAATTTTGCTTGAATCAAACATTGGGCATTGGATAGCACTTACAAATTTATTTTGCTTGGATAACCTTATTAGAACAACCTTATCAATGCATTAGCACAAAGGTGTATTTGGACTCTAAACACTAATGGATGCTCTTGGTTTTGTGTTGGGACCATATCACGCCAAATTGAAATATATAATGTCTCTCGGTCACAATTCCTCTTTTCTAATAAGGTGATCTTGTTTAGACTCAGCTCATACCGAATAATGGACTGATATTTTATCTGATCATTCTATTATCATTTAAGTTGAGTTATGGTTGAACCTATTACCTATAAAACAAAATGAAGTTTCAACGTTAGAAAAGTTCAACCATAGTTCTCGCTATAGCTCATAGCTTAGCTCTCACAGGGTTGCCCCCTATCAGTTGCTTGAACTGTAGGGAGCACCATTCCTTAATAGAACAATATAAATACTTGAATCAAATTAATTAGAATATGATTCTAGATAATAATGGTAGGAACTAAAAATAAAAAAAGTTCTTGCTATAGCTTTTTGCTTGGGCTTAATTGATTAGACCAGTACATTTAAAATTAGATTTTGTTGGGTAGGTGGGTAGCTCCACCAATGCTATCCATAAGGAGAGCTTGGAATTCAAGTAATAGATCGCCATAAAAAGGGCAGGAAACCCTTTTGTAATGTAGGTAAGAGATTTTTCCTACATTTTTGCTCGTGTCCAACTTAACCATGGAAGTGCTCATAATCAAAGCCTGTCGAAGCATAGGGTTTTTCTAATCTTGGAGGAGGTATCACAGAGCATGATAATGATAGATTAATAACCTCCATTAATAATCTTAGGGCTTTTGTCTAATGAGCCAAACTTCGATCATTGGTTAAATGCTTGTTTTAGACATCAAAATTGTTATAAAATAATTAATTATGCATCTCTCGGTTAGTGTTACTTTTAAAATGAATTGTAGTTATATAAAACATAAAACATAAAATGGTATAGAGATTTGAATTCAAATCATGATAGGTTCCCCTTCCCTCCATTTAAAAGGTCTTACTTGATTGGTGAATTATTCAATATGCGTATGCGTATGATAGTGTTAAAATAAAAATTAATTAATATTGTCTCCCTCCACTATCTTAAATTTTTTACAAGGATTGTAGTTATACGTGATACAAAAACCGGGGGTCAAGGGGTAGTTGGTGTAGTGGATAAGTCATTGTGTCTCTTAACCAAGATTATGAGTTTGATTTGTGATTTAGATATGGAGTCAACTACGTTGAGAAATCCATATCCTCTAAGAGAGAGCCCAATTGGGTCAATTTAAACTAATCGAGATGAAACTTCGAATATCAAGTGATAGATCGAGTCCAAAAGGACAAAATAAATATAAGATCCAAGTATTGTAAGAGATCGTATTTGTACACTGTATAAAATGAATGGATCGTATAAAATATAAGATGAATGCCTTTTGAAGTAGCCCAAATATCCTTGGTACCAAATATACTTGGTAGAGAATAATAAAGTAGATTTAACGTAAAACTTTTTGGTTATAGATTGAGAGCAAATATCACTATCACAAATCGTCTTGCTTACGTTTATTCAGTTTTGATTTTCCTATTTTCACTCTTGAGGAAGCGAACACTACTTAATTAGTGCTTATCCATGTGATAGATGTCTCGACTTTATTATAATCTTATAATTTGCTATCAAAATGAATGAACTATTGGGGTTTTTAATCATTTTAATAAAAAAAAAAATCAGAAATTGAGAGACTAAGATAGCTCTTTCTCTAATTTATCAACTTTGTAAGTGTTCGGCAACTCTCAATGATAGGACTAGAAATTGAGCCGGACTGATTCGGGCCGAGTTCGACTCATTTGAAGGATCGATCAGCTCAGTTTAGGGTCAGGTTGAATTCGGGTTTATTATTTAGATCCATTTTGATTATGGATCACGACTGGATATCATTAAGCTCAATCCATTATTGGCATGATACTTCATAGTGACCTCTCAAATTAGGCAAATTTGCATGAATGTTTGTAGGGGTGTAAACGGTTTGATTTAGTGTTAAATCGAATCAAATCGAAAATCAAAATTTTAAAAATATTTAAACTGAAATCAAATCAAATTTAATTCGGTTTAAATCAAAACAAACCGAAAAAATTCGATTCGATTTGATTTAGTTCAGTTTAAACCGATTTCTTTTTTCATTTGTCACTTTTTTTTTTTAAATATAAAGAAATCTCATTTACCATTAATGTAAAAAAAATATAAGATTTCTTTTCTCTTATCTAAATATAAAATTTTTAGAACTATTTAGTATTTATTTTTAAGAATGATTTTAAATCGGTTTAAATTTTAAAATAATATTTTTTTATTTAAATTATATTAAAAATAAATTTAAAAAAAAATATTTTTATGAATACTTTTTTTTTTAAATAATATAACCCAATTTATTATTTAAATATCATAAAAATATAAAAAATTAATTAAATTAAATTTTTTAATATAAAAATAATAAAATAATACTATTTCGATTTAAATCGATTCGAATTAAATTTAAAAAATAAAATTAAAATAATTTTAATTTGATTTAATTTGAATCAAATTTTTCTTTAAAAAAAAAATCGAACAAACCGAGAAACCACCTGCACCCAAAATGTTTGAAGTGTGGGTTGGGGGCCGTCCGGCAATCAAACCACAAGCACACGGTCCCAAACCAACACCTGCTCTCTTTCTCTCCCCCCCCCCCCCCCCACAACACAAACACACACACCCTCTCGACAACTCCTCCCACCAAATTCAAGTGGATTCTCTCTCCTATGGCCATGTTGAGGCTTCTACTGTTGTGGATCTTCTTAGTCCTAATTTGTGCCACCTAAATTAGGGCTGATTCAGCCACTGAAGACCACAAGTCCTTTGCTTCCCTTCTTGACGAACTGAATTCTAAGATCTACTCTCTAGGTATGCATACTCTCTCTCTCTCTCTCTCTTCAATTTTATTTTAGTAGGTTTTACCAATTGACATCGGTAGATGTTCGACGGAGAATACAAATGGACATTTTGGACGAATGTATGGTGTTGGCAGAGAAGACACTTGGGTTGATGGCCAATGTCGCTGTGGTTTCGACGATGGCTACCGACGTCGGAAAATGACAGCAAAAGTTGACAGTGCTAAGATCAATCGCCCTGGTTTGCTTCTCTCTCTCTCTGAGTTTTTTTTTTTTGGTTCATTTGAGTTTGAGCATGACCCGACCCTTTTAACTTTTTGGACCGTGCTCTCATCTTACAGTATGTTTGGATGGAGGGTGGGTTTGGGCGGAAAAGGGAGGATTCTAAAGAACTAACACAAATTAATTAATTGGAGGGAAACGAAGGCTTTGCCTTCGAATCCAATTTTTTAATTCCATCGGATCTTTTGATCTCGGAGGGGAGTGATTTTCTTTTAAAATAAGAAATACTAAATTTATTTTTATATTATTTATTTTAAAACTCTAATAAAAATAGATAAAATAATAAATTTATATATTTTTTATTATATTTTCTTCATTTCTAATCAAAACATAATTTTTTATTTTACTATCTTTCCATTCCTTTCTCATCACGTCCTTTCCTTTTCTTTCTCATACATATTTTATTGCCAACAAACACACGGTATGTTTTGAGCTTTTTCGAATTGGGTTAGGTTTGGGATCCATAAAATTTTAAACGACTCGAATCCAAACTTTGTAAAATCTGGCTCAAGAAGTTCGATTGACACCCCTACTCAAAGAGTTCATGAAGCTAGATCACTTAAATTCAACGAAGATTTTGAAGTGTTTGATAATGCAAGGAAAGATATGTAGATTCTTTTTAGACAGAAATGCTCCTATTGAAACCATAATATTCTATAAATGCCATTAACCCTATTTTTCTTGTCCATTTTTTTTTTTTTTTTTTTTAAAGAAAAAATTATCTAGGACTGGAACCGGGGATTCTAGAATAACCGGAACCAGATCGATCTTCACGGTTTCGGCCCGGTTCAGGCTTATTGTAACAACCCGTTGTAATCAACCTTGAAACTAATGGCTTGTATAAGAGGTTATAAACTGTTAGAGTTAGTTGATCAACCAACCAACTGAAAATTGTTAGGGGAGTTAGATCAATTAGGAAGGTTAAGAGGAATGTATAAAATGGTGTAATGTCAAGAAAGAAAACAAATTGAATATTGTTGTGTCTCCTATTGTCTCTCCGGCTCTCTTTCTCTGTTTCACTCTCTCTCTCTAACTCTCTCTACTTCTCTTTCTTCTCTTCTTTATTTCTCTCTCTTTCTCCCTTCGGTTGCATTACTCATCCTTTCCACCTGCGGTTCCACCGGCGGTTCCTCCGTCTTCCTTTTGACATTCAATAACAAAGTCATAACAATTTACACATCCTTGGTTCCACCGGCAGCTCCACTGCCTTCCCTTGACATTACTAAACAAGGTTCATAACAATTTGATATCAAAGCATGGCCAAAAGACAAATCAATGGCAGAAGCGACTCGACAAAAAATTTTAGAAGAGCAACTCAAGAAATACGAAAATAAAATGCAAGAATGGGCACACAAGGCTAAAGAACATCGTCTCCAAGTCAATAAACAAATGGAAGAATTTCATCTGATGATGAAAGAGCAATCCCAGAGATTAGAAGCCTTCATGTTTAGCACCGACAATTGGTTCAATGACATTCAAAGACTGTTAAACAAGGATAAAGATGTAGATCAAGAGACAGAAAGAATAGTAAGATCACCGATCCTTCCTACTCCTATTGAGGGACGGATTAGAGTAGAAGCAGGACTATTTCCCATAAAGAAGGACATTAACCAGCGGGGATCACTGCAAATCTATCCGAGGATTGAACTTCCCATATTCACAAGGGACAATCCATGGATATGGTTGCGAAAGTGTAGCAAGTTTTTTGCTGTACAACAAGTATCTGTCCAAGCATGGGTAGAAACCATTGAAATGTATTTGGATGGAAAGGCCGAGATATGGTTTCAAAGGCCTAAAATGAGCTAAGAATGAGATTAGTTGGGAATAATTCTTTAATCTCTTATGCTAGCGCTTTGAGTTGAAAGGTGTTAGAGATGAAGTCGAGGAATTTAACAAGTTGCAGCAAGTGGGAACAATGACAGAATATTAGGAGAAATTCGAGGAGCTGTGGTCCATAATGCTTTACAAGAACCCCACTCTCACTGAGTCTTGTTTCATATCAAGCTTTATTAGTGGCGTAAAAGAAGAAATCAAACCCATGCTAAGAATGCTTAAACCCAATACTCTAATTCAAGCATTTGAAATAGCTATTCATCAAGAACAATCTATAGAGCTCGCTAGACAAAAGAGAATTGAAGAAAACAAGAGTTGGGATCCTGGAGAAGCAAGAGTAGGAGAAAACAACTCCACTCAGAATTGTCACAGCTGGAGGCAAAGATTGGTCAAATGGCATAGGTTTAGAGGAAAAGACAACTAGGATATCAGCACAGGAGATGCAGCACAGAAGAGCTAACAATCTATGCTATAGATGTGGAGAGAAGTATATCCCAGGGCACCACTATAAATTTAGAACTCTGAATTTGATTGCAGCTGCAGAAGAAGTGGAGGAATCAGGATACAAACAAGCAAAGGAATTGGGAGAAACGTCAGGTCACTATGACCACTTTGGCTTTAGGGGAGGTTGACAAACAAAATTTAGTAGAGCCAAAAGCAGTCAGCAGGCCAATCATCCAATGGCTAATTAGTTGAATAAATCTCAGTCCCAAAAAAAAAAAAGTTCCATGCGGGACGGCATGGCACAATTTCTAGGCTATCAACCTTGAGGGCAAGGTGTTTATTTGAAGGGAAGGGAAATTGTAACAACCTGTTGTAATCAACCTTGAAATTAACGGCTAGTATAGGAGGTTATAAATTGTTAGAGTTAGTTGATCAACAAACCAACTGAAAATGGTTAGGGGAGTTAGATCGGTTAGGAAGGTTAAGAGGAATGTATAAAATGGTGTAACGTCAAGAAGGAAAACAAGTTGAATATTGTTGTGTCTCCTATTGTCTCTCTGTAACTCTCTCTCTCTACTTCTCTTTCTTCTCTTCTCTATTTCTCTCTCTTTCTCCCTTCGGTTGCATTACTCATCCTTTCCACCTGCGGTTCCACCGTCTTCCTTTTGACATTCAATAACAAAGTCATAACAATTTACACATCCTTGGTTCCACCGGCAGCTCCACCGCCTTCCCTTGACATTACTAAACAAAGTTCATAACACTCATTTGGGTTTTCATAAGCTTTCCACTCTCTCCTCGGTCTCAAGGAAGGCAAGTGCTCCTCTACTACGACCTTCTAGCCCTAAACTCGGAAGCACTGACGACAGGAGAATTCCATTGACGGCAAATTCTCTCTCTCTGTGGACAATTCTCATGGCGGTCACTGAATCTTCTTCTCATGGATCTTACTACTAAGTCCAATAGTTATCATGTTTATGTTTTCTGACTCTTGAATTTCAAATCATGTCTCATTTTATATTGCAATTAATCTTTAGTTAAAATCTCCGAAAACTTATGAAATTTTTATTCTATATTTCTCAGACTATACCTGTAAACACTAAACCTTTCTTGAACTACTTGACTGGAAAGCGTGTCATTGTCAAGCTCAAATGGGGTTATGGAATACAAAGGTACTTTTGATTCTTACCAGGGTTTTGATTTCTTAATTTAATTTTATTTTTTTTAAATGTGACTCTTTTCTTTTCTGGGTTTTGTACTAGGTTTCCTTGTTTCAGTGGATTCATACATGAATTTGCAGGTGCCTCCACATTAAGTTTCCATTTTTGAGTGGATCTCTCCTTTGTATTAAACCGGGTTTCCAAGGAAAAGGTCCAAGGAAAAGGAAACTAATGCGTTGTCCCCAAATATTTGTTTGTTGTCTGCAGCTGGCAAACATTGAAGAATACATTGAAGGGCAATTCACAGGAAATCTCGGGGAGATTCTAATCAGGTATCTTCCATGGACTAATGGGATTTGTTAAAAATCTGAATCCTTTGTTAGTCATTGTTTTGATGATGTCTTCAGATATGGTGAGTGTGGTCAATTTTGTTTTTGTTATGGGACTTGCAGAGAAAAGAGAATGGGCTAGGTAGATTAATCTGTGATGCACTTACACAAACAAAGGACGGTGGTCACAACATAACACGGACAGAATCACACTGCAAAGTTATTACACTATTATAAGCTAAAAGGTGTTGTACTGTAACATGTCTAACAACTGTCAGACATGGACATGACATAGATAATGTCACTTTTAGAAGTATTGGTGCAATGCAGGTAGGTTTCATATGAGAGAGTGTTCATATAATGGAACATTCCCCTAATTTTAGCTGCATTGCTACCAATTGGGAACTTCGGGGCAGCATGGAGATTGAGGCATGGAGACTGATTTCTGTTCTAGTTTGTGGGATGTGGAGGATGGATACATGGGGTGTGTATAGCTTGCAATTACATGAGTTCTGAAGTGGGAAGTGGAGACCTTTTCTGTCTTTATCTCTGGGATGATTGTTGATTTAATTCTTTGTTTAGGTTAAGCAAATGAACCATGGAATGTCTAGGAAGAAACCAAGGATTAATTTGTGTATGATACCTTCAGTTGGTGTATAGGGTGGAATATTCAATGTATTAGGTTGTGGCATTTTTGCGAATCAACTCATACTCTGCCTTCTGATTTTCTGGTTTCCTATATATCATGGAAGAGATCATACTGGATCGAGGGTTTTGAGAAATTAATAGATAGTGTTTGAATTTTATAAATAGCATCTATATATCAAGAGTAGACCAAACAATAATATAACACAAAGGCTGTGAATTTCTGAAGATGATGGGTGAGGAAAAATTTTATGGGTGAGGAAAAACAATCCAAAGAGGGTGATTCTATGCATGTTTAGTGTGTAACGCATAAAAAAGATGGCTAGAGTTGCCTTCACCTACTCTCCCACCCCTGACCCCCATCCCACCCCACCTGGGAGAATTCTCGTTTATCTTAATGTATTTTGAATTTTCGAAGCACTTAAAGCATGCAGTGCATGTCCCCCTGCCTACCACCCTCCGAATACAAACACAGAGATTGATTAAACTAACTGAAGATCTAGTTTTTTCTTTTCTTTTCTATTTTCAAATAAGTGATTTTCGGAGGAAAAGAGAAAAAAGAAATTTGTCTTGGTTAGTTGCTTGACACTTAATGAATTTGACAGCTATGATCTAGTGCCGCACTCTAGCAGTTCTTGTCTAAGTTGCAAGATATCACTAGAAAATAAAGTATATCTCCATTGAGAATCAATAGGGGGGAAGGGGAGTGTTTGATAATTGCTGACTCCTTCATGATCTTGTATGTGAGCCCAAGTTCGTTGGCTTTATTGTTGAATATATAAGTTAAATTATACACATCATTCTAAAATATTAAATGATGAGAATTTTCAGTCAAGCCTTTCATTTTTAATACTCATCCAATAATATACTCTTTCCACACTTCATATTCGATTCTTCAATTTCACTGTGGAAGTCATTTGCCACTTAATTTCCTTGAAAAACAAATTTATACTTTTTTTTACTTGACCACCGATATCTGAAAACCTAATTAATTCGGTTCGCGCAGTTATGAGCCAATTTAGGGGGTTGGCTTTCACAACGCCTATTTTTTTATTCTCAAAACTCAAAGTTGAGATTTTAGTTAAAGAAATTTAGTATCTTATCACTAGATCCACAAGTCGTTTGTACTAGTTGTTATCTCTGGGCCAGAATTGTTAATGCTCAATGGGTATGTTGTAACCAAGCTTGACAAAATTTAGTGAGTTTTGCATGAAGAGTTAGTGCAATCTTTCTTTCTTTTTGGCTTTTCGGCCTTCCATTCATTGTATTTGGTGAAGAGTGACAGAGATATGATATGAACCTCAAGACTATGTCAGCATCTCTCAGACAATCAACTCCATCTGATGCTTCTTGAAAACTGTCAACTGATCTGGAGTGGTACCTAGTACTTATATTTTATCATTTGTAGCTTGAAAATCTTTTTGACTTTGTCTTGAATAATGCATTTCCTGGTGTAACAATGTCCTCTATCTTCACGGTGTCCCTGAAGACGAAGACATAGAAGATGCTGACCAAGACTCAGAAGTTGGACTTTAACTTGATTAGGAGCGATGAAAAGATAACCCTGTTTGATCTTTATCTTCTCATAACCCAGAGTTTTCTTGTACTTTTTTCAATTTTAGAAATATTATCGTGTCTCAAATAAATGGAAATGAAGCTCACCTTGTGACTTGGGAACCAAAATGGACATGAATCTTTTGGTTGCATTGAAAAAATTAAGCCTCTGGAGTAGAAATCATAAATTTATGTGTGGGGGATGAAATACAATATGTTTGGGCAGAGGTCTAGACATTATAATTTTTTTAAAAAAATGATAGTATTATACAGGATTATAGTGGCATTTATAAGACTAATAGGGTTTAGGAAGCCATTGCGTTGCGGAGACCTAACAAAGACTGCTTTGTGGATTATGAATTTGGTTTTGGTCCTAGTGGCTTCTCTTCTGGAATTCTACTAGTGTTGCTTGTGTGACCGATGCACCTGTCATGCCACTTAGATAGCAGCAAAATGACCTAAAAGTCCTTGAACTCTCTCTCTCTCTCTCTCTCTCTCTATATATATATATATATATATGTGTGTGTGTGTGTGTGATTGGCAATGACCACATTCAAGTCTGCACAAACAGAGCTCTCTCTCTCTCTCACCCATGAACTGTCCTCTGCTCAGCTCACTCTAGGTCTCAACAAGGTCATCATCAATCTCTCACCCCCTAATAATCTCTCTCTCTCTATATATATATATATATATGTGTGTGTGTGTGTGTGATTGGCAATGACCACATTCAAGTCTGCACAAACAGAGCTCTCTCTCTCTCACCCATGAACTGTCCTCTGCTCAGCTCACTCTAGGTCTCAACAAGGTCATCATCAATCTCTCACCCCCTAATAATCTCGCCCTAGAATATTCCTCAACAAGCTCTCGCCTTCTCATCATGAACTACAATTCATCAGGTAGATCCGCTAGAACTTTCAGGGACAATTTAATGTTGCAAAATGGAACGGCAATTTCTCCAATCCTGATCCTTTATTGAAGATTGAGTCACATATAATAATAAGATTATAGTGATTTTCTATTATTCGAATGTGTATGTATAGAGTTGATAATCGTGAGATCGTCATAAACATCATTTCTTATTAGATGAGATAGTAGAATACTCGGTTATTCCAACCCAAAAAAAAAAAAAAAAAAAAAAAAAAAATCGGTTATCGTCAAATACCTATTCAACACCTATTCAATGACTACTAATCTCATGAATTTCAATATTTATGGAGAGATAGGTATTGGGGGAGTCAATCTCTTAATGAATCTTACAGTACTCGAACCGAATTAATCAGACGAAATCCGGATACTAGTTGATGATAAACAATCCACTTACACTCAAAAAAATTATTATTTTTTAGGTGATGTTAAAATTTATTTGTATTAAAGTTGAGATTTATTAATTTAGGCGACCAGATTATGATTGGACCAAAAGAAAGATCAAAAGGCAGGCCCCTGGAATTCATAAGTCTTCCAAAGTAATTGTTATTCATCTATATTATTAAATTGAAATAATACTTTTTTGAGGTCCATGACAAAGGCTTCATTTCAATTGAATTCTATAATCTACTTTATTAGGAATTTAAAAAAAAAAAAAAAATTGAAACTTAAGAGGAAAAGATAGAATTCAATTGAATTTTATTATTTAAAAGAATTGTATGTTCTTAGAATTTTATAGATTTTATTTGGTTATTAACATAACCTAATTACATATCTTTGCCTATAATTTTCATGATTAATTACAATTCAAAATATCAAAAATCACTTCAGCGTCATCCCCGTCTGCTCTCTTGCATCAATATTAACTACCATGTAAATTCAAAACCTTATACATTCAGTACCATGTAAATCCAAATCCTTATAACCAGAATGTGGGAATCAAATTGAATGGGTGTTGCTGTGATTCCTTCCCAAACATGGGACTGATGTGTGGTTTCATTATACTTTGTTGGACATACCAGCTTTTCTAACCTTTCTTTTAAGGGTAACAACCCCAGCTCTGTTCTTTCCTTTTCGTCACTCTCTCTCTCTCTCTCTCGCGGATAGCATATCAAAATCCTTGTGCCCGAAATGTGGGAATCAGATTTAAAGATGTTACTGTGATTCCTTCCCAAATATAAGGATTGATGTGAGTTTTCATTATTACTCTCTTGAATACAAGTGATGTGTCTTTAATGGTTGGCGGCATTATGAGAGGGTTGGTGAGAATTAAGCACACATATTCCATTGATGAGTCTTCGCTGGTTAGAGGCTCAGCTATAGCTCAATTTAACATCTACACGCTACACTTGCTAGTTGCTCGCTATTTCTCTCTCTCTCTCTCTCTCCCTCCCTCTCTCTTTCCATCTCCCTCATGTATAAGCCTTTGTTAGAGTCTAACATGCCATTTTCCTCATCGTTTCCCCATTGAAAAGGACTTGTTTAAGGGGAAAAAAAATTATGGGTCTCTCTTTTTGTGGGGTTTTGATTTTGTTTGGACTTTGGAGAGGAATTTTATGATATTTTGAAGTTCCAAAGCATTGCATTTTTCTCTCCAAAAGGTATGGTGGAGTTTCTCTTCTTGCCTAGATTTTCCTTGTTGAGATCCAACTATTTTTTTTATTTCCCAATTTTGCAGATGTTCAAAAGATGATAGGGGTATAAAATGGAAGATGGGAATAGGTGGCATGGGAAATTTTAGGTATGTCTTTGAAATAAATTGCCCTGTTTTAATAGCTTGTGTTGTAGTTTTGATCATTTAAAGACTTGGTACTTCAAAAGAAAATGGTAAGAAGCGTCTAATATTAACCTAATATTATATCCTAATTTTTGGATATAAATTATTAATCTAGTATTTTTTTTTAATTTTATTTTCAAACTTTTCTTTTCTTCTCCAATTTCTTTCTTCTCGTCTATGATTTTCTTCTTTTCTTCTATAATCAATTTCTAATTAATTGATTTCTGTATACAATTGATTCTTTGTTCGATCAATTTTTAACTTGATTGATTTTAGTTGAAATTTAATTCACTTTCTCTACTTGATATTTTGGTCTGGTTGATTTTTTGATTTTGAATTTTTGGGTTTCAAGCTTTTTTTTTTTTTTAATTTTCCATTCATCGAGAATTTGAATGCAGTTTTCCTTTTGTTTGGTTTTCAGTTCATTAGAGATCCTCTCTGCTGCAATGCTGTAGCGAACTCATCCTTTTGGGTCGAAAGGAAGGTACATTTTTTTATTGTTTTCACTTGCCGATATTCGAGTTTTATTTGATTAATCTGATTCGAGTATTATAAGATTTATTGAGAGGTTGACTCTTTTAAATCTTTTTTCTCTATTTTCAAAACTCAAACTTAAAATTTCTGATTAAGTGAAAAAAGTATCTAACTATTTAATATAAAGAAGTTTGGTCAAAGAAGGGACCATTTTGATTATTCTTGTGGAGGAATGTGCCTCTGGATGATGAAGGTTTGGTCATTTGCTCCGCATCGACGGCGTTGAGGTGGGGTTCCAAGAATCTCTTACCAATGGATCTACGTTTGCTTCATGGCATGACATATGGCCATAAACACTGACATTTTGATTGATTTAATTAAAAAAGAGTTAAGCTTTTTTAATTATAATTGTGAATTTGACTCTCCATAGATATGAAAACAATCACGTTGGGAGACCTCTTTTTGAAAAAGGACCCGACAGTAGGTCAATCCGGATTAATCGAAGTGAAACTTTAGATACCGAATGGGAAACAAAATATATATATATATATATGGTCATAAACACTTGGGGCTGTGGGGCATGGCAAGTGTTTGTTTCATTTTGTTGGGCTTGGCGGGCCTCAACATCGTTAGGCCAAGTTGGCCCCATGGTTGGACTTCTTTCAGCTATCACATTAGCATTCCCCCATTAGCCCATTTTTTGCAGTATGGGCCCTTTGAACCATTACTGGCCATCCACCGCATTTTTTTTTTTTTTTCTTATTTTTTCCTTTTGTGTAGGTATATCTATCTCCGACCGATATTCAGGTTATCTAACTATTTTGGTTTAAGTATTATGGAGTTTATTTAGGGGTTAACTCTTTTAATATCTATTTTTCTATTTCCAAAACTCGAACTCGAGATGTTCTCAAGAGAACAGTCTAATAGTTACAATTCTTCTCCTCTAATCTTTAATCGTGGGTTTAAATCTCAATGTAAAAATAGAAAAATTAAATTCAAAATTTTAATGCCTAACCACTACACCCACAGAAGTCATGTCATCCATCACTTTTCATTTTTTTTTTTTTGTTACAAAGTGGGAGTCAAAGTCGAGTCTATTATAACGAGAAAGAAGAAGATGCTGCTTGAACTAAATCTCATTGTCATCCACCACTTTTCATTGCATCAAGTTTAGATCAATTTTTTGAAAAAGCATGGGAAAAAAAAATTAAGGTTGCAATATTGTAGGTTGTGATTAGGGTGGGCCAGATGCTGCTTACCCTACCAAAACACTTGTTAATGTTATCATCATAAAAAATACAATTCGAATAAATTCAATTCTAATCAAAATTTTACTTAAAAATATCATTATTCAATTATTAAATCAATTAAACATTAATTTACCATTTATTCTAAAAAGCAATATTTACCGTAATTGTACCGAATATGAAAAAGTAGCATGGTATAGTAGATTACCACGATTAACAAAAATAATTTAGCAATTGAAAAAATGAATTATATAAAAAAATTAGAACCACTAAAGAAAAACATCAAAGCAGAAAAAAAATGTTTAATTGCTTTCTGGGTGTATAATTTTCGTATTCAGAATATGTAAAGGTATTGACTAGATGGTAAATTTCAACCATCTGCTCATTATAATTCAAATAAAATAAACTTTTTTATAGCATAGAATCGTGGAATGTGAGGCCACTAAAGTTTAAATAAATATGTCTCCATAAATGCTAATATGTCATTTTTACATTTATAAAATCCTCTCAGTTTGGTACACCGATTTAGTGAAAAAAGATAGTAGACAATAGAGATATATATATACAGTCTTTTTTTTTATAATTTTATTAAAAAATTATTTTCACACTTTGAATCCATGATTTTGAGATCATCAAATAAGCGACTTCACCCGTTATTAAGACGTTGAATTAACTTTGGCAGTTTTTTTTTTTTTTTAACTTAATTATCTATTCAAAATGTTTATAAACTTATATAAACCATGTTAAATTAAAATTTTGGCTTCTAAGCAAAACTGCTATGAGTTCTCTCAGACCGCAAAACGTAAGATACTTTTTTGGCCCTATTTGTGATACTATTGATATCTAGTTGGTCAAATAACTGGATATTAATTTAAAAAAAAAAAAAAGATTTTAGATTTGAATTTTGTGTACGACGAAAATAAATGTTATAATTCTGTCACAATTTTGCTATTTAAGGATATAATCTGACTCGAATTTAATTTAATCGGGATTAACGTGGTTATCAGATACCTTCAATCTAGTTGGGGTTTGGTAATTTCTCTGGGCCATAATTGGCAATTGGGTTGAACTAACCCGAGCTTGGCCCGTTTTGTAGAGTCAAGCTTGACTCATTTCTATTTGGCTTGAGGCTCAGCCCATTATTTATGTATGTTTCAATTACGGGTTGAGTCTGGATGACGTAGGCTCAACTTGTTATAAATTTGATCTTTTAAAATCTTTTTTTTAATTTAAAATTAAATATTGTGATATTTGGATGATTATTTTGATAACTTTTTTTTTTGATATCTTGGATTTCGTCCATCACCCAGTATTTGAAATTTTGTTTCGACTAATTTAGGTCAAGCCATGACCGAGTTCTCATTTAAAGGGAGCTCTTCTAACGTCATTTTTGTCATCCCCAAAACTCGAATCCGTCATTTTTGTCATCCCCAAAACTCGAATCCGAACACTTGGTATAGGGTTTTAGCATCCTTTTCATTAGACTAACGAATCGTTAGTATTATTTGGATAAGTTTAATATATTACTTTTGATATAATTTTTTAATTTTTCATAACTTTGTTATTATTAATATTTATAATAGTATATAATCCATAATTTGCAATAGTAGTATTTATTATGTATTTTATTTTGTATGATTAATGTGTTTTTATTTTATATTTATTATGTTATAAAATGTGTTAAAAATATGAAAAATAAAATTTATGTTTTGGGCCAAACTTGATCCGAAATTTGCCTAAAGCCCTTTTAATTTTTTGAATTGATCCTGAGTTTTAATTTTTCAAGTTTTATCGAATCAAGCGTGGATTCGAGCTCATAAAATTTGAAATGCGCCGAGTCCGGGCATCGTAAAGGCTGCTCAAAGGCTGATTGCACCCTTAAATGCTCCTAACTCAATTTTGGTGCTTGGTCAACAAGAATCTGAATTGCTTAGTGATATTGGATTACTTTGGCAATGTGGAAACATCTTTCTCTCGTTTGCTTCAGTGAATCATGTGCTAACGTTTACCAAACTTTGACACTTCATGGTCATGATCCCATTACAAAAAAATAAGATATCAGTGATAAAAATTAACGACCAAATTATGATAAATTAATATCTGAAATTATAAATTTAAAGAAGTTAAAATTAACGAGAAATTAGTGATAGATTTACCGACGGAATAAACGATGAAAAAAATTCATCGTTAAATCCATAGGTAAAATAGGCACGAAATAAATTATTATTTGGCAGGACAATTTTCTAATAAATTTGTGTTGGATTAGCGATGGATTTTTTCTATCACTAATTCCGTCGGTAAAACAGGCCTGAAACTAATTATTATTTAGTGAGACAATTTTCCAACAGATTTGTGACGGATTAGCAACGAAATTAGTGACTGATTGTTTTTGTCGCTAATCGGTCGCAATATACCTTCTATAAAATTATTGTAAATCATTTTTTACAATGGAATAGTGACGGAATATTTTTGTATCTAATTAGTTGCAAATGAAAAAGTTTTTATTAATTAGTGAGGGATTACTGACGAAATTTAACGATGAATTTTTTTCATCGCTAGTCCGTCGGTAATTATCTAGGTTAAAAAAAAAAGAAAAAGGAGAGAGAGAGAATAGTGATTCCGCAAAATCCCTTCCCGCGCGACTTTCTCTCCCTTTCCTCACTCTTCCCTTCTCGCTAGTGTTGGTTCGTTGCCGCCTCTTGTCAAAAGGGTTACAAGTTCCACCTCTGAGAGTATAATTTTCGACCTCATCATCGTTGACCCTCTGTTCAGGTTTGTTTGTTTCTCTCTCTCTCTCTCTCTCTCTCTAATTAGAGTTTGTGCGAAGAATGGTTGAGTCGAACTTAACAACCCTAATTGCTCTCTCTCTTAGATTTGTTGAGAGGCCAAATGTAATTGTTTTTTTGGTTCGGGATCTTTTAAACACTATCGACCCCCCTTTATACTTTGATCTTGTCATTTCTTTTGGTTTTTCTCAGTAACTTCAAGTTGCCATTCATAAACACTACTCGCGATCTCGATATTTTGAGAGAAAGAGAGAGACAAAGGGAAAGATGTTTTGATTATGATTTTATTTTTATGTATTTGATTTTTATGATGCTCAACATTATGGGTTGTACTTGATTTTATGGAGTTATATGTTATATACATTGCACTCGGTAACTTGAAATGTTATGTTTTGTATGTAATTAATTTAGTTGCTTTTTATATCTATCAGATAGAGAAATTCGTAATATGGATGATAATATGAGAACTGCGATGTAATGATTGATTGAGTTATATGTTAACAGATTAATCAAAAGAATGAAATGCCATGGTATAGGAAAGTTGTATTCAACGATCGATTAGCGATAAATTTTTTCGTCATTGAAAAAAATCCATCGCTAAAATAGCACTTATATCTACAATCAACGACGGATTAACGATGAAAAAATATATTGCTAATTCGTCACTAAATTGAGTGCTCATGTTAGCAATCAGTGACGGATTTATACAATGACGGATTTTTTCGTTATTAATCCGTCGAAAATATTAGCGGCAAATTTTGTTGTCGTTAATTTTTAACGAGGAAGTTTTCAGCGACGAAATTAGCGATGAAAATTTTCGTTGCTAATTTTCTTTGACGACAGAATCTTTACTTTTTTTCGTCATTAATATATTGTTTTCTAGCAAAATTAAATAATTACCCTTGTTGGCTTCAAATCAAAATTGAGTTTTCCACCAATTATCCTCCTTGAAATTTTCACTCTCTTACATTCATCTCTAATGTTGGTTTGACATAAGAAGTGCGTGCGTCTCACTACTTTGACCGATCACGGCTCCAAACTAGGTCCCTTAGAAAGTGTAGTGCTCCTTCGGCTTCATCTCTATAGAGTTCAATGTAAGTGATAATGTATACGAAGATCAAATCTATAAGTGATATGAACATATTTATTATTTATATGATATGAGGATTTCTATAAGTGACCATACAATATTAGGCCAAACCGGGCGGTTCGACCCAAAAACCACAGACAATCACCTTATTGGTTCAGTGAGACTATCGGTGATTACAAAACTAGTCTAAGAACATATGAGCATGTGAAAATTATCCGAATGGAGCTGTTTTTGATGCAACACTTCTCATGTTTTTATTTTTAATTCTCTTGATCAATAATGAGAATTAAATTAAAAGCATTCTAAAACTAAAATCTTCCAATTTTAGCATTAAAACTAGAATGATCTTTTATCTGGTTCAAATTCTCTTTTTTTCTCCCCTCAACTTTCCGATTTAATTTGAAACTTTGAACATGCATAAAAATTGCTCGTAATGAACTTCTCTTCAAACCACTAAAATTATGAAAAATACCAAATAATATTTCTTTCCAAATCTGTTTATCATATTTAAAGGCAAATGCTCTTTATTGCCCTTGGGGTATTTTTTTAACAAATCTTCAAATTTGTGGCATGGAAGCACCAGGGTATAAGAGATATAATACCGAATTCATTTTTAAATTTCTTTTGCAGGGTTTTTCAAGAAAGATATATTTATGCAGTACAATTCTTTTTTTTTTGGGAAAAAATCTATGTTTTATAGACGTAGATTTAAACTTCAGATATATATATATTAATGAGACACAGCCCAATGTCCATTTCGAAGGGTCAACACTTAAAAGGCCTACACATTAGACCCGTGAAAGACAACTACCGACCGATGAGCGAACACAGTTCAGTATTATCGAACGATTACTCTCTATGGCTATTCAACTGATCTACCAAAGGGTCTTAGTCGCCTCACCTCCCAAACGATAAGGTCTCAATCGCCCCCCTATCGAACGAGATTTGCTGAGTGAGATTTACCTCACTGATCGGATACTCAGCCATTGGTCCACCGAATGAGTAAACCCCAAAGGCTCCACATTGGCCAAATGATCGACTGAAGGCCGACGACCTTATTGATCCTAAGGAAATATCAAAGCGTCCAACGACTTTGATTCCCTACTTAAGAATGGTATATCCAGGATCTTATAGATAAGGAAAATTCTCATATGATAAATATCGCAACCATTTCGGAATATTGAATTCATGAGATTTCCGGATTGTTTCCATAAAAAAAGTAGGGTTACAATACCCCGAAAGCATACGACTCTATTAGATATAAAATACCCCCAAACCCTTCAAGTCAGGTACGCTCTCTCGGCCTTACATATTGGGCACACTAGTCATAGGGAATCTCTCCCTCTCTAAGCTCTCAATTTGTTTCTTTACATTCAAAAATTGTTCTTTCTGAATTGAGCATCGGAGTCTCCTCCGCCGGATCACTCTCTGACTGTTTTTGCAGGCTTTATATCCCATCGACGGTAACTGTTCGAATCATCAAGGAGCCGGTATCTGTGGAGACACAACACACCTTCAACAGATTGGTGTCATTTGTGGGAAACAGATAAGAGCCACCACTTTTGTAAGATCAACAAATTGAGTACGCAATCATGCCTCCAAAGAAAAGAACCAGGATAACTTTGAAAGCTGCCCTCACCGTAGACGGGCACATCGCGACAGCCTCTAAAACCGCCCTTCCTGTGGCACCCGATCACTCCATTCGTGATCGTGCGATCTCCCCTTGACCATCTCATCCAGAGCAAATCCTACAACCTGCAACTCAAGAATAGTCGATCGTGGCCCCTGTGCCAGAATGAGTTAGTCACCCCCAGATGGAAAGATTTGAGTCAAAACTCCAAAATATGAGCAAACAACTGGAAGAACTCAGTCGAACCTTTGGACCAGACGACCACTCATCCACAACGGATTCTGGACATGAACGTTCCCCGCGATAAGTGCCTCCTGTGAACTATGAACCATTGGTGACCTCTCGTCATGACCCGGAGGATTTGAAAAAACAAATCGAGCAATTTGTAGCTGTTGAGCTTAGAAAAGTAGGCGCAAAGAGGGACGAAGACCCCCTCCACTCTTCGGAAGTATCACCTTTCGATCCGAAAATTTCCCTGGAACCGATACCACGAGACGTTCTCCTATCACCCATGGAGCCATACAATTGAACAATTGATCTCCGTGATTATACCGCCCACTTCATAATAGTCATGGTCTCCAGGGACCTATCAGATACGGCAATGTGCAAACACTTCCCCACTACACTCAAGGGCAATACTCTGGCGTGGTTCAATTCTCTCCAACCCTTTAGTATCAAGACTTTCACCTAGTTCCGACAGCAGATCGAGGCACATTTCATAATCAGCTTAGGAGTCAAGTGAAAGTCCACCTCCTTGTTATCGTTACGACAATGGGAAGACGAGCTCCTGAGAGATTTCCTGACGAAATTTAAAGCAAAGATGTTAAAAGTTTTAGTTCTGGACCATTCCATCGCATTAGCCGCTCTCCTAACGAGCCTGCGTTCCTCCGGCATGAAGACCTCCATTACGAAGAAACTCCCTTCAACCATTCAAGAATTTTATTCTTGAGCCGAGAAATACATTACGGCAGAAGAAGCGGAGGCATTCGAAAGCCTAAAGAATCGTCTGAGCAGAAAAGAACGCAGCCGATTGTCTCACCAACCTTCCCCAAAAAGGAGCAAACTGGGAGTTCCTCCCTCACGGAGGTTTAATGTCTACATGCTGCTAAACGAGACCTCAAGTCAGGTCTTATATCAAATTAAAAACAAATCGTATGTCAGATGACCCCCTTGTTCCACAGAGGAAGACCCCAAGAAAGATAAATCCAAGTACTACCACTTCCATCGGGATTATGGTCACATGATCGATGAGAGAAAGATGCTCAGAGTTGAGCTGAAATTCCTGGTTCACAGTGGTAGATTGTAGAGATTCATCAGTACGGAAGGAAGGAATTTACCTTCCATAGACCTGCGTAATCTACCGCAGGAGAATGAGCCATTTAACCGACCGGACCCCAGACCATTGCACGATGGACTAGAAGGGATGATCGTTTAGATCAATTGCAAAAGTATTTGGCATGATGCTTATGTCCCCACTAGTGTTTGTCCGACGTACGAGCTGGAGTATTTTGCATTCTTTCCCTGAGAAAGGGTTATACACCTTCTCATCATTTAGTGATCGTCCCTGTGACGGCTCGTAACACGAGATCCTCAGTGATTTACGAAAGAATCACCTCCTAACATTTAAAGTTTCCTATCGTACATGTCATCAAAATGAGATGAAATTCCCCGAATGGGTGGACAGGGCCCTAACACCTAAAGTTTCCTATCGTACGTGTCATCAAAATGGGATGAAACTCTCCGAACGGGTGGACATAACCCTAACATCTAAGTTTTCCATTGTACGTTGGGTCTAAATCACCCTGATCTTACCAAACGAACGTGTCATCAAAATGGAGTGGAACTCCCCGAATGAGTAAATACGGCCCTAACATCTAAAGTTTTCTATCGTACGTTAGGCCTAAATCACCCTGATCTTATCGAACGAACGTGTCATCAAAACGGGATGGAACTCCCCGAACAGGTGGACACGGTCCTAACATCTAAAGTTTCCTATCGAACGTTGGGTTTAAGTCTCCTTGATCTTGCCGAGCGAACATGTTGTCAAAATGGGATAGAACTCCCCGAATGGGGGGACACGACCCTAACATCTAAAGTTTCATATTGTACGTTGGGTCTAAGTCGCCCTGATCTTACCGAACGAACGCGTCATCAAAATGAGATGAAACTCCCCGAACGAGTGGATACGGCCCTAACATCTGAAGTTTCCTATCGAACGTTGGGCCTAAATCTCCCTGATCTTATCGAACGAACGTATCGTCAAAATAGGATGAAATTTCCCGAATGAATGAACAAGGCCCTCCTATCTATAGTTTCCTATCGAGCGAACGAATCAGGGGACTCACTGAATGGGACGTGGCATTCTAAAGGTCTCCTTTGTGAAAGATCATTATACTTCGATGCAGCATTAGACAAATTGTTCGAACAGCACTCTCGGGCAGACACTCTTAATTAAGAAAATCTTTTCATCACCAGAACAATACAAAATTACGTAGGGTTAGAAGGAACAACAGAGGTCATGTAGGTGGGGTTCTGATCCATTATCACTCTCTCAACGGACCCCTTAAGAAGAGGTAGAGCCTTATATCGGCCGATCTATCGAAGAATCTTCTCGGCGCATCTCAAATGCTCGAGCACTCTACACTGAGAAAGCTGAAGGTTAGTAGCATTTCTGGCAACAGACACCTTGATGTCATCTATCTCTCGCTCGGCATTCTGAAGGGATTCCTCCGAGAGATGAGCTAACGTCTTCGCGGCCACTAATTTCGCTTCACGGATATGCACCTCGGCCTCCAACTTCTCGCAACGCTCTTGAGACAAGATCAAATCCATCTGAAAACGTTCGATCTGCTTGTCTTTTTCCCCTTGAATATCATTTTCTTTGTTCTTCAACACTTTTTTCAACGCCAGCACTTGGTTGCTCAAACAGACAAGTCACCCCTCGGACTTTTTCCTCCATTGCCTTTGAAATTCTGTCAAGGCCGCAGTTTGGGAATAAGTATACTTGACAATCAGAATTGTGTAATAACAAATTAGTACGAGACTCGAACGAAAGAATGCTTACTGTCAAACAGAGAGAGTGGACATGTTTGTTAATATGATCCGAAAACATTGTCTGGAGTGCGAGTTCAGGGTGAAACTCGAACCGCTCGGCCAACTGTAGTGCCTCTCACGGATCGATAAAGTTATACTGATGGTCCCCCACACATATCGCAACCGACCCTTCCTCTAGATCATCATCCTGCCCATTAAGGACTCAACCAGAATAGGAGGCGGAAGGTTAGTCTCATCTCCCCCATCATGCATGGAACATTGGGATATTTGGGGAGACCGTTCGGGCGCTTCTCCCAAAACAGGAGCAGAAACGTTTTGCCCAGAAAGTTTCCCTCACTGTCTCTGATTGGCGTACCAACGATCATCATCAAAGCAGTCGACCGGCCCTCCCTTGCTTCAACATGCTCTTGAGGGGACCCATGTTCTCCAGTTTCCGCTAGTCCTTTCTCGCTAGCAGGCGGGCCAGACGATCGAACCCTTAATCTCTTCGACCAAGTCTCAGGGGAAGTATCAACTGTCTTTCTCTTTGCGTTCGGTCACACCTTTTGCTTGTCAAAACATCCTTTAGAAGGGAAGCATTTACGGACGGCAGAAAGTCAACCAAGTCCTTCTTCTTCTACTCCAGCAAAAGAGGTCTGGTGATCTACCTTGCCTCGTCCGCCAGTAGGCTAGAGAACAGCAACATCTGGTTCTCTACTAAAAAATCTACCCAAATATTCTGCTAAGTAGACTCAAAATAACACCCAACGAACCGCAAAAAGTGAAAATGATGATGGGGTCCGGGACTTTCATATTCAACGAAGGTGCTTGATCAGCTCCCGGAAGTATCGGAGGATGACTCTTGTTCAAAAATCTTACGTAGAATAACTTCTGCATCTAGCGCTTATCTTGAGACTCATTATAAAAGAATTTCCAGCGAGACTTCCGACAAGTTGTAGTTTATACCAACTGCGGGTGGAACCTTGGGCGCTGCATTGTACCAAGGAAAAAAGGGCCCCCAAAATTTTCAAATCAAAATGAATACGAAAAAACCCTAATAAAGAAATTAGAGCAATCACAAAATGCCAAACATTGGGATGAGCAATGAAGGGCGGATATTCTAATATTTCAGGACCTTTGCTAGCGGATCCGTGTATGAGACCCTCAAACCGTACTTCAAACATTGCTTGTACATTGGGACACAGTCCTCGGGGGCATAATTCGCCCGGTTCTCTTTGCTGGACAACACCAATTCAAAGTCACTTCTGAACGATATTTTTCTCCGGACTTCTTGTAGTTTCTCTACGGTCATCGTACTCCGTACGGTATCTATGCCTCGTAACAAAGGAGAACCTTTTGATATTTTTTCAGAGAAAGCCTTTCACAAAGGATCAATAGAATGACAGGAAAGAAATATAAAATATGTGATACCCTGACAAATGTGTATTCTTATAAAGCGTATAGAAAAAGAGTCATGGAAATTGAAGCGATAAGGTCTCGTGTATTTTTCGATGACCATACTTCCTGCCACCTTTCCCAAGGAAAAACGCCATGAGTCATGGACAAATGATGAGACATAGTCCAATGTCCATTTCGAAGGGTCAAAGCTTGAAAGACCCACACATGAGGCTCGCAAAGGATAGCTATTGACCGATAGGCGAGCACAACCTAGTATTATAAAACGAATACTCTTTATGACTATTCAATTGATTTACCGAAGGGTCTTAGTAGTCAAACCTCCCGAACGATAGGGTCTTAGTCCCCCGACCTATCGAATGAGATTTGTTGAGTGAGATTTATCTCCCCGATCGGATACTCAGCCATTGGTCCACCGAATGAGTAAGCACCGAAGGCTCCACATTGGCCAAATGATCGGCCGAAGGCTGACGGCCTTATTGATCTTAAGAAAAGATCAAAGCGTCCAATGATTTTGATTTCCTGTCTAAAAACGGTATCTCCAGGATCTTACAAATAAGGAAAATTCTCATACGATAAAGATCAAAACCATTTTAAAATATTGAATTCGTGAAATTTTCAAATCGTTTTCATAAGGAAAGTAGAGTTACAACGCCCCAAAAGTATACGATTTTATCAAGTATAAGATACCCTCAAACCCTCCAAATCAAGTACACTCTCTCGGCCTTACATATTGAGCACACTAGTCACAGAAAATTTCTCCCTCTCTAAACTCTTGATCCATTTTTTTACATTCAAAAACCGCTCTTTCTGACTTAAGCGTCGAAACCTCCTTCGTTGGAATACACTCTGACGGTTTTTGCAAGTTTCATATCCCATAGACAGTAACCGTTCGAGTCAGTATATGTGGATTCATAACTCACATCCAACGTATATATTTTTTTAATTTTAAATAACAAAAATTAGAATAGAAATTAAAATTTATAAATTTATAAAGTTTATTTAATTCCAAACATAACCTAGGGTTGGTCGGCCGTACCACAAAGCTTTAATTATGGAACCATTTTAGGGGAATATAAATGGTAGCTTTAGGAGGAAACTGGGAAAAAAGTTTTAAGGGGCTGCATATGGAAATAAGCCGAATAAAATTCTTCATATAGAAAACCGCCCAGAAAACCTAATTTTGATTCTATCAAATATCAAATTCCCCCAATTCAGATTTCTCCTCTCACCACACCCCAACGGGAACCAAAATCTCTCTCTCTCTCTCTCTCTCTCCATTTTGTTCAAGGAATTGCGTTAGCGAACTTCGGTCCTCTGATTTTCTCAGGTACACATCCTCCTCCTTACTTTCCTCCACTTTTAGAGAGCGCTCTCTCTCTCTCTCTCTGCGATAAGAATTTTTATATACTGGTGTGACTTGAATTTCACTTTTACAGTTCTTATGAATGGTTGAATCTTGATTTCCGTTTGATTTTGAATTTTGGTTCTTGAATTTTTTATAATAGATAATCTGACCGAGGATTAGTTTTGCTCGTCTGATCAAACTAGGAAAAATTAGGGTTTTTTTTTTTATAGAGTTTTTTGATATATATATATATATATTTAAAGAAATGGGAATCAATTTAGGGTTGGGCTCTTTATGTCGTTCACTGTGGTTAAAACTGGTAATTTTGAATTTATTTATTTATTTTTTTAAGGTTGAAGTAGAACAGCACCTTGAATTTTATGATCGGTTTTTGCCAAATTTTTGAAGTGATGAATTATGCCCAATTTTATTTTATTTTTTATTTTTTTTAAAGAATCCCTGTTCTCTTTGAACCTCTGGATCAGAATGGTGTTTGATTTTTCGTTTTTGTTTTAGAGCATTGCATGGTTAATCTGGTTAAAGTCTCTGAGTTCCTAAATGCACCGGGATCCTCAACATTGCACACAGATGCTGATTTCTTACTTTATTGAAGTGATCTGATAATTATGACCTATTATTATTATTATTATTATTATTATTATTATTATTATTATTATTATTATTATTATTATTATTTTACTAAGTAGAAGCAGTGGGAAGGGACAACCAGGGTAGCTATTTCCTCCTGGTGCTATCATAAGACTTCTCTCCCCCTTATGTGCACTTGTAAATTACGTTTAGATGATGAATCAACTTAAAGTGATCAGATCTTTGTTTTTCTCTTTTTGTTCAAAACATGTCATGAGGTTTGTAGTTTCAATAAAAAATTATAACAAACACGAGACACAAACCACACACATTGGAAAAATATATCAAGAAACATAATGAGTATAAGGTGCTTGCCGTAGCACATCTGACAATTTTTTTATGGCATCCATACTTGGTAGAATGTGCAAGCTTTCATGTTTGCACACGTGTCAAATGAATTGTTTGTAATTTATATTTGGTTAAGTGCAATAATATTGATGTGATTCTGTAATTCATTTACTTTAGTTACATTACATTTAGATGGATTTTCAAGTAGAATCATTTCGCTGTTTTGAGTCTGCAAATCTTTTTGCATAATTATTATCTCATTTTTTGGATGCGCTTGTTAGTTCAGTTCTATTGGCTTTGCCAATTGAATCTTTTGAAGGGTTAGTTCAGTTCTATTGGTTTTGCCGATTGAATCTTTTGAAGGGTTCCCTTTCTGCTGCTTTCCATGGGAGCTCCTAAGCAGAAATGGACACAAGAAGAAGAAGCGGCTCTTAAAGCTGGAGTTGTCAAGCATGGGGCAGGCAAGTGGCGCACAATTCTAAAAGATCCAGAATTTAGTGGCGTCTTGTATTTACGGTCAAATGTAGATCTCAAGGTATTTTTCTTCAACTATCTTTAATGGTCAATTTACTTTTTGTAGATAATAATGTGGACACTGGGGAGTCTGGAGGATAACTCTCACACAGATCCACAGTTTCCTTTCTTCACCTGAAATTGAAAATGATTGGTATATTTGATATGGAATTTATATTGGACTGAGTTGCTGATAGATCTTTTGATTCTGATATGGTTTAGGATAAGTGGAGAAATTTAAGTGTCATGGCAAATGGATGGGGCTCTCGAGAGAAAGCACGGCAAGCAGTTAAAAAGATCCAGCCCAAGCAAGAGGAAGGCTCTATGGCCCTCACTGTAGTTAAAAGCGAGGACGAAATTGTTGATACCAAACCTCTTTCTTTTTCAAGTGGCTCAGTGCCGCTTCCAAGTCCAAAAAGATCTGTCTCTAAGTTAGTTGCTCATCTTAGTATCTTTAGTTACATGGTTCACAGTTTTTTGCTTGGCTTTGTGGAAAGAAATGTGTCTCAAAAGCGTATTCTATGTTTGGGAACTGATATCTTGATCTATACCTTTGATGACTTTGCTAGTAGTTGTTGTGCTTCTGGGATGTTTGGGCCGAGTGAATATGAAGTAAAATGGAGTGGAAATATTTCTTTTTTGGCACAGTGGTGCGCCAGTGCCTTCTTTCTTTAGAATTGGGTATCCAAGTAACATGATGGAGAACAACTTGACCTCCTTATTTTTCATTCCCTCAATTATTGCTCCAATCCTTTTATTTTTTGGTTAAGTATTGCCTCGTTTTGTTTGATATATATTGGTTCAAATTAGGTATTGTTTGTTAGCTAGGTCTACAAAAATCCCTTCATTTTCATAGTACAATTCAATATGGTACCTTGATCTTCCATTGCTTTTCTTGTGGTGGTTGTAATTGTTGTTTCTTTTTTCTTTCTGGCTCTTTTTTTTTTTTTTTTTTTAATGTGTTCAATAGAACCTTCTCTGATATTTCAACATGCAAGTGGTGTTCTTTACTTGGCAAAGGAAGTAGAAAATCATTAATTTTACTCCTTCAGGTTCCATATTTAAGTTGAAATGAAAAATTTGATAATCTTTTAGCACAAGTCTAGTGGCTTAATTCGTTTTATATGTGGATTATCCTTCTTGATGTGATGCCTTACAATGATTTTTCCTTATCTCTTTCAATGGAAATTTAAGTCATAGTTTGGGATTTGATCTGTTAGTTTTTAATTGCATCTGGTGGGATCTTACAAGTGTAAAAATTCTTCTTTTTGTTTTAGGCTTGACAACCTGATAATGGAGGCCATAACCAACTTGAAGGAGCCCGGTGGCTCTAACAAGACTGCTATAGCTGAGTATATAGAGGTTAGGCTTCTCCTATCCTAATTGGACCATCCTGAGAAGGATCCTGGATCGTTAATGCAATTTTTTGTCATTTATTATCAGATTGTTTCCGTCATAGATACTCCATTATAATATTTAGCTAGTATTTGTAATTTCATCAGTCACATGTAAGCACCAAAGCTCACACTTTCTGTGCAGTCAAATAGGTGAACTTTACTCGTCAGTCCAGTGTTTTGGATAGTCACTGCAATGCAGGAGCAGAGAAGGGATATATGTTAGGAGAGAGAGATAAAAGCAGGGGAAAGGAGAAACCAGAAGAAGGAAAAGAGAAGAGGAGAGGAGAGATAGATATAGATAGATTCAATAATTAATGACCAATTCATTGTTCCAAAACATAACATCCAATAAACTCTAATGCCCAAAAGTATAGGCAATGCCCAGGAACAAGAAAATATAATTAAAGAACTATCCCATGTAAATTATAAATACACCAATGATGGAAATATTTTGAAATAACATGTAACCTGTCGAGCATCAAACTGAGTATGAAAATTGAATGTGAATTGAGTTCAGTAAAATCCCATTTGAGTACTCACAGAAAGCATGACATTGTACATTAGAAATCTTGTTTGAATAATAATATTATCAAACAGTAAAGAGATTCTCTCATGCAAATATGTAATGTTGAAGTTCTGATATCAATTAATACCTTTTTGCATTTCTACTTTCTAGGAAGCTTACAAAGAGCCTCCAAACTTTAAGAGATTATTGTCAGAAAAACTGAAGTTTTTAACTGGAAGTGGGAAACTCATCAAGGTAATTACTTGCTTCATCTAGGATATCTATTTTTTTTTTTTAAATGCATTTTCCCTTAAAAAAAATGTAAGGGGAGGGTTGCGTAGATATACACCTACCATTCTCTTATCCCCGAAAGCCGGGGAGCATTTTGTGCATGGGGTGAACTACATTTTCCCTTTTCACCCCCCTTCAAAACCAACATGTTGTCTCTACTTGCTGCATCAATCTCCTGACCATTGCAGCGTTAACTATGGGACCAACCACAAATTGGTGGTTTGTTGTTTTATATTTGTGACTGGTCTTTGATTGAGATTAGATACTTCCTGGTGAGGACTTTGGGGGCATAAAAGGGGTGTATTGTGAAAATTTGCATTGTTTGTTTCTTGTCTCACTTCTTATATTCAGGGAGAGTGGTGTCTTTGGAGGACAAAGGAATCCATTAGAACCTTCTCGGCATGCCCTTCAGTGTTTGTGTTGGTGATTGTTTGCAATATTACTTTGTTAATGTGTCTTATATACGGATTTACATTTCTGCAACCTTAAATTACTTCAAGTTCTTATTGATGATCATAATTCTATTTAAGAAACATTTCATGGGTGTTGTGGAACTTATACATTAATTGCACCTGGAGGATATATGAAGCCATGTTTATTTCAATTTATGAGGAAAAAGATACTGCTTTCTTTTAAACTTGTTCATTTATGTGTTGGACCATCAAAGTGTTTTTATAGATATTATTTGTACTAGTGTTAGTGACTCTATGTGAATTTCCTTCTGCTAAGTACCTAAGAAGTATCCTGCACTAAAAAAAGGGTTCCATGTCGGTGTGGAGAATTCAAAGAGTATGTAGCAAGTATTGTACTCAACACAGATCGAATATGAGCTTTAGTTTTCAAGGATTCATTCTTCATTAGTGGGTAGAGCTTATGAAAAGTTGTTCAAACGTTTGTTGTTTGCCCTAGAGCTTCTTCTGTGGTTTGTGTGCCTGTAGATTTCAGCTTTAAAAAGAGGTTTGGTTTGGTTAGTAATGCCTTCAGTGCATAAATGCTAATGAGCGTTCAGTTATTTTTGTTTCTTGCTCTTGGTTTTTCTCTTCCATATCCAATGCCAACTTAAACTGTGCATGGTGAATCGTTGGAATTGAGGGGCTTAGGGAGTTGTACCAAGAGGAGGAAGACAGTCAAGATGATCCCTCTTGCCATTCTTTGGCCAGTTTGGTGGGTGATAACAGGATGACTTTTTAGGCCATTGAATGAGCTTGTCCAGTTTGGTTTATGAAATTTTTAAAGCCTTTGCTTTTGGTTCTTTAAAGATTTTGAACCTGATGCGGCATACCGCTGATTCTGTAAATTTTTAACTTCTAGTTTGGGACAGTATTTGGTTTTAAGGGTGCACCCAACCCTTGGTGCTCATTCCTTCTTTTCTTTACCATTTTTTCTTTTTGGAAACTCTTAAAAGAAAAAGATTGCCAAAATGAAACGAGTGTTTGGGAGATTTCACTTCCATGAGGGAAATGATTATTTGGTTAATTGAACAACTGTTTGCAAGCCTAAGTATGAAGGATGCCTTGGTCTTGGTAGTATGGTGTTTAAAGAAATTTCTTGTTGGGGAAATTATTGTTGAGCTTTCCTTTAAAACTACATTATGACAAAGTGATACAAATTAAATATTTTCTTCAGCATACTAGTCTGCCAATGATGAAATGAAATGTATGTTACTTATGCAAGTCGTTAGATTTCTTATTTTTGGAGGATTTGTGGATTGTGATTGTCTTTCTGCCACGAATTTTTGCTCTCTTTTATTCTTCATGTCTTCATAATGCTCTTTTTTTTTCCCCTAGTTTTATATTTTCCTTAGAGGATGATATTTCTTAGAATTTTTATTTCTACTATTGATAAGAGGATTGGTGATTGACCTCCTCTACTCCTTGCCTTCCTTAGATTGTTTTGATTCTGTTGATTTGGAAGACCAAACTTCCCTTTAATATTAAAGAACTAGAGGGAGATCTAAGAAGATTCTAGGAGAGATTGTGAAGACAATAATAGGTTAACTTTTAGCATTACTATTGACATGACTATGAAAATAGCTGAATGTAAACAGCTGATTCACGTGGCCAACCCTAACTTTTGGGATTTAAGGCTTTGTTGAATTGAGTTGTATGCCTTCTGCCTTGGTGAGAATGAAATGAAATACTCTGTACAGGTGTGCTCATCCTTGTTTAGAGTTTGTCATTTTTGTGCCCTTGGACAGTTATTAGTTGCTGTTGTCTTGCAGGCTAAACAGAAATACAGGATTCCTTCAGTTTCAGAGAAACGAAGAAACTCCATGCCCTTTCCAGAGGAAAGATCAAGAGCTGATCTCAGAGTTGAAAGAGATGAGTTCAGCATTCGAAAGTCCCAGGTTGACCTAGAGTTGGCGAAGATGAGGACTATGACTGCAGAAGAGGCAGCTAAGGTTGCTGCTGTAGCTGTTTCAGAGGCAGAAGCTGCCATAGCAGAAGCTGAAGAGGCTGAGAAGGAGGCAGAGGCAGCAGAAGCAGAGGCAGAAGCAGCCCAAGCTTTTGCAGATGCAGCTATGAAAACATTGACAGGGAGAAACCCAACCAGAATGGTAAAAATATAAAATTCTCTCTGTAGGTTTTTGCTAGTAGTTGATTTGTTTTTGTTTCTTGAAAATCTTTCCTAGGTGTTTTTCCTGATGCATTCATATTGGGAAAGAGAAAAGTTTGTGGGGAGGGTATACTGGATCGATAATTAAATAACCATATACAAGATTAATAAGTAAAACCATTAGATTTGCTTCAAATGAATTCTCTTTCACAATTCTGCGTGTTCCATTGTGGATGACTAGTTAATACGCATTTTAGAAATTTTGTACTATTAATTTGAGAAACCAGTAAGTGTTGGCTGCCCTTTTATCCCTTGTATGCAAATGGCATAGTTTCCCTGGATGAGTCTTGAAGGTCTCACTATTGGTACTCACGTTTGATTCTCTTAAATTTTATCTTTTCTGATTCCTGATCTTTCATCCTGTAATGGTTGCAGATGATCCGTGCATGAAAGGCTTTTGGAATAATTACTACCAGTTTTGGCTTAATCAAACCTTGAAATTTCTACTCTCAGCAGTCGGACTCAGTAGACTCTTTTCATCCTCAGAAGAGAGTCCCTTTTGATGGAACCTTTTTCCTTTGGCTCTCTCTTACATTCTGCAAACTATAAGATGCTGCGAACACAGAAACTAAGAAATGCAGAAAGAAGAGGTTGGGTAAGGTTGATGTCTGTTGTATAGCCCTCCATCTCCTTTTCTTCATAAAATGTGTAGAACTATCAGGCCATATGTAGTCTTAGGTTATGTTCTAAGTGTTACTGTTGTATTTACCCTTTCGATGAAGGTAAATGAGGGCCATGGAGCTGATTTGGTCCTTATTTATATATAGATTATTCATTTTTTTAAAAGAAAATTCAACAGTTGTGGTTTGTCGATATTCATGGGGCACTCTTGGTAGGCTAGATGCCATTCTTTTGTACATCTTTTCTTAGTTGTGTAGATGGGTAATATGTAAGTCCAGGCTGTGCAGACTCCGAAGACACAAACATTTGGCAAACCTTATTGGGAAAATTGTCATTTGACATCTTTCTTTATTTCAAATCGTTTATTTTGTTCTTTTGCCAATATTATGCTTGAGTTCGAGCCAAGGCTCATCTGCATGTGGGTTTTTTTTTCTTCTTCCCAAGTAAAAGCGTGGCAGAGGACAATTGCTTGGTACAGTTTTAGTTCGATCATGACACAGTAGATTCTTGTCTGATTTGTATGGTTGTGTCAAATTATTAGTTGAGCCAAGGCACATCTGCATGTGGGTTTTTCTTCTTCTTCCCAGGTAAAGGGTAGCAGGGGACAATTGCTTGGTACAGTTTTAGTTCGATCATGACACTGTAGATTCTTGTCTGATTTGTATGGTTGTGTCAAATTATCAATGTCTCATTCTTGGTTATCAATGTTTTGGTACTCAAAATCATATATGAAGTGAAAGGATGATATCAGTACTTGTTATTGAAGTTGTCTTCATCAATGTTGAGGGTTTATGTGGCAACTGGGGTCACCCACTTTGCATGGTTCAATCGGCTGAAAACACACAAAAAAAAAAAAGAAAAAAAAGAAGGAAGGAAGGAAGAAGAAGAAATAGAGATTGCAGATTGCACCAAGTGATTTTCTTCTTCAAAGGTACACAAATCCGAGCACTCTGGTGTAGACTACTCCAATGGGCTATTTCCTTCAAATTTAACTGCAATTCTAATTATTAGAGACATTGTACCTCTCTCTGGGTGAAATTCAAAATTTAATAATTTAAAATTACATTATAAAAATTTAGAACTCCAAGATTGTCTGATTTTATTTACTTTGCGTACGTGGTTTCTAATTTATATGCAGTAGCAATCCCATTAGGTATTATTACCGATATTTGGTTGGCGCAATGAAAAGAGTACTGCTATGTTTTAACCAAGCGTTCGAATTCAAATTTTCATGTGAACGAAAAAAATCATGTTAGGAGAATTTCCTCCCTATAACGGATTCAATAGTAACTTAGCCAAGATTAATCAGGACGAAATTTCAAATACTCAACGGTGGACCAAGTCTAGGATAAAAAATAAAAAATAAATAAATATTTATTATTTTTTAATTATAATTATGATTGTAACGTTGTTACACGATTAATGAATTATAATTTAATTAACACCGTTTTTTACCATTCTTTTTCCTTCTGAAGTCTCCAATTTGAAATATTTCTAGGTATCAAAAAAATAATGCTGCACAAATTTTACTTTTTCAATTTTTTTTTTCTTTGTAGATTATTTATTTATTTATTTATCATTTGCCATTACTAGTAAGAGGTCTGCTCTATTTGACATGAATTTTTTATTTTTCAGAAAGAAAACATCGATGTTTTTGATATATCAAATTGGGACACATTGGTCAATTTGAAAAAGATTACAATTTAAATTCAAATGCAACATTGATCATACAATCATGCTTAGCCTATTTGACATATTGTGCTTGAAAAAAGCAAAGAAAATAATTTGAAATTGCATAAGCAACTTTATTACACAAAAGACAAGAGCCCATATTTTCTAAGGCAATTTTGATATGTATATCATGATATTGTCTATTTATTAATCTAAAAATAGAAAATTTATTATAAAAATAGATATTTTAAAAAATAATTAGATTTGAAAATAAATACAATCAATTGCTCGGATTTTACTTAAATATCATTTTTGCATTTACATACCATTTTATTTTACTTATTTTAAATTATTTATATTTTAGTTTAAAAAAAAGGGCTCACCAATTTAGTACGGGATAGAGAAAGGGTGGGTATATATATATACACGTATTTTTTTTTTTATATTTTGTAAAAAGTTTGTTTCCACTATTTATATTTTATATTATTTCTTAATTAAAATAAAAATGAAAATTTATTATAAAAATATAATATTTTGTGAGCAGAATATATTTCATAGCGAAAACAAAAATTATCATCACATTAATAATTTTTTTGTTAAAATTTTATATAATCTCAAATTGAATTTAATCTCTAATTTTTGGCTTAAATAGAAATCTCGAATTTCAGAAAGAGTGCGATGGAGGAAAGTTCCTTGCCTTGTGAGGCACAGAATATTTGAAAACGACAACAAAATTGATGACAAACAAAGGGTAATGATTTTGTCTGGGTCAATACGTGTAGAGAGAGAGAGAGAGAGAGAGAGAGATCATTTGGACTCTCTCTAGTGAGTTTCAATCCCTTAAAATTGATCATTGATTTGAATACACAGCTCTCTAGGGTTTGGCCTGTACGATTCAGAAATGGGCGAAAAATCAAGTGAGGAGGAGGCATCACTTGCTCAAATTGAACAGCTGCAAAAGGGTAATCAACTCTTCATTGATTTTGACCCTTTCGTTACCTTTAATTATTGCATATGTTAACCGATTTTCTGTTTGGATATGCTTTGCTTTTGTCCAGTTAGGGTTTAGATAATATTTGTTTTTCTGGGTTTTTCTTTTTATTCGATTTTGGGCATAATATTCAAATCTTTGATCAACACATTTGATTTGGGAGTTTTGGAGATATAGTGCACCAGAATTTGAAGTAATAGAGGCATTACAACATATATTTGAGTTGATTCAACCTCAATTTTTGGTTTTTTTATTTTTATTTTATTTTTTAATTCGATTTTGTGCATTATTCAAAATCACGATCAACACCCATTTGATTTGGGAGCTTAGGGTATATATTGCATCAGAATTTGTAGTGATAGAGGCAATACAAAATATGTTTATATGACTAGAACCTCAATTACTACCCTTGAATGCATAAGAGGGCACGCCAGCTAGCCCACAAACCATGTGCCCCGTGCAAGCACCCTGGAGGAACTATAGGTGGATTGCCCAATAAATGTGTGAAAACTTCCCAAATGCGATGATGAAGGATTATATCCTAAGTCTTCACATTGGGGGAGTGATACATCACAACCACTTGAGCAACTGATCATTTGCTTCTGTGTCAGTTACTTGTAGCTAATAAATTTCCCTTGGTGTGAGATATTTGAATAATTCTAGGAAAAATGGATGCTAAAGTGTTTTATGACTTTTCGGTAACTCATGAAACTGGATGCTAAAGTGCTTGTTCAAGTTTTTCTGAACAAGGGCTACGATTCAATTCTAGACTTCTACTCCCTGTCCCTGTCTAATGAAAGTCTTATGACGGTTGCTAGGATTGGTAAAGCATTTTGCTCAATGTCAAAGCCACAATGCTCAAATCTGTAGTGATCATTTTCTAAAAGGTGACTCTTGTTCTACATGTTCAAAATACACTTGAATAAAAAACTGCTGGACTCGAGACTCTTGATGATTGACTAAAAGGCTGTCGACTTAGAGCCATGGAAATCACCTGTCTTAAGCTCCCAATCTTGCATGGTCATCACAAAATTATCCTCCACACCCTTTTTGCAGGTTCTAGAGACCTACTAGAGCTAACATTGGCATTACCTGTCATGGAAGAAACTCCTAAAAACCTCAATCCACGCTTGTGTTAAAGCTATGTGGAGGACCATCCCCCACCTTGGACTTCAAAAGCCTGCAATCTCAATTTATTTATTTTATTTATTAATCTAGTTATTATCCTCTACAATCTAAACTTATGCAAGCCCTAGATACTTGGCAGTCCTGCTACCATGAACCTGCCTATCTTTCTTTAAGATTGGGCTCCTCCACAGCTGCTGCCTCTTTGTAGTAAACCTCAAAAAACATTTTCCTTGGAGAGTTCCGTTGAAGGAATCCGTCTGTTTTGAAACCCAACCCAATTGTTAATGGACTTCTTGATATCCCTTCACCTGGCCAAATGAAACTTGCATCCATCTCCCACTGAAAACCACGAGAACCTGCTCCTCCAGCCTTTTGGCCACCAGGGCTGGATTGAAAATAACAGCATGAGGTGAATCAGGTGGTTCATTAAAGTGCTTCTGAAGGTAAACCTTCTTCCTCCCCAGCAGCTGTTTCTCAGGTATATGTAGTCTATGTTTTATACTCTTTATTAGAGTTTCTCAGTTATATGGTAGCGTCATCATCCAATATACATATGATTCCAGGTCCAATATAACTGTCTGAGGGTTCTTGGTCTCATACATACTGGAAAAATCCAAAATAAGCACCTAATATAATTGTAATAAGCATCTAATGTCAGGAGCATTGATTGAGAGATCTTGAGGAAACTCCAAAATATGAAAATAAACATCTAATGTAATTGTAATTCCTGTTTTATATCACATTGCTTTTATCTTGAGTTCCACATGCTGCTTAGTGGTCTAACCATAAATCATATTATAGAGCTTGTCAGTCATGTCGGATATACAAATCAGGTTTTTCTTGTTATATATATGATAAAATTATTTCATCAGAAAAAATTGTTAGAAGCATTGATTTATTTTCACATATGCCTTGGTTTTTTGGTCACAAAAGTGTCAAAGGCCTGTGCCTCAAATCTGCGCTCCCTCGTTAATTGCTTACCGACGTAAAAATCTATTGATTTGTATTGTTTCGTAGAGCGCGATGAATTGCGTAAGGATATTGAGCAATTGTGCATGCAGCAAGCTGGACCCAGTTACCTTGTTGTAGCTACAAAAATGCATTTTCAAAGGTATAATGAATGTTTTCTCCCCTACACTACTGTTGGTTGCAAAAGGCCATTGACTACTTTTCCCTCTTGAACATGCTGAGGATTTGGTGGATCTTATGATTAAGTAGCAAAGTTTCTGGGTCTTGATATTAATGTCCAACTAGGACAGCCAGCTTGGAGCAGGAGATTGAAAACTTGAAAAAGAAGTTGATTTCTTGCACAAGAGAGAATGCAAATCTTCAAGAGGAACTTTCGGAGGCTTATCGTATCAAGGTAACACATTTTCCTTCTATTTGTTTCAGTTTTGTAATCTCTCTTTCTGCTTATCTTATTTGCCTTATTGTCCACAGGGTCAGCTGGCCGATCTACACAGTGCAGAGGTTTCGAAGGTTCTCTCTCTCTCTCACTCACACACACACACACACACACACACACACAAAGAGAACTAAGTGTGATCTTGAAGACACCTCTCACGAGCATTTGTTTCTTAAGAGGCTGTTATAGAAGCTTAATTTTTTCTTGATGTTGTTTATTGCATTTCTTTGAAATAGAATAAAATAGCCTTCAGATGTAAAATCCAGCTAGCAGACCAATGCATCTTTTCTGTGAGTCTTCACAGCCAGCTTCTTATAAAACAGCTGCATCATTGATAAATTAGTATGGTTTGCAATAAGAGTAATTTTGTCTATGTTTTGATTCAGATGCTATAGTGGGTCATGGTTACCTGCCAGTTAATTGGTTAAAGAACTTCTAGGCTATAAAAGTTGCCCACTATTATTTTTTTTGGTTTTCCCCCTTTTTTTGTTTTTTTTTCCCCAAAAAAAATATGATAAAAAACAAACTTTTTTGTGGTGGTCTCAATTTTTTTTTTTTTTTTTTAAAAAGGGGAAACCAAACCCCAAATGTCACATCACAAAATGTCCAAATGGAAACAACTCATCCTGGCCTTTGAAAATGATAAATTTGAGAATATACATTGAGATTTCTTGTCAAAGTAGTGATGTATCCATGAAGATTGCTCATCAAAGTAGTGACGTATCTATGAAGATTGCTATAGTGGGTCATGGTTACCTGCCAGTTAATTGGTTAAAGAATATCTAGGCTATAAGAATTGCCCGCTATTATGTTACATCACAAAAGGTTCAAATGGAACCAACTCATCCTGGCCTTTGAAAAAGATAAATTTGAGAATATACATTGAGATTGCTAGTCAAAGTAGTGACATATCCATGAAGATTGTTTTTAATTTTTTAATCTCCAAGAAAGTGATCAGTATTGTATGTTGGTAATTATTTTAATTTCTTGTATTTAATTGAATGTAGGAAATAGCCAGCTCATGGTCAATTTCAGTTTCTTTGTATACCTCTTCTATTCTTGGTCTGTATTATTTCCTCTTCTCTAGTTTCTATGTACATTTTATGAATTGAAAGAAATGCAATGTATGCTTTGTCAGTTCTTTCTCTGTGATGCTTCTTTTTTTCTTTATTGTATGGGAAGATTGCTTGCAGTTTCTTTGGGCATAGAAAGAAAGAAGGGGGGAAAACTGGTGCTGGTTAACTTATCTTTTGGATGATTTACAATTACATGAGTGCCTTTTTAGTTGCCGCCAGCACTAGCAAAGGAGTTTTCCATATTCCCATTGAAACCTTGTTTATTATAATTTTGCTGTATTCCTAGAATATTGAAGCAGAGAAGCAGCTTAAATTTTTCCAAGGTTGTGTTGCTGCTGCATTTGCTGAAAGGGATAACTCTTTAATGGAGGTTAGCAACCTATTTTCTGCTTCCATCTTACTTCCTAAATGACCAAATGAAGTTGAATGATCTCTAAGATACTAAGTTGCTCTTGGTAGGCTGAGAAGGCTAAGGAGAAGGAGGAAATGATGTCACAGAAATTCCAAGAATTCCAGAAAAGGTATGGCAGCCAGTTTTTATTTTTTGCCAGCTCCAAAGTGGTACTCACTAGTTATTAAGGGATAAACTAATTATATTAAATGGTAGAGATTCATCTTTTATGTGTAACTGAAGAAGATAAGATAATAATTATTGATCCTGTTCACAGAGGAAAAATTCTTTAAAGGAAAAAGAATAAGAAATTGTATGTCTTCAATAATGTTTGATATCATCTGAGTATGAATAAGTGAGAATCCTCGAATCATATGGGCAAGATGAAGTGGATGTGTTCCTTTTTGCATGTTAAGTGGGTGTACTTATGGTCTCTTCATGGTGAGCTATGGTCCTGGAGTGGTATGAGTATCTGTACAACAAAGGGAAGGCTTTGTAGGATGTTTCCTTTGGCTGTTTTGATTGGTTTAGGGGACATAACTGGAAAGATTTTAGGTTTCCCTCTTTCCAGTTTGGCAACTTTGTTTCTTGTTGATGTGTTGTGGTTTCTGATCAAGACCAAAATGAATCAAGGATTGCAATTTGACCCTCCTGAAATATTCTAGCATTTTATTCCAAGCATTCTTTATTCTTTATTTATTTTTTTTCATTTCTCCCTTTCGTGTGATTTCCAAACCACCCCTGGGGGTGCCATTTAAGACGACCTTGAGACTATTAATCCTATATGTGCATGTTTCATACCAACATGTTTCTGGGGTTTTCTTTAATTGAATATAGGAAAACACAGTAATAGGACAGCCCCACCATTGGGTTTTTAACTAACCAAACACTTCTATCCAAGTGTGGCACTTCCCTTTTCTACAGCTCTTAACCAAGATTAAGGGCTTTGCATTATTTTCTTTATTTCGTTTTAATGTCCTTGAATTTATTATCCACTGCTAGAGCTTTGCTCAAGGAGATGGTGGCAAGGACAGTAGTTAATACTGTCCCCTATTTCCTATATTTGGCCATTCTGTTCGTTTCTGTTCTTTTGTATTGTTTTGGCTGAAAACATTATGGATTATTATTTATATATTGAGCTTTATCATTAATTGTGTATTTTAATGTCTTGACCTGCAATATAATGATGATGCAGGGTAGAAGAACTCAACGCAGAATCTGTCAAAGCAAAGAAACTTCAGGCTTCATTGCAGATTAACCTTGCAAATGTGGAAGAACAGAATGAAACATTCAAGAAGGTAGTTTTCTGGTGAAATCTTCCTTGGCACATAAAGATATTATCAAGAAATAGTCACAGATATGTGGAATGTCTCATATAAAATGTAGCATTCCACAATTACTTTAAGCATTCCATATTCCATATCTCGAACAATACCTTGGATTGATTTTATAACGGCTTTGATTTACACAAGTTACTTTTTGCGTTTTATTTATTTGCCTCTTCAGATTTCTGATGACATGCTATTCATTGTGAGGGTGACAGGTTATTTCCAAGTTTTATGATATTAGACATCAATCTCTTGGGGGATTCATTGATGAGAACTGGGATGATAAATGTTTATGCCTATTGCCTGATCCAGTGGAGGCATGGACTTTCAATGACCCTGGGGAAACTACCACCTCCAAATACATTGTAAGTTTTTATTAACATATCATATTTTTCTTTTGCAGTAATGTGTGAATTTCAGTTCTTATTAGTTGAGATCCTTCTCTTCAGAGTGGTTCTTATTTGATCAATAAATGCCTTATTGTCTTCTACTGTCACAATGGATGTCAGATCTTTCTTTTGGGTGCTTAAAGTTGCACCAAAAGTCCTCACTCTTGTCTAGTTTAAACAATGGGCCATTATCCCCAATAGCAGATGTTTAGTCCCTGATTAACTAGGTAATCTTACTGCCAGGGAGTTTATTTTTCATTGTCCTGTCCGAACTTTTTCCAGCACTGAAAATGACACTCTAGATGTTTTGTTAGTTAAAAGGCAGCCCAAGCTAGCTTATATGACCCCACTTGGTATCAAGGTTACAACTGTTTCTAAATGAGAAATAGGATATCTGATCATCTGATCATATTAGTTATGTCCAATCTTCCAACTTGATTAACTTTCCCTCAGACAGAGTGCTTTGGAATCAGAGGTGGAGATGTTAAGGAAGTCGACTGACAACCTTCAGAACAAGCTACGTGTGGTACTGATTACTTTTCACTCACTATCTGATTTCTTATGTTGCAAATGAGGCCTTTTAATTGCTACTTACCATGACATTTCTTCTGGGTATAGGGGCTGGAAATAGAAAATCATTTGAAGAAGAAAGTTCGTGACCTGGAGAAGAAGGAAGTGAGAACTTTGACAGTTTAAAGAGTTGGGATGAACTATGAGTATCTTCTTTTTTCTTTTTTCTTTTTCTCATCATCCTTTGTCCTACCTGTAGATTTGGTCAGAGGATTTGATGAAGAATGGTATATCAAGGTTGCGGGAGTTCCATTTTCAGTGCAGAGAAGAGATCATAAATGCACTTGAGGAGGGAAAGTGCTATCTCAATTCTGTAATTCATATGGTAGAAGAAAAGAGCATGCAGCTTGACTATGACAAAGAAAAGGATTCTGGGACTTCCCAGAGTGACGTGAAGATGGAAACTGAGCGTCGGATTCTACATAGTACTGGTGCTGACTTTGGTGTAGTGGACAAGGTCTCTCTCTCTCTCTCTCTTTCTCTCTAAGAATGGTTTTTATTCTTGTATCCCCTTCCCATGAGACTGTTAAGTCTCTTAAATCATTTTTTCCTTTTTCTTTTTATGGTGGCTTCTTGCTGCTTTTCAACTGAGGTCGTTTAGATCTCAGAGCAAATGCAACCTCATTTCAGAGGGAGTGGATGCTTTGCTTTTGTTTTTGTTTGTTATTACAATTATTATTTTCTTTTTTTCATTCTATTATTAAGTTTTTCATGTAAGCTTACAAGTATTAAATATAGGTTCAGGCATACTTGACCAACTCGTGTGTGTGTCCCTTTTTTTTTTCTTTTTCTTTTTTTCCTTTCATATGTAATCTGAGATTGCTTCTGGTGTTATTGAATTTGAATTCTCCTCAATTTGTTTTATGTTGGACATTGATGGTATCATTGACACTAAAATGCTGAAACAAAAAATTTGGAATGTTAAAATAATCTTTAAGCTAGCTGGGCAATAAATATTGTCTTAAAATCAGCCATTTTTTATATAAATGTCATGTCAAACTCATGTTTTAGTTAGAGAGGTATGCTAAAATGTTCAAATGTCAGAATCTTATCAATGCATCTTTTGTGGGATAAGGATTGTTCTTGGCACCTCTTTGGGTTCTGCCTGCGGGGTATTTTTGGGGCTAGCCTTTTCAAGATCTGATTAGGGATTAGAAAGCCATTTTAATTTGATGGTTTTCTTCCTTTATCTCTAATGAGCATTCCTTTTCCGCTCTTGTACTCTTTGTACATTTTTCTACTTCAGTAAACCTCCCCCCTCCCCCAAAAAAAAACCAAAAAAAGGACCAAATTAAAAAAAGGAAATCATGAACAAGGTGCAGTGCATGGTTCTTGAGATAATATTTGTCCACTCAGATATCGTAGCACGTATCGATTTCCTTTTGTTTTCGAATCGTTACATATCATATCATATATCTTCAAATTTTTTTTTTTTAATTATTTTTAAACACAATGAAAACTTATTCTGTATAATACATATCCTTCAGAAATATCTTAGTAGCATTAAAGTGAATAAACTCTTAAGAAATAACTAACTTTCCTAAAACTAATGATATTTTTCTAGTAGAGTCTAGCTTAAAATGTTCCCTTTTCAATTCTGGTAGACTCAGTATTTGTAGCGCATATAGGAGAACTAATGTTTCTGGTAAAGAATAATTCTTATATAAGTTGTTGATAGCTAGATGGACTCCATAACAGTATGCTGGTGAAGGTATGCATATCAAGCAAGTCTCCTTAACTTTTGCATTGTAATAACAGTAAGTTCCTTGTTAACAGTTGCAGTTGCAGAAGAAAAATTGTGGTTTGTTTAAGAGTGTGGATGGTGCATTATTGGATGCCTCTGAAGCACTTGCACAGGCATTACAAGAGAAGGTGATACTATGTAACTCTTTCAGAATTGTTATTATTTTTGCACTAGGTGTAATGCCAACAATGTTTGCTTGTGCTGTAAGTTAAATATGTTGTCATTAACATGTCATTTTCTCCACTGATGTTTGCAATGTCATCAGGTTTCTGCTCTATTGCTTCTATCACAGCAGGAAGAGAGGCACTTATTGGAGAGAAATGTGAATGCAGCTCTCCGGAAAAAAATTGAGGAGCTTCAAAGAAACCTGTTACAAGTAATCATTGTGGCTAAGATAGTTTATCATCTTCAATGCTGTAACACATTTTTTTCTGTTTTAAATTGCTTGATAGTAGGCATGTCTTAGTACTACCGAATGATAGGTAAGCAAGCCAATACACAAAATTTATAAGCAAGGGAAAATCATAATTAGTCTTTGTTCAACAAGCAAAAGTAATATAAAAGAGGCGAAGGGGTGACATTTCTGAGAATCAAAAATGGATAGTTTTAATCCAAAAATCCAACAAGATGTGAAAGGGTCTTTCGTCCCTTTGAGGAACTTAACTGTTCCTTTCCTCCTGAGCTACGCATAAGGGGATCCCAGTGAGCCATCTTTCTCGTAGCTATACAATGAGTCAAATCTCCCTGTACTCAATACTCTGCCATAACATAATCAATATAAGGTTGTTTTTAGAGGAAACAACCTCCCACGATGTTTGCGATCACAGTGCCCCAAAAAAAAGATGATCTTCCCATTCTTCACTCTACCTACACATGGGACGTTGAATTGCCAAAATAATGCCCCTTCTTTGTTACTTCTCCAGAGTTAATGTCTGTTTCATGCTGTGCTTCCAAGTTAAAAAGGCTACTTTGGAAGTGCAGTGGTTCTTTAAATAGCTTTCCATGGAAACAACTCCTAAACTTTTGGTTTGCTCCAAATTTCAATAATACGCTGCAGCCATCCTGTAAAAATTCCTTATTGAATTGACTGCTGTGATCTTGCCCCTAGGAAGGGCAAGGACTTCTTGAAAGCGATCCTTCCATGCAAAACACTACCTCAAGTTTCCAGCTGGAAAAGATTGAAGGACCCCTTTGATGGAAGTGTCGTGTTTGGCACTCACTCAAACTCGGACAAACTTTACACAGAGAAGAGGGAAGATGGAGCTTAAAAGTGATGTTCCTCAGCTCACTTTGAAGAAGATGACTTGGTTACATGAGTATTTGTATGAAGCCAACTGAAATCTATAGTAATGATCCTAAGTGACTTATTTAACTCAGTAAAAGCATCGACTAGAGATGGGATTATCAAATGCGTGAATGGAATATTTACTGCAGCTACTTGGTTCCCAAAACGGTTTGTGCATGCTTCATATTTCTGGCAGTAGCTTTCTCTACAAGAACTCCAATCCATGCTAGGTTTGTTTCATTGGACATTAGATAGACCTTGCTTACCAGTGACAATTTTATTTTATTTTATTTTTTAAATAAATATTTGGTAGGAGTTTTCCGGTGGTATATTGCTTGCTCATTTTGAATGATATTTGTGCCTTCAAAATCCATGCACTGGTGCTTAGCCCCTCATTTGAATGATATTTGTGCCTTCTCAAAGTTAATGTCTAACATTGTTACCCTTTATAAATCTAATGCCCATCAAAAAACACAAGAGTACTATCTGCATGCACTAGTGCTTAGCTCTTCACTCAGTTTTGGCTCCTTGTACCACAAGGATGCTTGGCTTTTCTAATAACAATATATTCATCTTACCTGAACTTAATTTAGAATAAGTAAACTGAAATATAAAACATTTTAACATTGTCTAAGATGTGATGCTGTCTCATATAAACATCTTCAAGCATCTACTTTTGGATATCTGATAATAGTATGCTTTAGTTGTCTTTCTTTTGTTAGATAAAACAGAACTGTTTATATGTTTTGGTGACAAAGCTTTTGATGCCTGGTATAATGGTTAAACAACAGATTTCTCTTGTATAAATACGGGGGTGCCATGCTTTAGATTCTGTTCTCATCTTCCAAAAATGAAGAGTTGCCATTCAGCGTTGTGTGGAAATCCATTTTGAAGCTCCCCACCATCCGCAAAGAGAAGGTGGTGGAGGAAGAGGCGCAAAAACAAATTGGATAGAATGCCATCTGATATGATTGTTGTTGCATCTTCTGAATTCTTTTGGTTGATCACTTCTTTTGACTGGGGAAAACTATTATTTTGTTTCAGGTGACCAATGAAAAGGTAAAAGCCCTTATGGAGCTGGCACAATTGAAGCAGAAATATAGCGAACTTAAAGAGTATGGCTTTGCATTCCTACAAATATAGTTGGTTTATATAACTCTGTCATTGATTCTGTCTGGATCTATTCTGCTTTATATGGAAAAAAAATGATAGAATTGATTCTGACTAAGTTTTTCAATCTTCTACTTACACTCTATGACACACTCAAACTTGCTGCATTATTTCTGACTTAGTATTCCTGTTGTGTTTGTGGATTGCTTGTGTTGCTTTCTTTTGTGATAATGCAAGTGAAGAGGGGGTTTATTAAAGAAGAGGAGTTACAAAATAATAGAAGAGAAACTTTGTCCTCCTCCCTAAGAAATTATAATAAATAATTAATGGAGTAGGGCTTTTAGCCCCTAAAAGTTCCCATAACTGAAGTCCAAAGGGATGCGAGGAGTGCAATCTTATTCCATAAATGATTAGAAAGAAGATCTTGTTATATAGGCAGAGCCCTTGGCAGTACTGTGTTGTTACGTATTTGCCATTCAACAATAGTTATATAGGGAAAGTTTTTGGATTGGTGACTCCATGCTCTAGTTGTTTTCCATAGGGAAAGTTTCTGAGGTGATTTTTAGGTTCAGTGTTCCTAAAATAATAAAGAGAATGACAATAATAATGACAAAAATAGTTGATACTTTGTATGAATGAAATGTGATTTATTGCTGCAGAAAAGTCGGTCATGAGATTAGACAAGGAAAAGTTTTGGCTGACACAGGGGGAAGAAGAATCTCTTCTCCTGATAAGGAAGGGAAATTAAGAAACCTGTTGAAGAGAACAAACCTACAACGATGGATGGGAGCTTTAGATTTTGGTGGAAATGAAGCAGAGGGACAGCTGAACTCTGAAGGGTTTTTCAGCAGTAGGAGGTCCAGTTTAAGCATGGACTTTGCAAGGTTTGTGGTTATGCTTCTGATGCTTTTATGTTTTATTTTGCATTAAGATACAAAACACTTCTAATCCTTTGGGAACAAATGTTCGTGGATTCATCGAAGGTCATGTAAAAAGCTTATGCTCTCTCTTTCCACTCTGTAAGAAGCTGAATCAATTTCTTTTCTTCTCAGGATGAAGATTGAAAATGCTACTCTCAAGGAGAGCATGGAAAGCATGCACCATCTGATTTCTTCAGTCCATAGGCTTCGCCTTTCACTTGCGAAGGTAATTCTTTGGCACCGCCATTTGTTGTGATGTCCATGATAGATTCATTAGGGTTAGGAACATTTTGTTTTGACATTTTATAGTAAAATTCTTAAAAATATCAGTGTGGGTGTAATCTTATCTGATTCGGGTGAATAAAACTTGGTACTTTCCAATCTCTGTTTCAGGCTAAGGATTCAATTGCACTTGAAGGCTATTTTTTGAGCATTTCAGAAGCTGTGAATGACGTTATCATTGAGGCAAATCTCGTAAAAACTGCCCTTGGCAGTTCCCTTCCTGTTAGTTGGTCAGCTGAGCCAGATACCAGATCATTTGTTGAAGGCGGGGAGCCAGTTGATACTTGTGAGGACTCCAGCACCGAGAAAACTGATTCTGTTTCAGCTGCTGGGTTTGAGATGATTGAACTTGTCTTACTTGCAGCTGATGTACTGAAAGACTACATAATTGAATTGAAATCAAGAAGGGGAAGCTGATAGGGACTCAACTTGGTTCTTTCCCTAATTTGTTTTGAGCCTCCTGGTTCATGTCGACGTGACAAGCAGAAAAATTGGAAATGTATACTTTTTTTGTATCGTTCATATCCCCATCCTGTATAATGTTAAACTAGTTGTTTAGCGGATGGTGGGGCAGAGATCCCTGGAAAATTCATGGGTGTTGATATTCAGCTATGTAAATACCAGTGTTTGTTTGACAAGAAAATAATGAGTTAGTTTTACAGATGTACCATTAATTTTCTTTATGATTCATATTTTCATTTTAATGGCATGGAAATTTGGTACGCAACTTTTGTGAAACCACATATAAGGCTTTTCCAGGGCTGTATTTTTACCTTCTACCTGATGAATTTCAGAGGTCAACTACATATTCAAGACTGAACCCCCATTACTCTGCATTGATTGTCTTTAGGTAAAACTTTCGCATACCTAGGACTGTCTTGGATTGTGCAGTCTCTTTAGACATCCATGGCGGTAGTGGGTCTTTTTCTCCTCTATGCCAATCGGAACTCTAGCCTCCTAGTCTTTGAGTGTGTCCAGATAAGCCAATCATGGAATAGCTCGTAGACCCACATTAAGCAAACATTGTGTGTGGATTAAAACTTCTCTAGTGCAATTAACAGCGATAAAACTTGGAATCTTGCTTGAGAAAGGTACATCTCCTACCGGCTAAGATGCATCTTTGGTGGTTCTTCAAAGTACTTCAGAATAATCTCCTTCTTCAGATTTTTTAAGGCTCATTTTTTAAATTATTGACTCTTATCCTCCTTTTTTTTTTTTTTTTTTTTTTTTTTTTTTTTTTTTTTTTCTCATTCAAATGAATCCCTCTAAGTAAGAAGTGCACTTGGTTTCCAACAGGTTTTAGGTGAAAGAAAATCATAACATTTCACAATCTCAAACAAACCAAAACCATCTCTAGATCAAGCAAATCCACTTTATAATACAACACCTTAAAAAAGTACCATATTCAAGTTCCCACAATCTCTCATACAAAACAAAATCACTTTCGAGGATGGACAGAGTTTTAGAGAATGACAACAATGTTCATGATTCTGCAGCAACAACAACACTGTCTGTCTCAACCGCCGGTAGTTGATCCTCGTTCACGTTTGTCTCGAGTTGGCTGTGGTTCCCTTTCTCCTTAAAGAGTTGGATGTGGTGGTGCTTGCAGTAGAGTTTTCCTTCATGTGCAATGTAGTTTGAGGCACTAATAGTACACCCTCCATGAGTGCACTTGAAACAGCTCTTGTGATATGCAGCTCCATTCACAGAAACCTTCACTCATACACCATTACCATGTAATTCATGTAAATTCCCACATATTTTTTAGCCTTTTTTCTGAAAATTTTCTTATGGTTCTTACCTTTTCAGTAGGGTAGACAGTCCTAGTGCACCCCACGCATTTATCTCTGGTGCCCCCAAACAAATCCGAAACATTTCTTGCTGCAGCACTCTACTCAAAACAATTTCACCTTGAATTTTCTTATATGGAAAGTGAAAGAATTTAATTTTAAAATAGCTTAAAAATTTTATAATCATGTGCATAAAATATTTCATGCAGATACGTCGTTGGTTGCGGTGAAGAAAAATAAAGAGATCCAAGCAGAAAATAATTGTTTCTCAGACGTAAATTAGGCAATAATCGACAAATTTATACCCTTCTATTTTTTAGATGGTGCATGATAGTCCCTCTATAAAAAAGGCAATAGAAAATATTATTGTTTTGAGATAATCAGATATGGAATCTTAAACCTTTTAATCATTTTTTTGATTTAGTTTTAAATCTTTTAATTTTTTAATCAAATTTTAAAGATTTAAATTTATTTACAATTTCGATCGAAATTACAAACAGATTGTATACTTTACGGTTAATTAGACCTGTAGACATTATATGTGGCATTGCTGCTACATGAACCTAAGTTGATTATTCTTGAAAATTCATGTGGTTATACCACAATGAGCATGGAGAAGCATAACATACCACTTCAACTGGCTTTTCTGGTTTCACGAATTTTGGTGTTCCTGAATGAAAACATTGAGATGGGGGGGGGGGGGAACTCAGTTTGAAAGGAGAAAAATCTGGGACTAGCTTCAATCGACAAATTTTATTTTATTTTATTTTTCATTACAAAAAATGTTACCTTCGAAGCTCTTGTCTAAGCTGCCAGTTCTCTTGAAAAGTTGATCAAAATGAGGTCTGCAGTAGAGAACTCCCTCAAAAGAATTGAAGTTGCCTAACTGCCAAAACACAAATTACATTTTATGTACTATTATTAGAGAAGCACCTGATAAATAGCTAAAGTTATATCCCTTTTGTTTTTTTTTTTTTTTAAAAAAAAAAAAATTTTTTTTTTGTTAAAAAAAAAAAAAAAAAATGGGGGGTGTGGTGGGGGGGGGGGGGGGGGGGGGGGGGGGGTTTTTAAAGAAGTTTTAGATTCAAAACTTGAGAATAAAAAAAGCTATATGGGAGAGCCATCCATTGAATAAGGCCCTGTAGAGACTTGAATCAAATTAGTCAAAGTATAATTGGTGAGAACCAAACTGTTCCATAAATAGAGTTCTCGTAGACTTTCAAAACGAATTAATCAAAATATGGCTCGAGAGACCCGTGTTGGGAACTGAGAGAGAGAGAGAGAGAGAGAGAGAGCTGCATAATTACTAAGGATGGGGGGTTGTTAGTCTATGATGATTACCTTGAGGGTGCCATTGCAGTGGTGGCAACGGAAGCATGCTTTGTGGTAGATCCTTTTATCAGCTATTAACTGCTCAACCAAATACACAGTTTTATTACATGCTGTGCATTTTTGTGTTGTTCCTGCAAATGACATTTTTGCTTCACCAATCTCCCTACCCACTTCAACCCTTCTCTCTCTCCCTCTGGGGTATCTCTTTCTTTTCTTTCTTTTCAAGTATTGGATAGAGAATCAACGGATTTGCAGAGAGAGAGAGAGAGAGAGAGAGAGAGAGAGAGATGAAATTGCTTACAGATTGGGAAGAAATGATTACAAATAAAGATGCCAACCCACAAATAGAAATGACTGTGTAAGTTTGGATTTATGGATTATCCGCAAAACACTGCAGCCTTCTCTCTCTCTCTCTCTCTCTCTCTCTCTCTCTCTAATCCATATGGTTCAAATGACAATGGCAATGGATGATTGATTTTCAACAAATCTTTTCATTATTGGCGATTACTAGTCAAGATGTTTGTTTAAATTAATAATGTCATTATTATTTATCTCTATATCTATTTTTATTTCTGATTTTTATTTTACTTTGTTGTTGAGGCAATATTTTAACAATGCAATCATGCAAAAAATGATCTAAAACTGAACTTTTCTTCAAACTTCACAAAAGATCATCGACTTTTGGGGGGCTTTTTGACACAAAAACAGAACAAAGGAAAAGTTTTTAGGGGCCCGTTAGTTTTGATTAGGAAGCATTTCATGATGAGCTATAGTTGGTTTTCACCTTTTTCTTTTTTCTTTTTTCTTTTCTATTTGTTAATTAATACTCCCTAGTAAAGAGAAAATAATCCATCATAATATTGATAAAGTTGGTCGATCAGTGCTTAAACATCTCTTAAATAGCCAAATTTGTTCTTTATGTAAGCATAATGGTCTGACCCACAAGGACAAACTTGATTCTTAGGCCTCTTTTGGTAATAAGAAAAAGGATAGTGCTTATAACTTATTACTATTTAAAAAAAAAAAATAGATTATGTAACATTTGTTTCTATGTTAGGAAAAGTACTACATAATTTTGTTCAAAATAATAAAAAATATTATAATGTACTAAAAAGTTAATTACCGAAATTATTGAATATAACGTAACATAAATTCATTAATTAACGAAAAGTATATAACTTTATACATGATTTTTCAATTAAATTTTCAGTTTTATCTAGGATTAGTGGAAGTAGAGGTGGTGTAAGAACTGTTACATAAAAACCTATTTTGAAACTATCATCAAATGGACATTTGGTCTAGGGTATGATTCTCGTTCTATTCTCAGAACACCCCTTAGCAAGTTTCCAGTTTCTCTTTCCATTTATTTCCTTGAGACTTTCCAATTCATGCACACTTCTAAAGAAGTACTTTCTGTCTCTCCCTCTCCCTCCCTCTCTCTCTCTCTCTCTCTCTCTCTCTCTCTCACACACACACACACACACACACACACACACACACACACACACACCCCTCGTGTACAAGCAATTTCCAAAGTCTCTCTCTCTCTCTCTCTCTCTCACACACACACACACTCAGAGACAGAGACATACACAGACACACCCTATGGATAGTTGACCTAATAAAATGTGATGTTAGATCTCTTGACAATCATGAGTTCGACTCGTGATTTGGGCATAGAATAAAATACATTCAAAGGGTAACCCTTAAATGAGCCACTGTAAATTCTAAACCAGATTAATTGAAATATGATTTCGAATATCGGTTGATATAATACAAAAAAAAATACACAGACACACACTCCATGTACAAGCAATTTCCAAAGTAGAGGAGCATGATCTCAAAATGATGGATGTTCAATTGCTTCAATAACATGCTGACCTAATACGGTTTAGTTATAAAAGTATTAATTAATAATTGGTTAATTTTGTGGTTAGAAATATCAAAATAAGAACGATACGTTTGAATATTGTTGGGCAATAGTTTGATAGCATATAACTTCCCAACAAATTAAGCAAACATAATAATCTATAATACATCTATTATTTACATCCATTCAACAAAAACTTAATTTTAAATAAATTTAAAAATTTATAGAAATTATTATAGATTTATGCCATCTCAAATTACAGAAAATACAAAAACATTTTGTGTCATAAATTATTGCTAAAAATCCCACTCCACAACAAAAATACATATTTTATATGACACAATTTTCTTTTATGTTTTCTATTAGTAGAAAAAGTTTTAAAAAATAAAATCGAGGTAGAGCAATCAAAAAAACAGAAAAAAAAAAAAAAATGCAAGGACAGGCCAACAGCGAATAATGAAAAAGGCAACAGGCAATACCAACAAGCTGGGCATTTGGTCTCATGGTATGTATACGAAAGGTCCCAAGTTTAATTCTCGAAATCGCCAATCTTTTCTGCAATTCATCAAAAAGACCAAAACCTAAACTCCAAGATTCTGATCGATTTCCAGTTACAGTCCATTTTCAGTTGACTCTTTCTTCCCACCAATCTTTTCTGAATTTCATCACAGTAACCAAATCCTAAACACCAAAATTCTAATCTTCAGGGAGCAATGAGATCATTGATGGTTTCCAAATTTTGCTGCGGATGGGGGCCACGGCGTTTCGGCAGCCCAGCTGGAAAATCAAAATGGAAAACAGCAACAACCTTCAGGGAAAAAAAGAGAGAGAAACGTTATGAGATAAGAACATAAGTTGAGAGCTAACAAAATGGGCATTTGGTCTAGTGGTATGATTTGCTTTGGGTGCAAGAGGTCTTGAGTTTGATTTTTGGAATACCCCCAATTCCAAATGCATTATTTGTTTTTTTCTTTTTAGGTTTAAATCTCTCGCTCTCTCTCTCTCTCTCTTTCCAAAAGTTAATTAAAAAACTTATGTAGTATTAAGTGATGTTACATCAACTGCTTTACTTAATAAACTCATCACAAAAATAATAAATGAAAAGATTCATACACTGACCTCCACAGTCAACAAAGAGAACTTAATCCTCATTCCCAAAACATAAGCTTGACCGTAAACCCTAAACTTCGCGAGTCTTTCAGTTTTCACTAGTTGACAAATGTTGCTCTAAATATGTCATATCCCTCACCTGAATGATAGACAACATTTAATTTAATGCTCGAAATATTAAATAGTCAGCAAATACGATTGCATTTCTTTTTCGATATTCCAAATGATCTATTTAATTGATTTGATTCTATTGTATGGCAAGAGAAGGGCATGCCAAATATAAGATTCAACAATGAAAAAATCATAGGTCCATCTACTTGACGTAACAAATTCTGTCAACAATTATATCAAAATTTTATAGCAAACCAGTGTAAAAAATGGTGGACAATCAAAAGTGCATTTGGTATAGTGGTATGATTCTTGCTTTGGGTATTAAAGGTCCCAAGTTCAAGTCTTAGAATACCCCAAATCCCAAATGTATTAAACTTTTTTTCTGGCTGCTCTAATTAATAAACTCATCACAAAAATAGTAAATGAAAAAATTCATACCAATAAGGTAGCATTGACCAGATAAGCTACCTTCAATAGAGAGACTTTAGTCCTTGTTCCTAAAACATAAGCTTTGAGCATAAACGGTCTTTTGGTTTCCGCTGGTTGATGCATGTTGCACTAAGAATGCTATATCCCTATCCTCAATGATAGACAACAATTAGTTCAATATTCGAAATGTTAAATGGTCAACAAATACTTTGGTATTTCTTTTTCCATTTTCTAATTCATCTATTTAATGAACTTGATTTTATTGTATGGCATGGGAGGGACATGACAAAAATAAAGAGAGTAAGATTCAACTATGACCAATCATAGGTATATCTACTTGGCATAGTCATTTCAGTTAACAATTATATCTAAATTTAATAGCACACTGGAGAATAAAATGACAGACAACCAAGATGGCAATTGGTGTAGTATTACGATTCTCGCTTTGGGTGCGAGAGATCCCAACTTCAATTCTCATAATGGCCCCAATTCCAAATGCATCAAACTTTTTTTGATGTTTTAAATCATCTCTTCCACTAACACTTAATTTAGAAACTTTCATAGTATTAAGTGATACTAAATTGGTTGCTTTACTTAATAAACTCATCACAAAAATAGCAAATGATACCACCAAAAGTGAATTCAGAAACTTCAACAGTATCAAGTGATGCTAAATTAGCTACTTTATTTATTATACTCATCACAAAAATAATAAATGAAAAGATTCATGCCAATAAGCTAGTACTGACCTGATAAACCACAATCAATTGAGAGAACGTAGTTCCCATTCTCAAAACATAAGTTTGACCATAAACCATAAAATTTTAGGCTCTTTCAATTTCCGCTAGTCTATGCAGATTTCTCAAGTACGCTATATTCCTCACCTGAACGATAGACAAGAATTAATTCAATAATCGAAATGTTAAACAGTTGGCAAAAACTTGATTTCGTTTTCCATTTTCTAATTGATCGATTTAGCTGATTTGATTCCATTGTATGGCAAGGCAAGCTCATGACAAATATAAAGAGAGTAAGATTCAACTAACTAGTCATAGGTACATCTACTTGGTATAGTCAATTCAGTCAACAATTATATCTAAATTTTATAACATACTAGTGTAGAAAATGACAGATAACTAAAAGGGCATTTGGTCTAGTGGTATGATTCTCGCCTTGGGTGTGAGAGGTTCTGAGTTCAATTCTCAGAATGTCCCCAATCCCAAATGTATCAAACTTTTCTTAATAAGCTGGCACTGACATGATAAGCCACTCTTAACAGAGAGTACTTAGTCCTCGTTCCCAAAACATAAGTTTGAGATAAAACCTAAACTTTGCAAGTTTTTTTTAGTTTTCGCTCGTTGATGCATGTTACTCAAGTGTGCTATATCCGCCACCTGAATGATAGAAAACAATTAGTTCAATGGTCAAAATGTTAAATAGTCAGCAAATACTCTTACATTTCCTTTCCTATTTTTTAATCGATCTATTTAACTGATTTGATTCCATTATATGGCAAGGCAAGGACATGACAAATATAAAGAGAGTAAGATTCAACTATAACCAATCATAGGTACATCTACTAAGTATAAACAACTCAATCAAGAATTATATCTAAATTTTATAGTATACCGGTATAGAAAAAGGGATACGACCAAGAGGGCGTTTGGTCTAGTGGAATGATTCTCGCTTTTGGTGCGAGAGGTCCTGAGTTCAATTCTTGAAATACCCCAAATCCCAAATGCATCAAACTGTATTTTCTATTTTAAATCTCTCCCACTCTCTCTTCTACCGAAAGTAAATTCAGAAACTTCCACAATATCAAGTAAAGCTAAATTCGCTGCTTTACCTAATAAACTCATCACAAAAAATAGTAAATAAAAAGATTAATCTCAATACGCTAGCACTGTCCTGATAAGCCACAGTCAATAGACATAATTCAATTCCCGTTCCAAAAATAGAAGCTTGACCAAAAACCCTACACTTTGTGGGTTGTTTGGTTTTTGCTGGTTGACACATGTTAATCATGTATGCTATATTCCTTACCTGAATGATAGGCAACAATCAATTTAATGCACGAAATGTTAAATAGTCAACAAATACTCTTGCATTTCTATTTTTATTTTCTAATTTATCTATTCAACTCATTTGATTCAATTGTATCGTAAGGCGAGGATATGACAAGCATAAAGAGAGTAAGATTCAACAATGACCAATCATAGGTCCATAAACTGGGCATAACCAATTCAAACAACAATTATATCTAAATCTTATAGCATGCTAGTGTAGAAAATGACATACAACCAAGAGGGCATTGACTCTAGTGGTATGATTCTCGCTTCGGGTGCGAGAGGTCCCGAGTTCAATTCTTGGAATGCCCCCAATCCTAAATACATCAAATGTTTTTTCTGGTATAAATCTCTCTCTCCCCTCCTTCCTTGCAATCGTATGGCAAGGAAATGACATGATAAATATAAAGAGTAAGAACTCTGAAAAATCATAGGTACATTTGCTTAGCAAAGCCAATTCAATCAACTATTATATCTAAATTTTATAGCATATGAGTGTAGAAAATGGTAGATAACGAAGAGAGAATTTGGTCTAGTGGTATGATTCTCAATTTGGGTGCGAGAGGTCTCAAGTTCAATTTTCAGAATGCCCCAAATCTCAATGCATCAAACTGTATTTTCTATTTTAAATCCCTCTCAACCTCTTTTCCACCGAAAATTAGGAAACTTTCACAGTATGAAATAATGCTAAATTAGCTACCTTACTTAATAAACTCATCACAAAAATAGTAAATAAAAAGATTCATTTCAATAAAGTAGCATTGACTTGATAAGCTACGGTCAATAGAGAACACATAGTCCCTACTCCAAAAAAATAAGTTAAACCATAAACGCTATACTTGGTGGGTTGTTTGGTCTCCACAAGTTGATACATGTTACTCAAGCACGCTATATCTCTTACCTGAATAATAGACAACAATTAGTTCAATTCTCGAAATGTTAAATTAGTCAGCAGAGACTCTTTCATTTCTCTATGTATTTTCTAATTGATCTATTTAACTGATTTAAATCCATTGTATTGCAAGGTGAGAATATGACAAATATAAAGAGTGTAAGATTCAACCATGAGCAATCATAGGTACATCGTATAGGTACATAAACTTCGCATAACCAATTCAATCAACAATTATATCAAAATTTTACAGCATGCTAGGGTAGAAAATGACATACAACCAACAGGGGCATTTGGTCTAGTGGTATGATTCTCGCTTAGGGTGTGAGAGGTCCCGAGTTCAATTCTCGGAATGCCCCTAATCCGAAATGCATCAAATTTTTTTTTCTGGTTTAAATCTCTCTCTCTCTCTTCCCCATTTCATCCAAAAGTCAATTAAAAAACTTTTGCAATATCTATCATATGGCAAGGAAAGGACATGATAAATATAAAGAGAGTAAGATTTAACTCTAAACAATCATAGATACATATGCTTAGCAAAGCCAATTCAGTTAACAATTATATCAAAAATTTTATAGCAAATGAGTGTAGAAAATGGAAGACAACCAAGAGGGCATTTGGTCTAGTGGTATGATTCTCGCTTTGGGTGTGAGATGTCCTGAGTTCAATTCTCAGAATGCTCCAAATCCCAAATACATCAAACAGTATTTTCTATTTTAAATCCCTCTCACCCCCTCCCAGCAGTTAATACGAAACTCCACACTAAGTGAGCAATTAGCACTGCTTAATAAACTCATCACAAAAATAGTAAATAAAAGTTCATTTAAAACGTTCGGGCCCGGTAAGCCCCGGGGGAGGGGGAAAAAAGGTCCCCTCCAGATTTTGACTGTGAATCATAAACTTCATGGGTCGTTTGGTGTCCACAAGCTGATACATGTTACTTAAGCACGCTATATCTCTCACCTGAATGATAGACATCAACTAGTTTAATTCTTGAAATGTTAAATTAGTTAGCAGAGACTCTTGCATTTCTGTTTCTATTTTCTAATTGATCTATTTAACTGATTTAATTTAATTGTATCACAAGGCGAGAGTATGACAAATATAAAAAGGATAAGATTCAACTATGAGCAAATCATAGGTATATAAACTAGGCATAGCCAATTAAATCAACCATTATATCAAAATTTTATAGTATGCTAGTGTAGAAAATGACATACAACCAACAGGGCATTTGGTCTAGTGGTATGATTCTCGTTTAGGGTGCGAGAGGCCCCGACTTTAATTTTCAGAATGCTCCCAATCCCAAATGCAACAAATGTTTTTTTTTTTTTGGTTTAAATTTCTTTCTCTCTCTGTCCCCTCCCCTTTCCTCCATAGTCAATTGAAAAACTTTTACAGTATCTATCGTATGGCAAGGAAAGGACATGATAAATATAAAGAGAGTAAGATTCAACTCTGAACAATCATAGGTACATGTGCTTAGTATAGCCAATTCAGTTAACAATTATATCTAAATTTTATAGCATATGGTGTGGAAAATAACAGACAGCCAAGTGGGCATTTGGTCTAGTGGTATGATTCTCGCTTTGGGTGCGAGAGGTCCCGAGTTCAATTCTCGGAATGCCCCAAATCCCAAATGCATCAAACAATATTTTCTATTTTAAATCCCTCTCAGCCTCTCTTCTATTGAAAGTTAATTTGGAAACCTCTACAATATGAAATGATGCTAAATTAGTTACTTAATAAACTCATCACAAAAATAGTAAATAAAAAGATTCATTTTAATAAACTAACACAGACCTGATAAGCCATGAACAATAGAGAAAACATAGTCCCTATTCCAAAAATATAAGTTTGACCATAAACCCTAAACTTCAGTTAATTTGAAAACCTCCACAGTATGAAATGATGCTAAATTAGTTACTTAATAAACTCATCACAAAAATAGTAAATAAAAGGATTCATTTCAATAAGCCAGCACAGACATGATAAGCCACGAACAATAAAGAAAACATAGTCCCTATTCCAAAAATATAAGTTTGACCATAAACCCTAAACTTCGTGGGTCGTTTGATGTCCACAAGTTGATACATGTAACTCAAGCAAGCTATATCTCTAGCCTGAATGATAGACAATAATTAGTTCAATTCTTGAAATGTTAAATTAGCCACCAGAGACTCTTGCATTTTTCTTTCAATTTTCTAATTGGTCTATTTAACTAATTTAATTCCATTGTATCACAAGACGAGAGAATGACAAATATAAAGAGAGTAAAATTCAACTACAAGCAATCGTAGTTAAATAAACTTGGCATAGCCTATTCAATAAACAATTATATCAAAATTTTATAGCATGCTAGGGTAGAAAATGACATACAACCAACAGGGCATTTGGTCTAGTGGTATGATTCTCGCTTAGGGTGCGAGAGGTCCCGAATTCAATTCTCGGAATGCCCCCAATCCCAAATGCATCAAATGTTTTTTTTTAGGTTTAAATCTCTCTCTCTCTCTCTCCCCCTTCCTCCAAAAGTCAATTGAAAAACTTTTGCAGTATCTATCCTATGGCAAGGAAAGGACATGATTAATATAAAGAGAGTATGATTCAACTCTAAAAAAAAAAGGGTACATTTGCTTAGTATAGCCAATTGAATCTAAAATTATATCTAAATTTTATAGCATATGAGTGTAGAAAATAGTAGACAACGAAGAGGTCGTTTGGTGTAGTGGTATGATTCTCACTTTGGGTGCGACAGGTTCTGAGTCCAATTCTCGAAATGCCCCAAATCCCAAATTCATCAAACTGTATTTTTTATTTTAAATCCCTCTCACCATCTCTTCCACTGAAAGTTAATTTGGAAACCTCTACAATATGAAATGATGCTAAATTAGTTACTTAATAAACTCATCACAAAAATAGTAAATAAAAAGATTCATTTTAATAAACTAACCCGTAAGCCATGAACAATAGAAAACATAGTCCCTATTCCAAAATATAAGTTTGACCATAAACCCTAAACTTAGTTAATTTGAAAACCTCCACGGTATGAAGTGATGCTAAATTAGCCACTTTGCTTAATAAACTCATCACAAAAATAGTAAATAAAAAGGATTCATTACAATAAGCTAGCATTGACATGATAAGCCACGAACAATAAAGAAAACATAGTCCCTATTCCAAAATATTACGTTTGACCCATAAACCATAAACTTCGTGGGTCGTTTGGTGTCTATAGGTTGATACATGTAACTCAAGCAAGCTATATCTCTAGCCTGAATGATAGACAATAATTAGTTCAATTCTTGAAATGTTAAATTAGCCACCAGAGACTCTTGCATTTTTCTTTCAATTTTCTAATTGGTCTATTTAACTAATTTAATTCCATTGTATCACAAGACGAGAGAATGACAAATATAAAGAGAGTAAAATTCAACTACAAGCAATCGTAGTTAAATAAACTTGGCATAGCCTATTCAATAAACAATTATATCAAAATTTTATAGCATGCTAGGGTAGAAAATGACATACAACCAACAGGGCATTTGGTCTAGTGGTATGATTCTCGCTTAGGGTGCGAGAGGTCCCGAATTCAATTCTCGGAATGTCCCCAATCCCAAATGTATCAAATGTTTTTTTTTTTTGGTTTAAATCTCTCTCTCTCTCTCTCTCTCTCTCTCTCTCTCCCCCTTCCTCCAAAAGTCAATTGAAAAACTTTTGCAGTATCTATCCTATGGCAAGGAAAGGACATGATTAATATAAAGAGAGTATGATTCAACTCTGAATAATCATAGGTACATTTGCCTAGCATAGCCAATTGAATCTAAAATTATATCTAAATTTTATAGTATATGAGTGTAGAAAATGATAGACAACCAAGAGGGCATTTGGTCTAGTGGTATGATTCTCACTTTGGGTGCAAGAGGTCTCAAGTTCAATTCTCGAAATGCCCCAAATCCCAAATGCATCAAATCGTATTTTTGATTTTAAATCTCTTTCACCCTCTCTTCTATCGAAAGTTAATTTAAAAACTTCCACAGTATGAAGTGATGCTAAATTAGCTATTTTACTTAATAAACTCATCACAAAAATAGTAAATAAAAAGATTCATTACAAGAAGCTAGCATTGACCTGATAAGCTACGGTCAATAGAGAAAACATAGTCCCTATTCCAAAATATTACGTTTGACCCATAAACCATAAACTTCGTGGGTCGTTTGGTGTCTATAGGTTGATACATATTACTTAAGCACGCTATATCTCTCACCTAAATGATAGACATCAATTAATTCAATTCTCGAAATGTTAAATTAGTAAGCAAAGACTCTTGCATTTCTCTTTCTATTTTCTAATTGATCTATTTAACGGATTTAATTTCATAGTATCGCAAGGCGAGAGTGTGACAAATATAAAGAGAGTAAGATTCAACTATGAGCAATCATAGGTACATAAACTTGGCACAACCAATTCAATCAACAATTATATCAAAATTTTATAGCTTGCTAGTGTAGAAAATGGCATACATCCAATAGGGCATTTGGTCTAGTGGTATGATTCTTGCTTAGGGTGCGAGAGGCCCCGACTTCAATTCTCAGAATGCCCCCAATTCCAAATACATCAAATGTTTTTTTCTGATTTAAATCTCTCTCTCTCTTTCTCTATCCCACTCCCCCTTTGCTGCAACAATCAATTGAAAAACTTTTGGGGGGTCATCGATGGCAAGGGGGGGGGATAAATATAAAGAGAGTAAGATTCAACTCTGAACAATCATAGGTACATGTGCTTAAGATAGCTAATTCAGTCAACAATTATATCTAAATTTTATAGCATATGAGTATAGAAAATAGTAGACAATGAAGAGGGCGTTTGGTGTAGTGGTATGATTCTCGTTTTGGGTGCGAGAGGTCCTGAGTCCAATTCTCGAAATGCCCCAAATCCCAAATTCATCAAACTGTATTTTCTATTTTAAATCCCTCTCACCCTCTCTTCCACTGAAAGTTAATTCGGAAACTTCCATAGTATGATGTGATGCTAAATTAGCTACTTTACTTAATAAACTCATCACAAAAATAATAAATAAAAGATTTATTTCAATAAGCTAACACTGACCTGATAAGCCACGGTCAATAGAGAAAACATAGTGCCTATTCCAAAAATATAAGTTTGACCATAAATCCTAAACTTCGTGGGTCGTTTGGTGTCCAGAAATTGATACATGTAACTCAAGCATGCTATATCTCCTGTCTGAATGACAGACAATAATTAGTTCAATTGTCAAAATGTTAAATTAGCCACCAGACTCTCTTGCATTTCACTTTCTATTTTCTAATTGATCTATTTAACTAATTTAATTCCATTGTATCTCAAGGCGAGAGTATGACAAATATAAAGAGAGTAAGATTCAACTATTAGCAATCATAGGTAAATAAACTTGGCATAGCCTATTCAATTAACAACTATATCAAAATTTTATAGCATGCTAGTGTAGAAAATGACGTACAACCAACAGGGCATTTGGTCTAGTGGTATGATTCTCGCTAAGGGTCGAGAGTTCCCGAGTTCAATTCTCAGAATGCCCCCAATACCAAATGCATCAAATGTTTTTTTTTTTTTGTGAATTAAATCTCTCTCTCTCTATCTCTCTCCCTCCCTTTCCTCCAAAAGTCAACTAAAAAACTTTTGCAGTATCTATCGTATGGCAAGGAGAGGACATGATAAATATAAAGAGATATAGATTCAACTTTAAACAATCATAGGTACATTTGCCTAGCATAGCGAATTTAGTCTATAATTATATCTAAATTTTATGGCATATGAGTGTAGAAAATGACAAACAACTAAGACGACATTTAGTCTAGTGGTATGATTCTCGCTTTGGGTGCGAGAGGTCTCGAGTTCAATTCTTGGAATGCCCCAAATCACAAATGTATCGAACAATATTTTCGATTTTAATTCCCTTTTACCTTCTTTTCTATCGAAAGTTAATTCAGAAACTTCCACAGTATGAAGTGATGTTAAATTAACTACTTTACTTAATAAACTCATCACAAAAATAGTAAATAAAAAGATTCATTTCAATAAGCTAGCACTAACCTGATAAGCCATGGTCAATAGAGAAAACATAGTCCCTATTCCAAAAATATAAGTTTAACCCATAAACCATAAACTTCGTGGGCCGTTTGGTGTCCACAAGTTGATACATGTTACTTAAGCACACCATGTCTCTCCCTTGAATAAAAGACATCAATTAGTTCAATTCTCGAAATGTTAAATTAGTCAGCAGAGACTCTTGCATTTCTCTTTCTATTTTCTAATTGATCTATTTAATTGATTTAATTTCATTGTATCGCACGACGAAAGTATGACAAATATAAAGATAGTAAGATTCAACTATGAGCAATCATAGGTACATAAACTTGGCACAACCAATTCAATCAACAATTATATCAAAATTTTATACCAACAGGGCATTTGGTCTAGTGGTATTATTCTCGCTTAGGGTGCGAGAGGCCCCGACCTCAATTCTCAGAATGCCCACAATCCCAAATGCATCAAATGTTTTTTTCTGCTTTAAGTCTCTCTCTCTCTCTCTCCCCCCTTCCCCTTTCCTCCAACAGTCAATTGAAAAACTTTTACAGTATCTATCGTATGGCAAGGAAGGACATGATAAATATAAAGAGAGTAAGATTTAACTCTGAACAATCATAGGTACATGTGCTTAGCATAGCCAATTCAGTCAACAATTATATCTAAATTTTATAGCATATGAGTGTAGAAAATGGCACACAACCAAGAGGGCATTTGGTCTAGTGGTATGATTCTCGCTTTGGGTGTGAGAGGTCCCGAGTTCAATTCTCGGAATGCCCCAAATTCCGAATGCATCAAACAATATTTTCTATTTTAAATCCCTCTCACCCTCTCTTCCACTGGAAGTTAATTTGGAAACTTTCACAGTATGATGTGATGCTAAATTAACTACTTTACTTAATAAACTCATAACAAAAATAGTAAATAAAAATATTCATTTCAATAAACTAGCACTAACCTGATAAGCCATGGTCAATAGAGAAAACATAGTCTCTATTCCAAAAATATAAGTTTTACCATAAACCCTAAACTTTGTGGGTCGTTTGATGTCCACAAGTTGATACATGTAACTCAAGTACACTATGTCTCTCGCCTAAGTGATGGACAATAATTAGTTCAATTCTCGAAATGTTAAATTAGCCACAAGAGACTTTTGCATTTCTTTATCTATTTTCTAATTGATCTATTTAACTAATTTAATTCCATTGTATCGCAAGGCGAGAGTCTGACAAATATAAAGAGAGTAAAATTCAACTTTGAGCAATCATAGGTAAATAAACTTGGCATAGCCTATTCAATCAACAATTATATCAAAATTTTATAGAATGCTAGTGTAGAAAATGACATACAACCAATAGGGCATTTGGTCCAATAGTATTGTAACACAAACACTTCAGTGTACTCATATTTTACTTCTTCTCACATTGATATATAATGTTCTTCATGTTTCATAGAACGAAATTCACTCAGAAAATTTATCAAATATTTGATCGGCTGATGTTTTAAATTTTAGGTGGTCGGTTAGTAGAGTATTGGTTTGTTCGGTAGCGACTGCTCCTGGGAGATTGTTATCTCTAGACCAATTATTTGTTTCTATCGTTCGGTATATTTTGAATTCTCGATCGGTATCTTTGCCTCACTGATATGTTTAAATAATTATTTCTCATCGGTCTGTTGACCGAATAGCATTTTCAATCTCCAATCGGCATCTTCCGATTCTCTTCGGCACTGTTGGGAAATTTGTATTCGGCACTTGGAATTGGAAATTTTAAATAATTCTTATCGGTGCCTTCCAATTTTGCTCCTGCACCTGTTCGGCATAATTTTCTTCATTGATCAGACAGTTCGTTTCATTTCCCTTCGGGTATTTGCCAATTCATTCGGTCATAAATTTTCTCCAATATTCCTTCGTTCGGTATTGACCGAACGGTACCCATTACATTTCCCTTCGGATATTTGTAAATCCTATTCGGTACTATTGACAATAAATTTTTCGTGCTGTTAAGAGACTGTCGGTATACACTTATAAATTTGAGGAGCCTGTGTCCCTCTATTTACTGATCGGCTAGCCACAAGGAAGCATTCTCATTTGGTTGGTCGGACAGTCTTCCTGATCGACTATCCTGGTTAGTCTTCCTAATCAGTCTTCCCGATCGGCCATCCCGGTCAGTCTTCCTGATCAGTTTTCCCGATCGGCCATCCCGGTCAGTCTTCCTGATCAGTCTTCCTGATTGGCCATCCTGGTCAGTCTTCCTCCGAATGGCCTATATGGTCAGCCTTCCCGAATGACGTATCTGGTCAGCCTTCCCGACGGATGGCTTATATGGTCAGCCTTCCCGAATGGCCTATCTGGTCAGCCTTCCTGAATAGTTTTCTCGATCAAACTTCTTGATCAGTCTTCTTGGACAACATTCCTGGACAACATTCCTGGGCAACATTTCTGGACAACATTCCTGAATAGCATTTTCTCTCTTTAACTGATGATCAGCTAGACCGATGAGACTTGACCTAGACACATCACAAATCACACTTTTCCTCAATAAATGAAATTTTAAGTATTTAAACTCATTATATTGAGATCCAAATTTATCAAAAAGGGACATATTGGGCACCTGGGTCCGTTAAAAGTGAAGAAGAGTAACTAAGTAAATTCAAGAAATAAGTTTATAAGTAAAGAGAAGGGGTGAGATATTAGAACCCCCGAAAGCCAAACTCTATTTTTCTTTTTCTTCCTTTTCTCTCTTGGTTCACGCACTCTCTCTCTAGTTCTTTCTATTTCTTCCAAAGATCAATCAAAACACCTCTAGACCCACATTCTAAAAGTTTCAAAACTCATGACCCAACCTCTAACAAATTAAAGCTAGTGAGAGAGTTGAGATTCTAGTGAGAGAAAATCTAGAGTTTGATCGTGACTCGACTTGAAGCGAAATCAAAGACTGAAATTTAGGTAATATTTCATTCTCAACTTGGGTTTATTTTTCCTCTTTCATGACTCGGAGTTATGCTGAAATTTGAAGAAATAGATTTGGTGGGTTTTGAGTCACCGTAAGTGAGAGAAAGATTGGGTATTCAATATTAGGGTTTTGGGTCTTCTTGAAAGAATTGATGTTGATGATGATGGATACTTGGTTGTGTCCTTTAGGAGTGGCCGAAAGCTGAACAAGCAGGACATTCATTGCAGAGTCGTCCGGGAGTGACTATCGTTCCTAGTACTGTGAGTGGGAGTTTGAGGCTATGTTTCCGATTGAACCAAACTCATGTTTTACAGTTTTCCAAATAACATGTTTCATGGCATGTGTGAGCACAAATGATTTGAACTATGTTTTGTAAATATTGTTTTGTGATTCACTGGAGTGTCCCAAATGATTGAATTCGAATGCTTATACATCCACGGTTTGAAATGAAATAATATTGTGCCATTATTTGAAATCTTGGTATGATTTATATGTCACCATTGCATTGGCATTGATTTGAAATAATTTGATAAAATATATTGACACGCAGATTTAATATGAATTGATGATATATGTGGACCGGATGCTTACCTGTGATATGATGATGTGATGATATCCTTGATGGATTTCCGTAGCTATGAAGGGTTTTGGCAGGAGGTATCCCCCAAACGCCATATGTATAGTTGCGCTCGGATGAACCAAATTGGGGAGGACGTGTGTTACGCTACAGTCTAGCTCCAAGTGAGGTACTATACTCGATTTGTTGATTATACGTATAGACACGGGCTAACCGGTTAAACCAAATGTGGGGAGAACATGTATTACGCCACTGTCTAGCACTTGGTGAGGCTTGTGGCCAACGTTGGGGTAGAGAGCTAATTTTATATATTTGCATATGAAGTAAACCTCCAATGCGCCCTTCATTGGTCAAGGTAGACCTTTGCAGGGAATGTTTTATTGACAAACTCTAAATGATTTGGAAATATAAATGGATGCATACTTTGATACTATGATGTGTGATATGTGATCACCTGATTTCTGAAAATGACATGCTTGGTTTTGATATAATTATGGTTTTGAAATGTACTTTGACACTCCATATTCACACTTATTATTGAGAGCATATTGTCGATCACCTCACCCACTGAGTATCTTCCCATGATACTCACCCATCACTTTCCTTGATTTTTGAGATAGATTGACAGGAAGACGTGTCGAGAGAGTTCGACATACTTGATTTGTATTGAAGACCTTAGACTTTGGGTATGGTATGGACTATTCTTCCGCAGTGATGTATTTGATGATATTGGATGATATATATATGTACATTTGAGGTCTATAGTATGACCATTGTATACATTTATCGGGATGACTGGAATTTTGTTATGTAATATAATTGAAACTCTTAGATGTGCTGTATAACTATGCATTGAGGTATTATCTTGCATTTTATATTCTTTACTTAAGAAATGATGTTTTGAGAAAAACATGTTTTAAAACAGGTTTTATACAGGTGTTGATAAGAGCCTTCGTTGCCTCAGTATGCATGTCGTGAGGTGGTAGCATACGGGGTGATGGGCGACTGTTCACGGCCTCGGATCGAGGATCAGGGCGTGACAAGTATGATTCTCGCTTAGGGTGTGAGCGGTCTCGAGTTCAATTCTCAGAATACCCCCAATTCCAAATGCATCAAATATTTTTTTTTCTGGTTTAAATCTCTCTCTTCCCCCGTTTCCTCCAAAAGTCAATTGAAAAACATTTACAGTATCTATCGTATGGCAACGAAAGGACTTGATAAATATAAAAAGAGTAAGATTCAGCTCTGAACAATCATAGGTACATTTGCCTAGCATAGACAATTTAGTCTATAATTATATCTAAATTTTTTAGCATATGAATGTAGAAAATGACAGACAACCAAGAGGGCATTTGGTCTAGTGGTATGATTCTCGCTTTGGGTGCGAGAGGTCCCGAGTTCAATTCTCGGAATGCCCCAAATCCCAAATGCATCAAACAGTTTTTTCGATTTTAAATCCCTTTCACCCTCTCTTTTATCGAAAGTTAATTCAGAATCTTCTACATTATGAAATGATGCTAAATTAGCTACTTTACTTAATAAACTCATCACAAAAATAGTAAATAAAAAGATTCATTTCAATAAGGTAGCACTGACCTGATAAGTCCTGGTCATAGAGAAAACATAGTCCCCATTCCAAAAATATAAGTTTGACCCATAAACCATAAACTTCGTGAGTCGTTTGGTGTCCACAAGTTGATACATGTTACTCAAGCATGGTATATTTCTCGCCTGAATGATAGACAATAATTAGTTCAATTCTCGAAATGTTAAATTAGTTAGCAGAGACTCTTGCATTTCTCTTTCTATTTTCTAATTGATCTATTTAACTAATTTAATTCCATTGTATCGCAAGGTGAGAGTATGACAAATATAAAGAGAGTAAGATTCAACCATGAGTGATCATAGATCAAATAGGTACATAAACTTGGCTTAGCCTATTCAATCAACAATTATATCAAAATTTTATAGCATGCTAGTGTAGAAAATGACATACAACCAACAGGGCATTTGGTCTAGTGGTATGATTCTCGCTTAGGGTGCGAGAGGTCCCGAGTTCAATTCTCGGAATGCCCCCAATCCCAAATGCATCAAATGTTTTTTTTTTCTAGTTTAAATCTCTCTTTCTCTCTCCTCCACTTTCCTCCAAAAGTCAATTAAAAAACTTTTACAATATTTATCGTATGGCAAGGAAAAGACATGATAAATATAAAGAGGGTAAGATTCAACTTTGAACAATGACAGGTACATCTGCTTTGCATAACCAATTTAGTCAACAATTATATCTAAATTTTATAGCATATGAGTATAGAAAATGTCAGACAACCAAGAGGGCATTTGGTTTAGTGATATGATTCTCGCTTTGGGTGCGAGAGATTCCAAGTTGAATTCTCAGAATGCCCCAAATTCCAAATACATCAAATTGTATTTTCTATTTTAAATCCCTCTCACCCTCACTTCCACCCAAAGTTAGTTCGGAAACTTCCACAATATAAAGTGTGCTAAATTAGCTACTTTACTTAATAAATTCATCACAAAAATAGTAAATAAAAAGATTCATTTCAATAAGCTAGCACTGACATGATAAGCCACAGTCAATTGAGAAAACATAGTGCTTATTCCAAAAATATAAGTTTGACCATAAACCCTAAATATCGTGGGTCATTTGGTGTCCACAAGTTAACACATGTTACTCAAGCATGCTATATCTTTCATCTGAATGATAGACAACAATTAGTTCAATTCTCAAATTTGTTAAATCTCTCTCTCCCTCTCTCTTCCCCCCACTATCTCTCTCTCCAAAAGTCAATTTAAAAACTTTTTATGCATGTTACTCAAGTATACTATATCCCTCACCTCAATGATAAACAAGAATTAGTTCAATGCTTGAAATGTTAAATAGTCACAAATACTCTTGCATTCTTTTTTCCATTTTTTAATTGATCGATTTAAGTGATTTGAGTCTATTGTATGGTAAGGCAAGGATATGACAAATATAAGGAGAGTAAGATTAAACTCCGACCAATCATAGGCACATTTGCTTAGCATAGGTAATTCAGTCAACAATTATTTCTAAATTTTATAGCATACGAGTGTAGAAAATAGCAGACAATCAAGAGGGAATTTGGTCTAGTGGTATGATTCTCGCTTTGGGTGCGAGAGGTCCTGAATTCAATTCTCAGAATGCCCCTAAGCTAAGTTCAATTCTCAGAATGCCCCCAAACCTAAATGCAATAAATGTTTTTTTTTCTAGTTTAAATCTCTCCCTCTCTCTCTCCCCCCTCTTTCTCCCTCACTAAAAGTCAATTTAGTAATTTCCACAGTATCAAGTGATGCCAAATTGGCTGCTTTACTTAATAAACTCATCATAAAAACAGTAAATGAAAAGATTAGTATCAATAAACTAGCATTGACCTGATAAGCGATAGTAAACAGAAAGAAATTAGTCTTTGTTCCCAAAATGTAAGTTCTGTAAATAGTAAACTTCGTGGGTCTTTCGGTTTCCACTGGTTAACACATGTTACTCAAGTATGATATATCCTTCACTTGAATGATAATTAACAATTAGTTCAATTGGTGTACTATTATGATTGTCGCTTTGGGTGCGAGAGGTCCTGAGTTCAATTCTCATAATGCCCCCAATCCCAAATGCATCAAGCTTATTTTAATAAGTTAGCACTGACCTGATAAGCCACTCTCAACAGAGATTACTTGGTCACCATTCTCAAAACATAAGCTTGAGCATAAAACCTAAACTTTGCAGGTCTTTTGGTTTCTGCTTATTGAAGCATGTTACTCAAGTATGCTATATCCGTCACCCGAATGATAGACAATAATTAGTTTAATGCTCGAAATATTAAATAGTCAGCAAACACTCTTGCATTTATTTTTCCATTTTCTAATCGATCTATTTAATTGATTTGATTCCATTGTATGGCAAGGCAAGGACATGACAAATATAAAGAGAGTAAGATTCAACTATGCCAACTCAATTAACCATTATATCTAAATTTTATAGTATATCGGTGTATAAAATGGGAGACAATCAAGAGGACATTTGATCTAGTGGTATGATTTTAGCTTTGGGTGCGAGAAGTCTCGAGTTCAATTCTCAAAGTACTCTAAATCCCAAATGCATCAAACTATATTTTCTATTTTAAATCTCTCACACCCTTTCTTCCGCCGAAAGTTAATTCAAAAACTTCCACAGTATCAAGTGATGGTAAATTGGCTGCTTTACTTAATAAACTTATCACAAAAACAGTAAATAAAAAGATTCATCTCAATACGCTAGCACTATCCTGATAAGCCACGATCAATAGACAAAATTTAGTCGCCGCTCCAAAAATAAAAGCTTGACCATAAACCCTAAACTTCGTGAGTTGTTTGATTCTTGCTAGTTAACACATGTTACTTATGTATGCTATATCCCTCACCAAAATGATAGACAACAATCAATACAATGCTTGAAATGTTAAATAGTTAACAAATACTCTTGTATTTATCTTCCTCAACTCATTTGATTCCATTGTATCACAAGGCAAGGATATGACAAAAGAGAGTAAGATTTAACATTGATCAATTATAAATATATAAACTTGGCATAGTCAATTCGATCAACAATTATATCTAAATTTTAGAACATTTTAGTGTGGAAAATGACATACAACCAAGAGGGCATTTGGTCTAGTGGTATGATTCTCGCTTTGAGTCCGAGGGGTCTCGAGTTCAATTCTTGGAATGCCCCCAAGTCAAAATGCATCAAATATTTTTTTCTGGTTTAAATCTCTCTCTCTCTTTTTCTCACCACCCCTCTGTTCCTCCAAAAGTCAATTAAAAATTTTTTACAGTATTAGGTGATACTAAACTGGCTGCTTTACTTAATAAACAAAGAGTAAAAAATATAAATGAAAAGATTCATGTCAATAAACCAGCACTAACCTGACAAGCCGCATTCAACAGAGAGAACTTAGTTCCCGTCCCCTAAACATAAGCTTGACCATGAACCCTAAACTTTGTAGCTCTTTCAATTTCAGCTAGTTTATGCATATTACTCAAGTATGCAATATCCCTCACTTGAATGATAACAATTAGTTCAATAGTCGAAATGTTAAATAGTCGACAAATACTCTTGCATTTATTTTTCCATTTTCTAATTGATTGATTTAAATCATTTGATTCCATTGTATGGCAAGGCAACGAAATGACAAATATAAAGAGTAAGATTCAACTATGACCAATTATACATACATTTACTTGGCATTGCCAATTTAGTCGACAATTATATCTAAATTTTATAGCAAACTAGTGTAAAAAATAACAGACAACCAATAGTACATTTGGTCTAGTGGTATGATTCTTGCATTGGATGCGAGAGATCCCGAGTTCAATTTTTGGAATGCTCCCAATCCCAAATGCATCAAACATTCTTAAATAAGTTATCGCTGACCAGACAAGCCACTCTCAACAGGGAGCACTTAGTCCTCGTTCCCAAAACATAAGCTTGAGCATAAAACCTAAACTTCGCAAGTTATTCGGTTTCCACTGGTTGATGTATATTACTCAAGTATGCCATATCCCTTAGCTAAATGATAGACAACAATTAGTTCAATACTCGAAATGTTAAATAGTAGGCAACTACTCTTACATTTCTTTTTCCATTTAATCTATTCAACTGATTTGATTCCATTGCATGGTAAGGTAAGGACATGACAAATAGAAAGAGAGTAAGATTCAACCATAACCAATCAAAGGTACATCTATTTGGCATAGCCAATTCAGTCAAGAATTATATCTAAATTTTATAACTTATCAGTGTAAAAAATAGCAGACAACCAAGACAGCATTTGGTCTAGTTGGTCTAGTGGTATGATTCTCGCTTTGGGTGCAAGAGGTCCGGAGCTCAATTCTTGGAATGTCCCCTATCCCAAATACATCAAACTTTTTTTTTTCCTATTTCAAATCTCTCTCAATCTCTCTTTTACCAAAATTTAATTCAGTAACTTCCATAATATGAAGTGATGCTAAATTGATAGTTTTATTTAATAAACTCATCACAAAAATAGTAAATAAAAACATTCATCTCAATAAGCTAACATTGGCTTAAGCCATGTTCATTAGAGAGAACTTAGGCACCGTTCCCAAAACAGAACCCCTTTATTGAAAATATGAACTATTCAGCATACCTAATACATCAAGCAATAAGTTCCCTCGTCAACATGGTTCAAAATATACACCAAAGATTCACAAGTATCATTTGAAGAAGCCAAAAATTTAGAAGATAAAGGGACCAAATTTCTGGACCTTAATGGGCCAGAATTCTAGCCCAAATTCAGGCCTATTTCCCCAAATTGGGCAGCAAACAGCCCTTCCAATTCAGGCCCAAAAGAGGGCGTTAAAGAGCAAATAGGGGGAAGGCTTAGTGCCTTCCCAACAGCTAGAGCATTTAGCCATTGGGACACCACTAGTCACCCCCATGCCCTCTTGTTTTCTCCTCCACATTTGCCTATAAATAGCTCTTCATTTTTACTTTGTATAAGTATAAAAAATGCTCTCCATCACTTGTACAAAATTACTTCATAAATCAATGCAATTCAGAATTCATTTTTAAATTTTATTCTCATTTTAAATTTTAACATGGTATCAGAGCAGGTATATGCTCCATCTCTCAACTTCAAAAATCACCCCAAATGGGTGGATCTTGTGCAAAGCATGCCGAATATATGTGAGTCATTAAGCATTATCTTCAAGGAGCCATTCGGATCCCTCAAGTTCAATGAGTTGTGGAGGAAGTTGCACCAAGACATCTTCAATACAAAAGCACTTCCATCCTATGAAGAAATGAAGGTCATTGTCCAGCAATCTAAGGCATCCAAAAACGCTCACAAACAAGGTGAAACTTTGAATAAAGAAAGCGCCTTCAACACAGGAAAGGGACAACATGCAAACAAGAAATGCTTTCATTGTAAGAAGACCAACCACACAATGAATGAGTGCTGGATTCTTCATCCAAACTTAAGGCCGAAAATGCTCAGAACAAAAGATCAACAAGTTGCCTCAATTCCTTTGAATTCCAGCCATCAAAACACAGCACATGATGTGAACCCGATGGGTATATGAACTCTAGAACCCACGAACAAGTAATATAGCCCAAGAATTTTTCCAACGAATGATTTGAACCAGTGAAAAATAAAGACCTCAACCCTTTCCCTAAAGGAGGAAGAACCTAAGGTATATGATTTTAGATCCGTTTCTCACTAGAATAAGAATCTTGGTATAAAGATGGAATGAATGATGTCACAACCTAGGTGGTTTAAAACCTAGATTGATAAGTCAAAAAACTAAACAAGAGTCTTGTCTTGAATAAGTGCAAAAGTTCTCAAAAGAACAGACTTGTGTGAAGAAATCTCACATTTTTATTAATTCTCTCAAAATTGTATTTTATACAATGTATAATGGCCTATTTATAGGCTAACAGTAAAGACTAAATTAATAACTAAAAATTTAGTAACTCCTTAAACAATTAAAAAAATAAAAAACTAAAATATGAACTATAAAGAAGAATTAGGAAACTAAATAAACCAAACTATTTTGACCAAATCTTACTGCGATTTTTCTTTATTTTTGTTTTCCCTTGGTCTTGGATAGTTTTGAACCCTTTATTCTTTCAATTGAGGTTGTATGAGCATAATTAAGGCTTTTTTTTGGTTCTTCATTCATTTGGACTCCAATTTCTTTTTGTAAAACCATCTGAATTAAATTATTCAGTGCTTTTTTGAACCTTTTAACTCGAACCTTTGTCATCGGCCCAACTGAAACTTGAGTTGGATCTTGTGAATTCCTTACAGCCTTGATGACCTCATCATTCCCCCCTCTTGAGAAGAATTTGTTCTCAAATCATCACCTACATCAAAAGGACTCGAGTCAGTAATATTGAAAATAGCATTAACATTATACTCATATGATAAATCAAATTTGTAAGCATTGTCGTTGATCCGTTCTAGCACTTGAAAAGGACTATCTCCTGAGGGTAACAATTTAGAACGTTTTTGTGCTGGAAATCTTTCTTTTCGCATATGTAACCAAACCTAATCACTGGCTTCAAAAATCAGCTTGTTACGTCCCTTGTTAGCTTGCTTGATGTATTGTTCGGTCCTCCTCTCTATATTGAACCGTGCTTTCTCATGAAGTTGTTTTACAAATTCTGTCTTTTTCTAACCATCTAAATTCATTTGCTCAGAAATAGGTAAAGATAATAAATCCAAAGGAGTTAAAGAATTAAAACCATAAACAATTTCAAACGGTGGGAACTTAGTAGCAGAGTGAACAATAAGATTATATGCAAACTCAACATGTGACAAACATTTTTCCCAAGTTTTAATATTTTTACTAATGATAGCCTCTCAACAAAGTGGATAAAGTCCTGTTAACTACTTCTATTTGACCATCAGTTTGAGGATGACAAGTTGTTGAAAATAAAAGTTTCGGTCCTAACTTTCCTAATAATGTCTTCTAAAAGTAACTCAAGAACTTAGCATCCCGATCTGAAACGATTGTTTTAGGCATCCCATGTAACCTTACAATCTCCCTAAAGAGTAAATCCGTAATATGAGAAGTATTATCAGACTTATGATAAGGAATAAAATGAGACATCTTAGAAAACCGATTTACAATCACAAAGATCGAATCACGTCCATATCTATTCCTAGGTAAACCCAAAACAAAATCCGTTGAAATGTCAATCCAAGGTGAATTAGGAATAGGAAAGGGTGTATAAAGACCATTAGGTTGAACTCTAGATTTAACTTGCCTACAAGTAATGCATCCACCACAAAATCTCTCAACATCTCGCTTCATGTGTGGCCAATAAAAGTGTTCCTATAAAATAGCTAAGGTTTTGACGATTCCAAAATGTCCCATTAACCCCTTCACTATGAGATTCCCGAACTAACAAATCTCTCAATGAACAATTTGGCATGCACAACTTATTTTTTCTAAACAAAAAGTTCTCATGCCTATAAAACTTGCCCTCTGTAGATTTTTTACAAATACTATAAATTTCTCCAAAATCGTGGTCATCATGATAAAGTTCCTTAATATGCTCAAAACCAAGAAATTTAGTATCAAGAGTAGAGATTAAGGTATACCTGCGTGAAAGTGCATTCGTGACTACATTCTCTTTACCTTGTTTATATTGAATGACAAGGAAAAGTTTCGATAAATTCCATCCATCGAGCATGTCTCTTATTCAGCTTATGTTGATTTTTCAAATGTTTTAAAGATTCATGATCCGTACGGATCACAAATTCTTTCGGCCACAAATAGTGTTGTCATGTCTCCAAAACTCGAACCAAGGCGTACAATTCTTTGTCATAGGTAGGATAGTTAAGTGTAGCCCGCTTAACTTCTTGCTAAAGTACGCAAGTGGTTTTTCATCCTGCATAAGAATAGCCCCTATACCTACACCAGAAGCATCACATTCAATTTCAAATGTTTTAGCAAAATTAGGTAAAACAAGTAAAGGAGTACGCGAAACCTTATGTTTAATAAGTTGAAACACTTTTTCTTGTTCTTCACCCTATTGGAATGTAATATTCTTCTTGATGACTTGTGTAAGCGGTACAACGATGGTGCTAAAATCTTTCACGAACCTCCTATAAAAACTAGCAAGTTTATGAAAATTTTTAACATCACCTATATTAGAGGGGGTCAGCCAATTTTGGATGGCTTTGATCTTCTCTTCATCAACCTCGATACCTTTAACACTCACAACAAAACTTAGAAAAAAAAGATTATCGGTGCAGAAAGTACACTTTTTGAGGTTATCATATAACTTTTCCTTTCTAAGCACATCCAAAACCGAATGCAAATGTGAGATATGATCATACAAGTTTTTACTATAAACCAAAATATTATCAAAATAAATAATTACGAATTTACCAATGAAAGCACGTAAAACATGATTCATTAAACGCATGAATGTACTAGGAGCATTGGTTAATCCAAAAGGCATGACTAACCATTCATACAATCCATATTTAGTTTTAAATGCTATTTTCCATTCATCTCCTTCTTTCATTCGTATTTGATGATACCTACTCTTAAGGTCAATATTAGAAAATACACAAACATCATGCAATTCATCTAACATGTCATCTAATCGAGGAATAGGGTGTTGACATCTTACCATTATATTGTTGATGGCTCGAAAATCGAGATATATCCTCTATGTCCCATCTTTCTTAGGCACCAAAATCATCAGAACTGTGCATGGATTCATGTTTTCTCTCACATATTTTTTTTTTCCATCAACTCTTCGATTTGTATTTGTAGCTCCTTCGCCTCTTCTGGATTGCTTCTATATGCTAGATGATTTGGAATTGATATACCGGGTATGAAATCGATTTGATGTTCAGTCCCTCGGATAGGTGGCAATCCTTGGGGTAGCTCTTCGAGAAACACATCTTTAAATTCCTGCAAAAGAGAAACAACAGCACTAGACAAAGAAGGGTTAAGTTGATCATTATTTAAAAAGGTTTCTTTGTACATAAGTACAATCATTGGTCGTTTAGAGAGCATTGCTCGCTTAACCTCACTTGTTTTGACATAAAAATTCTTTTGTTTTCTCTCTGATTTTACTTTATTAGCCGAACTTTTCTCTATTTTCTCTTTCTCACCAAATTTGACCTCTCTTTTCTTTTCTCTCTTTTTTTTGTTCTCTCAACTCGTTTTGATCTCTCAGTTTCTTTTATTCACTTAATTTTTGCAATCTCACTCGGTCTTTATAGACTTGTGTTGGTGTCATCGAAATCAGAGTGATTTTTTATTGATTGAACATGAATGAATACTTGTTGGTGAAGCCGTCATGTTGCATATGTCGATCAAATTGCCAAGCCCTTCCTAACAAAATATGCCCAGCCTGTATTGGCACTACATCACATAACACCTCATCTTCATATTTCCCAATCCAGAATGACACTATCATTCAACCATTGTAGCTTGTATGGTTGAGAATGTTTAGTGGTTGGCAAATTCAGTTTTTCCACTAAAGTTGTACTCACAATATTTGTAAAACTACCATTGTCAATAATTAAAATACATACATTATCTTTCACATGGCAACGAGTGTGAAAGATATTCTCCCGTTGTACTTCTTCTTCATCTCCTCTGGCTTGTAAGCTTAAGGCTCGGCAGCTTAAGGCTCGGCATGTAACTAGTGCTAACATCTCACCATGTTTAGCTCCATACTCCTCATCTCCGATGGTGACATCTTCCAATGGTGGAATATAATCAATGTCATCTTCATCTTCAGACTCGATTACACCATTTTCCCGAATCATTATAACTCGTTTGTTTGGACATTGGTTAGCTATATATCTCCTTCCTTGACACCTGAAACATTTAATCTTATTAGAACGAGTTGAAGTGGAGGCTACCTTACCTTAAAAAGTTATGGTAGAGGCAGCTGGTTTATGTTCAGGCTTAACTTTGGAGATGACTGAATTTTCTTCTTTTTTCGGGTAGTTAATTCTCCAAGATGTTGCATTCGGAATCTGTGGCGTTGGTCTTGGCCGTGTGTTGCCTCTCTTGAGCTATTTCTCAACCTTGATTGTTATATATACTAAATCCTCCAACTTTACATAATGGTGAAGCTCGATCGTGTTGGCAATCTCTCAATTTAAACCATTCAAAAATCTAGCCATCGTCACTTCTCTATCTTTTTTCACATTAGCTCTAATCATAGCCATTTCCATCTCTTTGTAATACTCGTCTATGCTTCGGTTATCTTGGTGGAGACTCTGCAACTTAAGATATAAATCCCTATAGAAATGACTTGTCACAAATTGTCGTCTCATCACCCTCTTTATCTTATCCCAAGTTTCAATAGGTCGATCCCCATTCCGCCTTCTATTGATGCACAACTGATCCCACCATACAATTGCATAATTAGTAAACTTAATAACAAGTTTTACCTTCTTTAATTCGGAATAATTGTGACAATCCAAAACTAACTCAATCTTCTTTTTCTACTCAAGATATGCTTCGGGATCACTTTTACATTGAAACGACGGAATTTTCATCTTGATACTACCTAAGTTGTTGTCTACCCGATTCTTAACTTCTCTATTCCGACCAAGTCTCCTATGACTACCTACTGACAACCTATCAAACTCCTCCTCTAATCCATCCTCTTCAAACTCATCCACAATTTCAACTTCCCTTTGATGAAACCTATTCCTCCTTGAGGGGTTTGGCCTTATTGATGGCTGTCTCTTTTGCGATCCCTTTTCTACCCTATCCAACCTTTCATGTATAAGATCTAACTCCCTCTTCATCATCCGTCTCATCTCCCCCATAAATGCTTGTAGTTGTAGATTCGGCCCAACGTGTGGTTGAACCTCCTCACTTGTGTTATCTTTTTGATTTTGAAACATGATTATAATCTGTAAGATAATGTTAGAATAAAATAGGAAAGAATCTCACCACACTCCCTCACGTGTTTCACTCAAAAAATAATGATTCACTCAAATCCACTCGTATTTCACTCTTTAAATTTGGTTTTTATCTTTAATGAATTCTCTCTTGTCTTTTACTACTCCTCTTCACTTAGTCAAACTTTTTATTGAACTTGAGAATTCAACTAAAGAATAATTGTCTTGTAAAATTCAAATACTTATATGAAAGAAAATATTAACAAGAGGCACAAAGAAAGAAAGATCAAGAAAGAAAAGAAGAAAGAAAAAAAAAAGGAAAGTTACAAATTTGAAAAAATTCCAATTTAAGAGGAAACAAATAAAGAAGGAGAGCAAATAAGGAAATAGATCAAGAATAAAAAAAAAATATAGAAAGTTTGAATTTAGGAAAGTGTACAAATTTAGAAAAGTTTACAAATAAGCAAATATTTCAAATTCAACCAAAAAAAATTTAGAAAATTCTAATTCAAATTTGGTAATAATACTTTAGAAAACTTGTCAAATTTGAACAAGATCACAAAATAAAGAATTATCAATTTTACAAAATTTGGAAGCTGTCCATTTTTTTTTCATAGCCTCTTTTTTGTGAGTCTTCTTCTTCTTTTTTTTGGCCTTTTTTTGCCCTTCCTTTTTTTTGCCTCTTTTTTTTGGCCATTCTTTTTTTTTTTGTATGACCCTTTTTTTAACGGCCTCTTTTTTTTTTTTAGAACTATGGCAGCAAAAAATAAAAAATAAAATATACCAAAAACAAGAAATAAACTAACGAATGAAGAATTTTGGTCAAGATGATGAATCGAGATTGGAATTAGAATTTTAAAACACAAACAAGAACAAAAGAAAAAAAATAAAATAAGAATAATTCGAAGGAAAAAAATCTAGATTAGCTCTGATACCAACTAATGTGAAACCCGACAGCTATAGAAACCCTAGAACTCACGAATAAGTAATATATTTCAAGAATCTTTCCAACGAATGATTTGAACCGGTAAAAAATAAGGATCTCAACATTTGCTCTAAAGGAGGAAGAAACTAAGGTATATGACCTTAGATCCGTTTCTCACTAGAACAAGAACTTTGGTATAAAGATGGAATGAATGACGCTACAACTTAGGTGGTTCGAAACCTAAATTGATAAGTCAAAGAACTAAACAAGAGTTTTATCTTGAATAAGTTCAAAAGTTCTCAAAAGAACAAAACTTATGTGAAAAAACCTCACAATTTTATTAATTTTCTCAAAATTATATTTTACACGATGTGTAATGATTTATTTATAGGCTAAAAGTAAAAACTAAATTGGCAATTAAAAATTTAGTAACTTTTTAAACAATTAAAAAAATAAGAAAATAAAGTATAAACTATAAAGAAAAATTAGGAATCTAAATAAATCAAACTATTTGACCAAGTTTTACTGCTATTTTTCTTTATTTTTGTCTTCCCTTGGTATTGGGTAGTTTTGGACCATTTATTCTTCTAATTGGGCTTGTATGAGCATAATTAAGACCCTTTTTGGTTCTTCATTCATTTGGACTCAAATTTCTTATTGTAAAACCCTCTAAATTAAATTATTCAGTATTTCTTTGAACCTTTTAACTCGAGCCTTTGTCACCGGCCCAACTGAAACTTGAGTTGGATCTTGTGAATTCCTTATAGCCTTGATGACCTCATCAGCACATCATGCAAACATTTTTTGTTCAATGATGGCTGAATGTGCAGCTCTCCAAACAAAGACAAATAAATACTTGGAAAGGCTTCAACAATTATCATTAAAAGACCAGCATACTTCTGTGGTAACTTCCAAATTCGGCCCTCAAGGAATTGTTCAACATGGAAGGTCTTATGCTTCAGTTGTGGCCGAATGTGCTGCTCAATGTGCTACCATTCAAGCTAAGGTGGATGATCATCTGAAGAGGGTTCAACATTCAGCACACATAGGTGGTAACAATCAAAACCCTACCACCTCTTTAAATTCTGAAAATTTTCTTATAAATTTCGGAACTAATCATCACATGATTAAGGATAAAAAAAAGTTAAACGCTTTAAAAAACTTCCCAATCATGTGACAATTCAGGTAGCTAATGGTCAGAACTTAGAAGTGAATCAAATTGGGGAAATTGATTTTTTTAGAAAAATAACAAATGCTTTATATGTTCCCAAACTCATTTTCGATCTCTTGTCTATAAGCAAGATTACTAAGGATCAAGGGTGCAGAGTTATTTTTGATCCAAACTCAGTCTTCTTTCAAGATCTCAAGTCAAACAAATTGATTGGCAAGAGGTCTAGAAAAGGAGGCTTGTATTTTTTGGATCAAGAACAACATGCATATGCTGCCCATATTAATGAAGATATTTCTCTTTGGCATGCACGTTTAGGCCATCCTAGTAATCAAGCATTAAAATGCCTTTTCCCAAACATAATTATTGATCATGAGCATTGTGAAGCAAGCATTTTGGGAAAAGAAACTAGGGCAACTTATTCGAATTCATAAACTACCTATAGAGCTCCATTTGAATTAGTGTATTAAGATATTTAGACCTCACTTATTGTATCCCATTTATGATACAAATACTTTATTACATTCATTGACCAAAAAACTAGATATAATTGGATATACCTATTGCACACTAAGGACCAAACTTTTGAAACACTCAAAAGTTATGTTAAATATGTGACCACATTATATAATGCAAAAATAAAAAAAGTGTCTTTCTTGGATATGCTTCTTTTGAGAAAGGATATAGATGTTATGATACCTCCACTAACAAAACATACACATCTAAAGATGTGATATTTGTGGAAGAAGAATTCTTTTTTGCAGAAAAAGAGACATAAGAAACTCCGAGACTCCTAGCAATCCTTAAGTGGCCGAAGGAAGTTCCCAAATTGAGCAAGAAGGATCAAGTCCCACGGATGAGGGATCGCCACACGATTCGGGGGGAGACTAAGAAACAAGTGTAGAAGAGAACCCCCTGAACAAATTAGGGAAGAACCAGATGAGCCACCTCCTCAACTTAGGAGATCAATTAGGTTGAGACGACCTCCTTCAGAATAGGAATTTTACTATAACTCCATTTCTACTGATCACCCTCTTTCTAATATTTATACTATCTCATATGTTCCATTGAGCCACCAAGCATTCTTGAGTGGCATAGATAAAGAACTTGAACCTATGTCATTCAAAGAAGCCTTTAGGGATCCAAGATAGAGGAAGGCAATGGAAGAGGAGTTAGAGGCACTAACAAAGAATGACACTTGGGAGATCATCACATTACCAAGAGGCAAAAAGGCTGTAGAATGCAAATAGGTATACAAAATCAAGTACAAAAGTGATGGCTTAATAGATCAACTCAAAGCAAGATTGGTGGCAAAAGGATTCGCTCAAACATATGGAATAGACTACAAAGAAACTTATGCCCCGGTAACAAAGATGAATACAATTAGAGTGCTAATATCCTTGGCCGTAAATCAAGGATGAAGCAACGCCTTCCTTTAAGGACATCTCGAAGAAGAAGTTTATATGCAACTACCACAAGGGCTCCAAAACGATGAAGGGAAAGTATGCAAACTCCACAAGGCCATCTACAGATTAAAACAATCTCCTAGAGTATGGTACGCTAAATTAAGTCATGCTTTTCTTAGTTTTGGATTTACAAAATACAATAGTGATTCATCACTCTTTGTTAAGAAAGATAATGGAAAGATTACTATTGCTCTAGTATATGCAGATGATATCATTATCACGGGAAATGACACACACCACATAGACTTAGTTAGAAATCTTTAGAAGTCTAGATTTGAAATTAAAGATTTAGGGAAGTTAAAGTACTTTCTAGAAATTGAGCTAACCTATTGTCACAATGGACTAGTTCTATTTAAAAAAAAAATACTTTTAATTTGTTACAGGAGACAGGTAAGCTAGGAGCAAAACCAGCATGCAATCCCGTCTCCACATCCGGACCACTAGTTGATGATGATGAGACATACGAAGACATGGGAAAATATCAAAAGCTTGTAAGAAGATCGATCTACCTCACCGTAACTAGACCAGACATCTCTTATGTTGTGAGTAGGATTAGCCAATACATGCATGCTCTGAAGAAGCAACACTGGAGAGCAGCTGAGAGGATCCTCCACTACCTAAAAGGATCTCTGGGATTAGGAATTTGGATAAAACAGTACGGAAGTTCAAAGATCAAAGGGTTCTGTGATGCTAATTGGGCCAGGGACTCTACGGATAGAAAATCAACCACGGGCTATTATATGTTGTTGGAGAAAACCTAGTGGCTTGGAAAAGCAAAAAACAACATGTGATATCTAGATCAAGTATCGAAGCCAAGTATAGAGCTATGGCGGTAGCCACTCAGGAGATAATATGTTTAAAGGCATTGGTGGAAGAACTAGACTTTGGAGTATCAACCTCAATCAAGCTCTTTGGTGACAACCAATCGGCCATCCACATAGCCTCCAATCTTATATTTCATCAATGAACGAAACATATTGAAGCAGATTGCCACTTTGTTAGACAAAAAGTAGAAGAAAAGTTGATTACAACTCCTCACATCCATGGTGACCAACAGCTTACGGATATCTTTACCAAGGCAGGTACAACTGCACACCTTCAAAACATAATGAGCAAGTTGGGTACTATTGACATATATGTATCCAACTTGAGGGGGAGTGTTGAAAGTTAAAACTAATCAGCACACCTAACATATCAAGCAATAAGTTCCCTCATCAACACAATTCGAGATGTACGCCAAAGATTCACAAGTATCATTCAAAGAAGCCAAATATTTGGAAGATAAAGGTACCAGAATTCTAGAACTTAATGGGCCAGAATTTTGGCCCAAATTCAGGCCCACTAAGGAGCCCTTTCAGCCCAGCCTATTTCCCCAAATTGGGCAACAAACAACCCTTCCAATTCAGGCCCAAAAAAGGGCATTAAAAAGCAAATAGGGGGAGGCTTAGTGCCTTCCCAACAACTAGAACATCTAGTCGTTGGGACACCACTAGTCCCCCCATACTCTTGTTTCTCCTCCACATTTGCCTATAAATAGCTCTTCATCTCTCATTTGTAAAGTATGAAAAATGCTTTCCAGAATTTTGAAAAAAATAACCAAAAAAAAAAAAAAATTCAAAATTCATTTTTAAATTTTCTTTGTTATCTCATTTCAAATTTTAACAACCTTGACCATAAACCCTGAACTTCGTGGGTCATTTGGTTTCCACTAGTTGACACATGTTACTCAAGTATGCCATATCCCTCACCTGAATGATAGACAACAATAAGTTCAATGTTCAAAATGTTAAATAGTCAGCAAATACTCTTGAATTTCTCATTTTATTTTCTAATCGATCTATTTGACTGATTTGATTCCATTGTGTCGCAAGGCGAGAAAATGACAAATATAAAGAGAGATATTCAACTATGACCAATCAAAGGCACATAAACATGGCATAGCCAATTCAATCAACAATTATATCTAAATTTTATAGTATGCTAGTGTAGAAAATGACATACAACCAAGAAAGCATTTGATCTTGTGGTATGATTCTCGCATTGGGCATGAGAGGTCCCAAGTTCAATTCTCAGAATGCCCTAATGCCAAATGCATCAAACTTTTTTTTTTCCTATTTTAAATCTCTCTGACCATCTCTTCCATTGAAAGTTAATTCTGAAACTTCCAAAGTATCAGATGATGCTACATTGGCTACTTTACTTAATAAACTCATTACAAAAATAGTAAATAAAAAGATTCATCCCAATAAAAAAGCACTTACTTGATAATCCATACTCAATAGAGAAAACATAATCCCTATTCCAAAAATATAAGTTTGACCATAAACCCTAAATTTCGTGGGTTGTTTGGTTTCCTCTGGTTGACACATGTTACTCAAGTATGCTATATCCCTCATGTGAATAATAGACAATAATAGTTAAATGCTCAAAATGTTAAATAGTTGGCAAATACTCTTGCATTTTACTTTTTATTTTCTAATTGATCCATTTGACTGATTTGATTCCATTGTATTGCAAGGCGAGGATATAACAAATATAAAGAGTAAGATTCAACTATGAGCAATCATAGGTATATAAACTTGCCGCAGCCAATTCAATCAACAATTACATCAAAATTTTATAGCATGCTAGTATAGATAATGACATACAACTAAGAGGGCATTTGGTTTAGTGGTATGATTCTCGCTTAGGGTGCGAGAGGTCCCGATTTCAATTCTCGAAATACCCCCAATCTCAAATGCATCTAATGTTTTTTTCTGGTTTAAATCTCTCTCTCTCTCTCTCTCTCTCTCTCTCCACCTGTTCCTCTAAAAGTCAAAGTAAAAAATTTTGCAGTATCAAGTGATGCTAAACTGGCTTCTTTACTCAATAAACTCAGCGCAAAAATAGTAAATGTAAAGGTTCGGGTCAATAAGCTAGCACCGACCTGATAAGCCACATTCAACATCCAGTTCCCAAAACATAAGCTTTACCATATCACCTAAGCTTCGCGACTCTTTCAGTTTCTACCGATTTCCGCATGTGACGCAAGTATGCCAATCCCTCACCAGAATGGTAAGCAACAATTAATTCAATACTCGAAATGTTAAAAAAGTTCGCAAATAATCTTGCATTTCTTTTTCCATTTTCTAATTGATCGATTTAACTGATTTGATTCCATTGTATGACAATGTAAGGAAATGACAAATATAAAAAGAGTAAGATTCAATGATCACTAATCATAGGTTCATTTATCTGACACAGCCTGTTAAGTCGACAATTATATCTAAATTTTATAGCATACTAGTGTAGAAAATGGGAGACAACCAAGAGAGCATTTGGTCTAGTAGTATGATTCTCGCTTTGGGTGTGATAGGTCCCAAGTTCAATTCTTGAAATGCTCCCAATCCCAAATGCATCAAACTTTCTTTTCTATTTCAAATCTCTCTCACTCTCTATTCCACGGAAAGTTAATTCAGAAACTTCTACAGTATCAAGTGATGCTAAATTAGCTACTTACTTGATAAACTCATCACAAAAATAGTAAATAAAACGATTCTTCCTAATAAGTGAGCACTGACCTAGTAAGTCATGATCAATAGGAGAACTTAGTCATCGTTCCTAAAATAGAAGCTTGACCATAAACCCTAAAATTCGTGGGTCGTTTGGTTTTCACTGGTTGACACATGTTACTAAGTATGCTATATCCAACCTGAATGATAGTCAACAATTAGTTCAATACTCAAAATGTTAAATAGCCAGCAAATACTATTGCATTTCTCTTTTTATTTTCTAATTGATCTATTTAACCGATTTGAATCCATTATATTGCAAGGCGGTATAAAAAATATAAAGAGAGTAAGATTCAACAATGAACAATCATAGGTACATAAACATGGCATAACCAATTCAATCAGCAATTATATTTAAATTTTATAGCATGCTAGTGTAGAAAATGACATACAACGAAGAGGACATTTGGTCTAGTGGTATGATTCTCGTTTTGGGTGTGAGAGGTTACAAGTTCAATTCTCAAAATGCCCCCAATCCCAAATGCATCAAATGTCATTTTTTTTCCCCTCGTTTAAGTCTCTCTCTCTCCTCCCCCTCCTCCCTTTCCTCCAAAAGTCAATTGAAAAACCTTTGCAATATCTAATGATACTAAACTGACTTCTTTACTTAATAAACTCAACGCAAAAATAGAACATGAAAAGATTCATGTTAACAAACTAGCACTAACCTAATAAGCCACATTCAACAAAGGGAACTTAGTTCCTGTTACCAAAACATAAGCTTGACCATAAACCCTAAACTTCAAGGCTCTTTCGGTTTCTGCTTGTTTACACATGTTACTTAATTATGCAATGTCACTCACCTGAAAGAAAGTCAGCAATTAGTTCAGTACTCGAAATGTTAAATAGTCGGCAAATACTCATGAATTTCTTTTTCCATTTTCTAATTGATCAATTTACCTCATTTGATTCCATTGTATGACAAGGCAAGGAAATGACAAATATAAAGAGAGTAAAATTCAACAATGACCAATCATAGGCATATCAACTTGGCATAACCAATTCAGTCAACAAGTATATCTAAAATTTATAGCATACTAGTGTAGAAAATGATAGAAAACCAAGAGGGCATTTGGTCTAGTGGTATAATTCTCGATTTGGGAGCGAGAGGTCCCAAGTTCAATTAACGGAATGCCCTCAATCCCAAATGCAGCAAACTTTTTTTAATAAACGAGCACTAACCTGATAAGCCACTCTCAACAGAGACTACTTAGTTCCTGTTTCCAAAACATAAGCTTAAGCATAAAACCTAAACTTTGAAGGTCTTTTGATTTCCACTGGTTAATACAGGTTACTAAAGTATGCTATATCCATCACCTGACTGGTAGACAATAATTAGTTCAACACTCGAAATGTTAAATAGTCGACAAATACTCTTGCATTTCTTTTTTCATTTTCTAATCGAACTATTTAACTGATTTGATACCATTGTATGGCAAGGGAAGGACATGACAAATATAAAGAGTGTAAGATTCAACTATCACCAATCATAGGTACATCAACTTGGCATAACCAATTCAATCAATAATTATATCTAAATTTTATAGTATACGGGTGTAGAAAATGACAAACAACCAAGAGGTTATATGATCTAATGATATGATTCTCGCTTTGGGTACGAGAGGTCCCGAGTTCAATTCTCGAAATGCCCCTAATCTCAAATGCATCAAATTTTTTTTTCTATTTAAAATCCCTCTCACCCTTTCTTCCACTCAAAGTTAATTTAGAAACTTCCACAATATAAAATGATGCTGAATTGGCTACTTTACCCAATAAACTCATCACAAAAATAGTAAATAAAAAGATTCATTTCAATAAGTTAGCACTGACTTGATAAACCACGGTCAATAGAGAAAACATAGCCCTATTCCAAAAATATAAACTTAATCAAAAACCCTAAACTTCGTGAGTTGTTTGGTTTTTATTGGCTGACACATGTTACTCAAGTATACTATATCTATCACCTGAATGATAAACAACAATTAGTTCAATATTTGAAATGTTAAATTAGTTGACAAAGACTTCTATTTCCCTTTCTATTTTCTAATTGATCTATTTAATTGATTTGATTCCATTGTATCTCAAGGTAAGAATATGACAAATACAAAGAGAGTAAGATTCAACTATGAGCAATCATAGATACATAAACTTGGCATAACCAATTCAATCAACAATTATATCAAAGTTTTATAGCATGCTAGTGTAGAAAATGACATACAACTAAGAGGGCATTTGGTCTAATGGTATGATTCTCACTTAGGGTGTGAGAGTTATCGAGTTCAATTATCAGAAGACCCCCATTCCCAAATGTATCCAATTTTTTTCTGGTTTAAATCTCTCTCTCTCTCCCCCGCCCCAAAGTCAATTGAAAAACTTTTACAGTGTCAAGTGATGCAAAATTGGCTACTTAAATTAATAAACACAATACAAAAATAGTAAATGAAAACATTCATCTCAATAAGCTAGCACTGACCTGATAAGCCATGGTCATTAGAAAACTTAGGCACCGTCCCCAAAACAGAAGCTTGACCATAAACCCTGATCTTCGTGGGTCATTTGGTTTTTGCTAGTTGACACATGCTACTCAAGTATGTTATATCCCCCACCTAAATGATATATAACAATTAGTTCGATACTTGAAATGTTAAATAGTCGGCAAATACTCTTGCAGTGCTTTTTTCATTTTCTAATCGATCAATTTAATACATTTGATTCCATTGTATTGCAAGGCAAGGACATGACAAATAAGCAACTAAGCAACTCCACAGAGCACTCTGAGACTACTCAAACCAACATAAATTTATGGTTTAGAAACCTAGGCATTGAACTCCTACAGCATCATTCCGCAAATGCAACTGACATTTTTATTCAAATATTGACATTAAACTAAAACTCGTTCTCTTCTTTAAACATGGCAATCTCCTACTAGGACTCAGTTCAATCCCCCTCCCACTTTAAAGTATTTCCTAATCCACTTGTTGGCAAATCACCCATTTCAATTTAAATAAACAAGGTGGAAATTTCCATTTTGATAGATTTTGCTCTTCCTAGATGCTTCATTGTTCTCAATATTGACATGTAAATGGGGCTCCATCCTTGTGAGTCATTTTGAATGAGGAATTTAATATGGTGAATCATACTAGGAAAGTGAATTAACAACATAAATAGCTACTCTCTCTCTCAAAACTCGAAAACTTCAGTAGTATCAATTAATGCTAAATTAGGTGCTCTAACTTACCAAACTCATCATAGATATAAGTTAGGATTAGACCCGATAAGCCATATTCAACAGAGAGAATTCGGTCCCCAATCCAAAAACTTAAGCTTGAACATAAACCGTAAACTTAGTGAATGTTTTGGTTTGCACCGATTAATTGCATGCCACTCGAGTATACTATATCCCTTACTTGAATGATAGACAACAATTAGTTCAATGCTTAAGGTTTTAAATAGTAGACCCATAAACTTCATAGATCAATCAAAAAACTCACTCTCTTGCATTTCTTTTTTCATTTTCTAATTGATTTATGTAACTGATATGATTCCATTGAATGGAAACACAAGGTCATGGCAAGTATAAAAAGAATAAGACTCAGCTCTGACCAATCATAGGTACATAAACAATATATTCAATTCAGTGAATAATTATATCTAAATTGTTATAAATTAGTATAGAAAACTACAAACAAAGAGGCTTTTGGTCTAGTGGTATGATTGTTGCTTTGGGCACAAGAGGTCCCGAGTGCAATTCTCAGAATGCCCCAATCCAAGAGACATCATTCAATATACCAATCACACATGCAACATGTATTAAAAATCTCAAATCTTAAAATGACCTGATTTATCAAACTCCTACACCTCTTACCATAAAAGAACTAGCCTTAATTATAAAATTACAATCTTTCCTTTTAGCTGGCCAAGAATTTCAATGGCAAATCCTTCTCGGACCAAAAAATAATGTATTCTTGATCTTTTGTGATGAGAATCTATATTCATTTCAAATGAAATAAATATGCAGGTTTCGATAAAATAAAGCCAGCGTAATACCTGAAACTGAAGCTGCGAGAGAATAGCATAGACCTTAACTCCACATACCACATGATCACAACATCATATAGTGAAACATTGATTAAGTTAAGATCAACTCAGTCAGGTACTAAACAACCATAGTTGGCAAACAAGTGCACAAGACAACGACTAATATCTGCATTTTTCTTCCCTAGTTCAAATTGAAAATAGAACCCTGACTTTGTGGGAAAGATTCCATTCTAACCTCCGTCTATCCCGGAGAATAGAAAAGGGAAGAAAAAATTTCAAATTAACCATAAAGATGTCGCAAAATATAGTAAAGCGAGATATCTATAATATCGCAAAATATAGTAAAGCGGGATATCTATAATTAAAGAATTAACTATGTTATACTCGATACAAAGTACTTGAATGCAGACAAGCAGCTCCTCATAGCACTTTAAGACTACCTTTAATGACATGTCCAAGAATTTGTTGCCAGTGTGCTTCATCACCTTTGGTGTCTCATCAGCCCAGCTTGAGCATAAAAGTGAAAAACATCAAATTATTAGGATAAAGGAACATGGCAAGAAGGCATATGTAACTAGTGTCGGAGAATGCAAAGTACATTTTAGCAAATTGGGTACTTGGTGCAGTGGTACAATTCTGGCTTTGGCTTCAAATAAGAGAGGGGGAGAGAGAGACAGAGAGAGAGAGAGAGAGAGAGAGAGAGAGAGAGAGAGTGAGAGTTTAAATATGACCAATCGAAGTTATAACCATGAACCATAGCCTATTCGGTCAGCTTGATCATATTTACGCGAACTAAAGCACATAAGGCATAAAATGACAAATATAAACAAATTGGGCATTTGGTTTAGTGATATGATTCTCGTTTTGGGTGTGAGAGGTCCCGAGTTCGATTCTCGAAATGTCCCATTCCTTTTAGGGACATCACTGGTATTCAAGTCTTAATCTTCTTAAAAAGCTAATATAATAAGAATAAAGTTTTATTTTTACTAACTAAAAACTTAAATTCTTAATCTTCTTGAAAAGTTAATATAATAATATTAGTTTTTCTTGGTAATCAAAAACTTCAAAAACATATTAATGTGTTTGGGGGGCGGAGTCTGACTCTCAGAATGCCCCAATCCTTTTAGGGACATCACCGGTATTCAATTCTTAATCTTCTTGAAAAGCTAATATAATAAGGATAAAGTTCTATTTTTATTGACTAAAAATTTCAATTAATCTTCTTGCAAAGCAAATATAATAATATTAGTTTTTTTTTTTTTTTTTTTTTAACCAAAAACTTCAAAAACATATTAATGTGTTTGGGAGGGCAAGGTGTTGGGGGGATAACCGGGACTAAACCAGCCAAAGAAAAGCATTGACGTCCACATCAATTATTACATGACTGCAAAACCTGAGCAGAAAGAAGAACCTCATCAGGTTCATCATAAGGAAATCATTTAGATTGATTACTTCAAGCAACAGACCAGCAAAAATAAGAACATCAAATCAGTATTTTTGAGAAAATATATTTTGCAAGGCAGTCGATATTTAATTTCCTATTACCTGGAGTACTTCCTTGAGAAACGATACGTTCATAATGTCATCTGTTCTTGTTTTTGCCAAAAAGAACATACATCAGATTTAGGTCTTAAACAGGAGCTTCAACGCATGACCCTTCTCATCTCAAACTTAAAATCAGAGAGGACATCATATGATGACCAGTAGCCACCGCCAGCTGGACTTCTGGAACTACTAGATCCACTTAAACAGAAAGATGAAAATTTTATATCAGGGCCCAGAAGTTATAATAGTCAAGAAAACAATTGACCTACAATAACCAAATGAAATAGAGAGATCAAAATAAGATAATCTTAAACTCCATGCCCTAAAAACCTAATTTAACATTCAAGACAATATCAAGAAAAGAAAAAGAAGACCCAGTTTAACTAGAAATGGACAATAGTAATCTCAAGTGATCTCATCTCAGATAAGACAGCTGTAACAATAGATTCCAATTAGATCCTTGATCATAAAGCAAGACTGGCTTACTAATTTCTTTCCAACTTTGGGTGCTTAAGGTTCCGAGTTCAATTTTCAAAATAGCCCATTATTATTAGTTCTTTTACCTAGGTAGTTTTCAGGTCTCTACCACAGTTTGTTAAAATTTGATATATGGTCACACTAATTTGAAGCAAATGCACAACATGCAAGCCGATAGTAGAATATTTATTCCATCAATTATGCGCATATAGTTTCAAGAAGGCTTTCGCTCTCAAAGGAACACCAAGTCAAAGTGAGCTGGACGTAATGCTAGAGTTTTTATAGTAAATTAAGAGTATTTATCATCTGTAAGAATTTTTATCCCGTGGCATATGGTATCATACCAAACAAGTGGAATAAAGCCATACACACCAACTAATATGTGTGATCCTTTTTTCCCTCACTCAACTAAACCAAATCGTGGCTTGTGATGAGTCAAATTCCAGTCTCACCTCCATCTCCCTTTCAGTGAACAGAAAAGGAAATTCAAAACAAATTCAACTGTATAACAAAATCAATAAACCCACATGTTAATGTTGAGAAATAATCAATGCTGTACTTGATGTACAGGGCTTGGATGTAAATGAGCAACTCCTCAAAGCAGTGTGAGGCAACTCAAACAACCAATTCAAACCCTCAATTAACTGAAACCAACAAAATATAATGGAAGTAGAAAACTAAACACAACTCCTACAGCTTCATCTGCACAGATGCAAATGACATGCTTATTTAAACATTTTTATTAAACTAAAACCGACTTCCTTTCTTTAAACTCGGCAATCTCTTACAAGGATTTGGTTCAATCCCTCTCCCACTTCAAAGTACCGGTTCCTAATACACTTGCTGGCAAATCACCGCCTTCACAATTAGGAACGTAAATAACAAGGTGGAAGTTTCGTTTGAGAGACTCTGAACTTCATAGAAGTTTCATTGTTGTCAAAATTGACATGGAAAAATGGGAGTCCATTTTTGTTAGTCATTTTGGATGAGCAATTTAATATGGTGAATCGAACTCAGAAAGTGAACTAACAAAGTGGAAAGTTTCCATATCGTGAGTACTTTTCAATAGATTTGAATTGTTTAGCACGTGGCAATATTGAATGCGGTGCAAGAAAATTAAAAAATAAAAAATAATAAAAATCGTAGGAGCATCAATTAATCACAAAATAAGTTCTGAAACAATACAGATGATAAACCCTAATTTTATCCTGACCCAACAGACCCTAATACCAATACTACCAAGAGTTCTCCTTAAGGTCAAAGCAAGTAGACAATAGAACTAGAAATCCCACAAAAAACCCATCAAAATCTGCACAATATCAGTAAGTTTCATTGAGGGCTTTTGTCAAACACGTACGAATTAAATTTTATTTTTCTTTTAGAATACCATAGAAGTTTGCCCAGATTGAAATAACTAATCTTATGTAACTACCAGTCCCTTGTTAAAACAATAGAGGAACCCATCAACAAACTTTCAAATACTCTTACAAAGCAAGTACACATGCATGCTAAACACAAGAAGAAAGAGATGAGAGGCGAGAGAGGGTAACATATTTAGGTTGGAATTTGGGACAGGTAAGAAAACCCATATTCAAAAAAGCTTCGATGGCGAATTCAAAATTTTCAAATTAAAAAATTGAATTTTGAAGGTTCTGAAAGTCAAAGGAACATAGCCATGTGAGAGAGAGTAGGTGCTCGTTTCCGGCGTCTGATCTTGTTCTTGTTGATATTATTCTATTTTTTTCAAGTTGCGGCCACAATTAATGAAACATAAATAAAAAATAAAATAATATAAAATATATAAATATCAATTATTAAAAACTAAAGATTACAAAAATAAATATGTAAACAAAATTTCACTTGCTGACTCAGAATTTAATGGTAAAAAATTTGAGGCCTAAATGCGGCATTTATCTTATACTCTTTTAATTATATTAGAATTTTTTTGATTCTTCAACACTAGTATCTGAAATCTGACTAATCTGATTCAAGCAATTATAAAATCTAATTGAAGATCTGATTTAAACAATTATAAAATTTAATTAAAGAATTAACTCTTCTAAAAATTATTATTTTTTTTTCATTTTTAATACTTGAATTAGGGTCAATTTAGGTTGAATTAGACTCTCAATAATAGTTTAGATTGTTCCTATAAATAATGATCCTAACGTCGACCATCGAATTATAGTTTTAAGCCTTTTATCACACCGTGATCACTTCTTTTTTTTTTTTTTGTGATCACTTCAAATAAAAACAAATTGTGAATCAGATAAAAATATAAATAATTTTTATTTTAAAATCACTCCAAACTACTTTGAATAAAAATAATGACTATCCTATCAATATCATGCATGACGATCATACCCTTTAACCAAAAATAATTTAAAATAACTCAAAATAAAAATCAATTATATTTTTATCACTATAATTAAAACTTATCCTCAAAAAGAGGCGAGTATGCATCTCGTTCAACTACAACCAAACAAAAGAAGGTAAACTACTTGCATATCTTGCTCAAATCATAGGAAAGAGAACATAAAAGCAAATGAAAATCAACATGTTTAACCACAAATCCTTTCGGGGCCTGCCTCAGTATCAAACCAGGTTAAAAAGTTTCTACAATATAATCAAACATAATCAGGTAAAAATAAAAGAAAATGTTACACACTCAAACACCAATCAACATCTCAATACCTAAAATTCACATCACTTTTAAGGTTGCAGAAGAGAATCAAGATTGGTATCCCAGATCCCAAACCCAAACAATACATGTAATCATTATCAACCCAAGTAAAAGAAATTGGTCAGACAAGGTGATAGACTGGGTTAGGCAAGCAGAAATCCCATTGCTACCAAAGCCGAAAACAAGGCTTTTGAGATCAAATATAAAAATCGCTGACATTTTGCTGCAAATATTGCTTAATTCTTTGATTTGGAATGCTTTACTAGCCAATCGATTACTGTGTCAATGTTGGTTGAATTCTTGCATGAAATCATAAAGCAACACACTTCTCTGTCTGTGATTGATTTGAGGTCCCTGCACCATTGAAACCCAATAGAATCAAAAAATAAATCACAACAAAATTGTACATACATTCAAATGCATGTGTATGGCGATTGCGGTGATTGGGAATGCTATATGGACATATATCTGACGGATTGTTGGATCATGAATGTGCAATCAATTATATTGCAAGTTCTGAATCCCTCCTAGGTTATGGTGACAACTTACATTTTTCACAATTCTCATAGGAGGTAATAGTTCTTAAGACAAGCACTTGTCCCCAAAAACCAAAATTCTACATAAACAGAATCTAATTCCCAAAGATCAAGTAAAGCATTCGTTATGACATTCTTTTGCAGCCTAGGAAAATTTTAACAGGCTGAACTGTCTACTTACATTTGATCTGTCAAAGCCTGCTTCGATAGAGCCCCTGGTTTGTCGATCTTGTTTCCCAGAACCAGCAAAGGAATTCCATGCAATGAGGATTTACTCAACAAATCATGCAATTCACTCTTTGATACAGGCAGGTTATCAAGATCAGCGGCATCAACAACATAACTACAGATGCAAGAAAAAAGGATCAGGTTGTTAAATGTCTAGTATTTGAACATATAGCTCATGCTTAACCTATCCTTACATTGCGATTGAATTGGCAATGTCGTACATCTATAACTAGGATCCTATCGAAATGCAAACAACCAGACTCAAACTCGCAACATGGTATTTGCATATTTCATCTTGTCACAGGCACAACAACAATCAAATAGGAAGGAAACAACAAGTTTGTGTTGCAATGTCAAGTGATATATATACAACATGAAAACATAATTTGAAAAGTTTTACCAATTATTAGTCTTTGCTATTACCCTCTCATAATCTCTTAATTATCATAAGTGAAAGAGCCCACAATGTAATGATCCTAATCAATGAACTGCAGCAGATCTCAAGGCCCTACTGTTGATGGATGCCGTGTCTAGACCCCTGCCCCCTTCAAAATGCCAAAATTTTCAGTCTCATTTTTATCAAACTATAACTAGTGATTATAATTTGTTTGACAGCATGACCCACGAAATACATATCAACAATAACAGTTTAATACCAAATACTCACAGGAAAGATTTATGCGACCACTGCTTAGATAATAATAAGGAAAAGGGTTAGCACATAGGGTAACTCCAAATAGATCCTTTCGAAGCCTTTCCTTTGCATATCCTGTATGGGGGCAAATCTTCAAACAAAATACTCAACTTTCATCAAGAAAGTTGAGTGTTGTGTCACACTGCACAATATGAAGTGCAATTTAGCACAGAGGTGCATATTGCCATAAAACTAGAAGTCATTTGTGAGTTACTGATGCCAGTTTATCCATGTAACTGGTTATTTTTGCATCAATAATAAGAAATTCCACAAGTGGTTATGGGTTCCTTTGGGAAAAATGAAGTTAGAGTCAACTAAGGTTAGTGGGGTTTTCAATACCAATAATAATAATAATAATAATAATAATAAATAAATAAATAAATAATAATTTTACTCCCATTTCAGAAAAATTAGACTTTTACTTGCAAAAGTCGACATTTCCTGTATTTTCCTTTTTACTTTTAGTTGAAAAAAAAGATATTATAATTAGACTAAGATGAAATAGAGGCAAGTTGAACCAAGTTGAGGTTTTTGAAATAGTCCCTATAGTCTAACCATACATTTTCAGATTTGTTTATTTATTTATTTTCTAGGAAAAAAACACCACAGAAAACAAGCTCATTCTATGTCCTTTCACAATTGGAAATATTTTAGTCTTTTACATCATAAGACTTTGTTAAAAGCACAATAAGAAAATGAAACCACGCATGGCACCATATTGCCACTTATGTACCTAGAAATCTTAGTAAGTGCGTAATCTGGACCATCAAACTTCACTGGTGCTCTAAAATGGAATCTTAGCTAGTTACCATTGATGATATGTCATAAATATATTCAGCATAAAAGACATTGTGTATGTCTTCATCGACGAAGAAAAGATAAAATAAAATATAGAAATGTGGTGTATTTCTGCATTTTATCAAGAAAAAACTCACAAAAGAAAAAGGGCTGACATTAAGTAGAAGCCTAGAAGCACAACTAAGATGAAAATGAAAAGAGAAAAAAATAGGTTTAACAAGGTCGCATGCAAATCTGGCTATCTATAAAAATGTTAGTGGATACTGAAGCCACATTTTCCATCTCTAATTTAAATAGTTCCTCTTGGATGTTTCTTTAAGAAGTACATAAAACGCATGCAACATCTCAAAGCCAAGCTATTATGCTCTTTTAGTTTTCTTCCTTGACTCTTTCCTGTTGCCTCAGGCTGTTATATCATTTGTTTGAACACTATTTATTTATATACAATGCTCAAAAAAAAAAAAAAAAAAAAAAAATTCTGCAAATTCTAACATGTTAAGGATCCTACTGCCAACGACCAACTTCCTAGCCCCGCCAAAACATAAATTTAACATTCAACACATAAGTAAAATCAGAGGCATTTATAGATTCAGATTTGATGAACTGTACATAACAGGAAAACAATATCTATTTATGAGTTTAATACATACACAATTGCAGAGACTGCACGGCAGTATCTCTCCCACATACTGCGAAACCTTGGTTGACCTCCAAGATCCCACAATTTTATTGTGACATTGCCTTTAGTTACCTTTCTCATATTGAATCCTACCTGTATCCAGAAGATATGATTCATCAAACTGCTAATGTGAATAACTAATTTTTGTGAAGTTACAACTGGCAAGTCCCATCGCCAATCTCTAATGTTAAAGGAAAATTTGACTCTTGGAGATAAAAGAAAATAGGTAACTTACAGTTGGAATCATGTCTTCACTATATCCGCCAGTCTACAATAAGATCCAAGAACAAAAACTCATGAATACCAAAATGATTAAAAAAAAAAAGATAGTACAATTAACATATACTTACAGCAATAACATTTACAAGGGAAGTTTTCCCTGCATTCTGAAGACCTATCAAAGACAGCTCCATTTCTTGCTTGAAAAACAGGCTGCAATAAGAAACACGGTTATGTATCAGCAGAGATATGGAAATTACTATTGATTGCAGAATTTCAAGAATATTCACTTAGAAAGGCCAGAAATTCTTAATGCTTAAGCATGTTCAAAAGTTGATGCCAACCACCTCCAGTGGGTTGCGGGGGGAAAAAAAGCCCTAAATAAGCATGACATATTATGTAGAACTCTTGTCTGTGAGAATTTTTCATGGTGGAAATCTGGAAATATTGTTCATCTTGAAAACAGATATTTATGATCCCTTTGTGCAGCTATGCTGATATAGGTATCAGTTAGTATGCATTTACAGCATCATATAATTTCTACCTATGATCAGATAAGATGAATGCATTAAAGTCAAAACTTAAAGTAGTGAAGTTTTCTTTTCAAAGATGGAAGTCTGCAACAACAATGAGATATAATGCATCCATGTGTTCTAAACATGTGTAAGTGTTAAAGCATATAACTTGGTTATCTCCACAAACTTGGGTATGCAACATAATGTAGAGTCAATCCATATATACATTTCAAGTCAAGTGGCCATTCTCTGGTCAAGCACATCACCAACAAGTAGGGGAAACAATTCAATGGCAATCCAGAGTACCCTTTGACCACATGAAATCTAAGAACTCTCACTTTCTGAAAACAGGAGCTTTAATTTCTAAGCCATCATCCACGTTTAAGCAGTCTCAGGTGGACGCTCTTCACAACACCTCCATCTAAATAGCTTTTAGAACAAACAGACAATGAAGATGAGGTCCTATGGCACCGAACTTGTCATAAAGATTCTGCACTCTTACCATGTAAATCAGGTGTTTGTGTGAAACAGTTTCAGCAATAGAACTGACCTAACTACTCAAATTTATCAACATGACTGGTAATGCACCTTGGTGGCATTATATCTTGGTTGACCATTAGACAATGGTGAAAAAAAAAATCTAAGGTGTGCTCTATCTGTTTCCGGACATTGCTCGCTCTTAACTTATCCCACTCCTTGGCAAGAACCCTTAATGCATGAGCACTAAAATAGCACCTTCGCAAGTTCCCACCATTGCTTACCAATTCTATGTTCTGCCATGATCACCGCCTAAAGATAAACACTTACATTTTTAGCACAATGAACATCTAACCTTTCACAATCACTGTTTTCAGACATTATTCCACATTAACATTGCAGGGTCACAATGTCATATATATTATGCCCCCTTAGCCCTCATCTTCATACATTCCTCAAATCATGAGAATGTCTCCAGAAAACATGAAAATTCCCAGCGTATTATGTTCAAAATCTACAGGAGGGCCTCTCTATGTCCAGTCAATGTAAGACCCAATCTCCGAAACTCGTGCAAAAAAGCACAGCTCATCTGCTCTAATTTGACATAACCAGCATGTGGCATTTCCTATACCTTATAAACTTTGTGCCCCCATTTACACTTGTGTTCAGATATTTCCTCAACTCAAGGACAAGAGTAAATTTATGAAAATAAAACATGAAAAAATAGGCTTCTCTTGGTCTTTGTTAGACTCGGTTATTGCTTCATAAAATAAATCAATAATAACCTAAGACCGTTCCCCAAACAAGCAACTTTCTGGGTCTACTAAACACAATCCAAATTTTGGGCCTCCAATTGGCATGCCTACTCTAATTCTTTAAATCAACTTGACAAGTGTGAGAATCAAGTCGAACCCTAATCCACTGAAACCTCATAAATTGCCATGTGTCTGTCACATACGCAGCAAAGGAAAAGTGACTGCTGCCAATTTCACAATTCACCAGAATTTACGAAGTCACAAGTAATAATGGATGCAAAAACAAAACCCCCGGAATCCAATCATTGCAAAAAAAAAAAAAAAAGATTCGCAAAAATTCAAAAAGGAGAGAAGTCAAACCCTATCCTATAAAACCCTAAAATTAAATCAATTGCAAAATTAAACATTAAAAAACAAATTCGAGAAAGAAAAAGAGAGAGAGAAACCTTCGTAGCCAATTGAGAAAAGCTTCCCACAATCCCATTTGGAAGAATCGAAGAATTGACAGACGATTGCAGGGTTTCAGAGAGTGAATTTTATAAGCAGAAAAGAGAGAGAGTTGGGCTGTTGATGGAATTTAAATAAATAAAGAATGGGGTTTAGAATTTGCATTCAAGAAGGAATCGGAGGGGAGGGAGAGAGAGAGAGAGAGAGAGAGAGAGCGAGAGGTGGATGTGTTGTCAGCTGCGCTGTTTTGTATTGATTTGGTCCCTCTAGATTAGACCCCACTAAAATTAAACATCAGTTCTACACTTTGGGCCAACTAAATCCCTTTGGCACTCAAATCTCTTTCTCTCTCTCTCTCTAATTTATAATTATTATTAATTTTTAAATCCAAAAAAAAAGAGGGGGTACACGTACACTTTCAGAAATATTTTTCGACCGTTATCTCCAAAATAATATTTAAGTGGAGGCTGTGACAATACACTAGTCAAAAAAGAACAAGCTCATAATATTTACATAAAAAAAAAAAAAGATAAAAGCCTTACTAATTAAAAAAGAGGTGACAGGCTGATCTTATGTGATTTTTTTTAATCATTCATATATGATAATCTTAGACTCATTAAATCTAATTTGAATTGAATTAAATTTTTAAAAAATAAAATTTTCTTAATTTTTTATTTATAAAACTCGAATTCAAACTTTATTTAATAAATATCAATGTTTAATTATTAAATTAACTAAGCATTGATTGATCTCACGTAACTATTTTCATGAGATAATAGATTAATAAATTCATTAGTCCCTAATTATAATTTGTAAATAATATACATATACATACAGATAGATATATATATATATATATATATATATATTTATGCATATATATATAGCATGTGTTTGCTTTATAGAGGTTTGAGTTCAATGAATTTTAAAGATAGTGTGCCTTTTTATTACCAAATCAATCTAAAAATTATTTGCATTATCTTTAGCAATAACTGGTGACGTTATTAGGACAAAACTTTTTACTATAAATGCTTCCCTCTTTAAGTTTAAGTACTAGTAATTTTTAGGTAAAATCCAAATCCATTCTAATTATTATCCTCCCAAAATCTCATAAGGGATCTTGATTGATCCTCATCCATTGAGATCAACAAGTTGCAGTGAAAACGCTAAAAAAGTGTATAGAAAATAATATAATAATTAAAATCCTAATAATCTACTGTTTTCATAAAATATTATAATATGTTGAATTTATATATAAAAAATCTATTATCGTAAATATAGAAATATAAATATGAAATTTGGTGATTAAATACTAAATCAGCTCAATTTCTGTAGTAATTTATTACAAAAACAAAAAAAAAGATAATTTCTTTTGTAAGATTTCAAGGGTCGCGTGTGTGTGTGTGTGTGTATACGTATTTATTTATTTATTTATTTTTATATTTATATTACTCTTTTCTTTTAAAAAACCTTTTCATGGTATCGGTGGCCACTTGATATGTGTGTGTTGGTTCATCATAAGTAAAAGAGATTTTGTGGCTGCGGGAAGTGATCAAGTGTTACCATTGTTATGGAAATTATGGAATTTTTTGAACTTTCCCAATCTTTTTGGATACACTTCATTTCATCTTTTTCTATAGTGTGAACAATTGTCTGATGGACTCTAAGATTTTTTATTTTTATTTTTTTTAATATTGCTAAATATATTGTGACTTAATTTAATACGAACAATAACTTATAAAGTCCGTACCTGATGCAATATTGTTAGACTCTGGAATTCATGAACATTCATATAAAGTCCAAAAAGAGGGAGGGGAGGGGGGAAGTTGAGTTGAGGCTGTATTGCCAAACAACCATTTAAGCTTTGAAACAATTCTTAGAATTATCACAAGTTTGATCCGACTTCTCTAGGACAAGCTCTTTTAGGAAACACAAAAATAGGCAATGCAAATCATGGTATTTTCTTGTCAATTTCCATATTCTCTGAGCAAGATTTAGGTATAAATTCCAGTTTATAAAAACATATAGTGCCAAATAACCAAACAAGATAAATTCATGGACTTAAAAAGTTCTACACATTCATTCCTGATCAATAATATGTTGTGAAAATTATGTAAATTTCATGAATCATATTATTTCTGGATTTCAGATTTTTATTATAAATTTTGCTAATTTTATGTTCTCTTAAATGTGGTATTTTAGTACAAGATTTGAACATTTTCAAAAGTATTTCCATTAGCATTCTCAAAGGTTTAAAACTCAAAAATCTCTCGTTGGTTAAATTCTGATCTCACAAATTTTATTTTGAATCTGTTAAATAGAACAAAATAAATTATATATCCATGACAAAAATGTTCTTGTGTATGTATTAATACCCTTTTTTTCCTTTTAAACTTTCGAAATTCTAAGGACATATTGAGCAACCAAAGCATGTGAATTAGAATTTTTCTTTTTCCATTTTTTGCATGTGGTACATGGAAAGGTGCATTTTGGGCCGGCCCGGCCAAGAATTTTTGTATGTGTCACGTATATGTCACTTATTCATTTAAATAAAAAAAGAAAAAAAAAAAGGCCACCAACAACATCATACGCAAAAGCACATAAATTGTTAATGTACTTTTGTTTTTGACATTTTAACGTTTGATAGAGGCACACAAGGTGATGATGAGAAAGGAAACATCGAGGAAGCATCAATTTTTGCCTTGTTTCACAAAGTAACCCGCTCCCTTCTCTTATTACTTCCCCCACGTACTCACTCACATTTTTGGTCTATATGTATGTATTCCATGTAGAACAACTTTTTGCCAACCTCTCTCTCTCTCTCTCTCATACACTTGCATTCATCAAGAGGAGATGGCATTTCTAATGGAGATTGTAAATGGGGTAGGGATGTTCGTGTCTACAATATGGGATTTGCAGGAAATGAGGTTTTCTGCTATGTTTGATGATGTAAGTTCAATTGCTATGGCAATCATCATGGCTGCTGTATCATGCTTCATCTCAATAAGGAGAAGGTGAAGGCCTTTTTTGACGTTCATCTAGTACCTAGATTCTACAACTTTTTGCTTTTATGAATTTACATATTTTTGTATAGAATGAATATTTTTTTTTTTGTGATATTATCATAAATGCGAATTCGATAGTGATGTGCTAATTAAATTATGAGAAAATATGATGAATATTTTCTTATGACTTTTAATTATATTTCTTCTTTTTCTTTTCTCTCCTTGTGTTTGATCTTCTCTATATGATACATCGTGTTTTGCATTTTCATTATTTAATTGAGGTTTGTGTTTTGGTCAAATGAAAGAGGAAATAATAGTAACATAACTTGAGAACAACTCTATTTTTTTCCAAGTACTTGACCAACGAGAATCTCAACTAATTCGAGCAGTTGTCTAACTTAATTTAGGAGATGACTCTCTCGATATCTGTCTTTTTATATCTGAAAATTTTTGTAGGCCCAAATTTAGAAAGTGACTCTCCTGTGGTCTATTATTCTATTCTCAAAACTTAAACTTGAGCTTTTAATTAAGAAAATCTAATATTTTGTCATTAAATCTATATAACTTAGCTGAGAACACCTCTATTTAACCATATTATGGAGAATTTGTTTGTATGTGGAATTTGAAATGAATGATATTTCTTCTTTCAAAAATTAACAAAATTTTCCCATATTGTGTTAAATATCCATATATTACTTTGTTGAGCCAAATAATAATAATAATAATACAAATTACTTTATGGGCCAAACCTTTATCCGAGCTTTAGTTAATCGAAGGAGTTAGAGCTCTTGTAAGTAATAAAGATAGAAAATTAAGTCCGTCAAGGACAACTCAAGCGGTAAAACCTCCTCACTTTCATTCCCTCTTCCTTGATTTGATAGCATTTGATAATATCTCCTTATACCAAAAAAATAGAAATTTAAAATTATATCACTAGGCCGCTTTCTCCATTGCACGCACTACATTTTAGATAGAAAGTAATAAATTTGGATTTTAAATATGAGAGAACTTAAAATAGATGTGTTATTGAGAGAGAAATATGTGAATCAAATTGATTTTTAAATATAAAAATTAATATTCTTAATTTTAGAGAGAAAATTAATTTTTTATTAGAAACCCGACTAATTCAAGTAGTTGTAAGCCCAAATTTAGGAGTTTCCTCTCCCAATATTTGTTTTTTCATTCTTAAAACTCGAACTCAAAATTTAATTAAAAGAGTTTAACATTCTATCACTAAACTCATATACTTTAATTGAGAGCACCTCAATTTAACAATACTATTTATACCAAAAAAAAAACTAATTTTAAAGCAAGAGATCTTAGAGTAAGAAAATAAATATATTTATTTTTAAAGGAGAAAAATTAAATTTGATTTTCTTATATAGAGAAAACTTATTCATGTATATTAAGAGAAAATTTTGAATCAATTGAACTTTTAGAAAGAGAATTAATATGTTTACTTAAGAAAGTTTAATGTGTATAGTAAATTAAATTAATTTTTTAGAAAGAAAAATTTAATATTTTTTAGTTTGAGATAAGAATCTAAATTAAATTGATCTTTTAAATAGAGAAAATTAATTTATTCAAATATATATAGAGAAAATCAAACTTAAAGTATTTTTGTAGATGGAAAAAAATTAATGTTTGAAAAAGATAAAAATTTAAATTAGATTGGATTTTTTTTTTAGTCAGAGAAAAAATGAGTTTAGTTTTAAAGAGAAAGAAAATCAAAAGTATGATTTATAGTGTTTTTTTTTTTTTTTTTTAATTTTTAGGGTGATCAATGGTTGCTACATAGTCTTTATGGAATAGAGAAGTCTCCAAGACCCGTCATCGGCCGTGAACTTCACCGGCAAAGCCGCTCTGACCCTACTCATGGAGGAGCTTTTGTAATTTTCATCCGTCAAGCACAGGAAACACCCTTGCTGTTCTCTTCCTGCCCACATCACAATGCCATTCACCGCCGGATGGCTATGTCCCCTCCCGGAGAATTTGCTCCAATTAATTTGCCTAGCAAAAACGATAAAGAAAAAGTTTTTATTTAAAGAAAATTACTAAGTACAGTTCTTTTGAGAATTTTGTGTGTGCGACTTTCTATGGTTAGATCATCACAATGTTCTTTAAAACAAAGAACCATAACTCATATGTCTAGGTAACATTTTGAAAAAAGTTCATGTACCTGATTAGCATTGGGCTGGATGTCCACTTCAGTAAGCCTAATGGGCACTTCAAGAGTGCGCGTGAGTGTTGGATCATTAATTCAATATTGGGATTATATATTTAAATAATTATGTATTACATACTGTCAAACTCATAAATTAATCCCATATTAAAGTCATCTGATAAATTTGAAAAATTAGATAATTTAGATTTAAGTATTTCAAAAGATATAGAAATAAATTAATATATAGATACCAATGAACATTTACTATTTATGATGGATTAAATAGAGAATGTTTAAAGGTGATTTAAAAACAGCTACCATAAGTTAAACAGACAGATTTGGAAGGTAAAACTCATCCTACAACTATTAATAGAGTTATGGTTCTCGGGTTAATGTATCACTCTTTTCCATAATACCCTCATCATATAGAGAGAATTTGTGAAAATACATATGAATTGGAAGGCCAAACTCAAGATTCTGCCTAGACGAATATCGAATCAAGAATTCACTTTATTTAGTTTTCGGCTATGGAATCAGGTATACTTCTGTCCAATCTGAATTTCAGTTTTAGTTATTAAGTTTTAATTCCAATGATTTAACACGATATTTGACATGTTTTTGTATAAAGTTATATTTCCCAACAAGTGGTATCAGAACCTCTCGTATTTGAATCATCGAAATTTTTCTACATATTTTAAGATTTTATATGATTTTGATAAATTATGAATTTTTACAAATATGTATAAAAATTTTTACGAGTATTTCGGTTTTCAGTAATATATATATATATACACACATATATATATTCAGTATTTTGTGTGGATTTAAATAAAAAAAAAGGTTATGAAAAATTTTTATTGAAATCGACCTTCAGTTTTTATTAAAAATCGACATCCAGTGTTTTAAAAGAAATAATTAGGAAATTTTTTTATCAAAGTCGACATTAAGTATTTTATTAAAATCGACATTTGATGTTTAAAAAAAAATATATATATCAGTGTTTAAATATATATATATATATATATATATATATATATATATATATTTGGGAAAAAGAGAAGAAGATGGAAAGTTTTCAAAAGATTTAAAACTTATAATATTTTGAAATATTTTATTTCCTTCTTTTTTGGGCATTTTTTTAAAATAAAGTTGATATTTTGAGTAAATATATATTTTTGTAAAAGTTGATTTTTTTTTTCTTTGAAAAGAAATCTTTAAGATTTCAAAAAAAAAAATGCAAGTTTTTTTTTGCAAGTAATACAATTGACTTCTTTTCTTTTTTAAAGAAATATTTTGGATCTTTTTTTTTTCCATGATACATTTTTGGAAAAATTCATGTTTTAAAGATTCTTTTAGAATTTGATTTCTTTTAAGAAATTTTCAGATTCAAGTATTTTTGGAAAACTTCCAATTTTAAAAAATATTTTAGAATTTGATTTCTTTTAAGAAACTTTCAGAAAAAGAAATTACAATTAAGAAAAATTTCAATTTCGAAAAATTAAAAAAAAAAGAAATTTCTAGATTTCAATTTCTTTTTTTTTTAAGGGTTGATTTACCAATTTCAGAAAATAAAACTTTCATTTTATTGCAAATCTACATCATAAAACGATCAATATTAAAAAAAAAATGATATGAGCCATTTTGATCCCAAATAGACCCAACCCCAGGTGTAAAGGTATTGGAACTCATTAAATTTAATTAAACCAATTTTTTATTTTTATCATTCTACATTGTCCTTTTTTATATTCAAAACTGTCCATTCTTTTAATATGCAATTACATGACATGTCTAGAAAAGTTCTGTTAATAAGACGGGGTTAAATCTAAAACTGGCTGGTTTTTAAGCGGTTTTAAATGAACTCACCACCTACCTGGAAACTTTCCTAATGTCCACTACTACAAAACGGGGATTGACTAAATTTTGGATCAGTTGTCGGTAAAAGATGAGGATTTTGGTTTTATTCCGACAATGAAAGTATAGAGACGTAAAAGAAGATGAAGGAGGTAGACTCGATAAAAAATTGGGTTTTTATAGGTCCAATTTAAAGTTAATAAGATTGGGTTTTAAATATCCCAATTTTCAAGAAATTGAACCCATCATGATGAAATTTGATTTTTTTCAATTATAGATATAATTCAAATATGAGTATGGTATCGTATATATCTCGATATGAATTAATCAAAACAATATGTCACCAAAGTGACCATTGTTGTGGAAATTAATTTATTTTGGGATATAAAAAATTGTGCATGTAATTCATGTGAGTACCGATCGGTCTAAAGGAAGGTCCATAGTTGACAGAATTGTATGTATACCATGTGATAATAAATGCGTGACAATTATTCGGTTTCACATGTGATCAATTCATTAGTCTAAAGAAAGGTAATTGATTGACATGTTCTTATTGTCAACATTTGATTATTACACCTATGGTTTTGTATATATCTTAAGATAAATTAATTAAAACAACATGTCGTCAAAGTGACATTTTTGTGGAAATTAATTTGTTTAGAGATGTAAAAGACTAGGTGTATGCAACTTATGTGAATATTGATCGGACCAAAGGAAAGTCTGTATTTGACGGAGTTGCATGTATACCTTATGATAATAAATGTGTGACAATTTTTTTGTTTTATATGTGACCAATTTATCGGGCTCAAAAGAAGATAATTGGTTGACATGTTTTTATTGTCAGCATTTGATTACTACACCAAGATACCATTTACAAGTTAATTATTTTGTCTAAAGATAAAATATTAATGGAGTGTCTGGTATCTTATAATGGAGATTACACATATTTGAATTTATTTGATTTTTAACGTTTCATGTGAGTATATATAGATTACTGTTTTCTGTTTGACAGTTAATACTATTCCCACTGATATTAACGGCCAATTCAGATTGATTTTTAAATTGAATGACTCGAATTTCAAATTTGGATTTAAATCTTGCGTTAAAGATCAATTCTCTCCACTACTTATAGATAAGAGTACCTTTGAAAAGAGGGAGAAAGAAAGGTGAGAGATGTTGAATCGCATGTATCTAATATGATAAAATGGGTCATCCCAGAAACATTTAAAGACACTATATGTAAGTTAGTTATGATGGCTAAATCTTTTCTTATGGATATTGAGAAATAATTTGTCAAGAATGAAATGGTTATTGGTATACTCTCGACAAATCCTATCTTTATACAGTATAATGGTTAAGAACTCTTGACTACTAAGAATAAAATAAAATAAAATAAAATAAAGCAGGATAAAGATGCTGCAGGTATAGTATCACAAAAGAAGTAACAAAAGACACCGATTGAATCGGGAAAGAAGGATTGCTTCTTCTGTGGTACTGAAGGGTACAAGAAAAAGGGAATGTGCCAATTACCATGCTTGACATAATAAGAAAGGTATATTCCTTAACTTGATTTGTTCTGAGATTAACTTAATTGCGGTATTAGAACACACTTGGTGGTCAGATTTCGCTGTAACTATTCACATCAGTGTGTCTATGTAGGGTTTCCTAAATTGTTGATTACCAATTGATGGTAAAAGATACATCTGCATAGGTGATGACAATAAAGTTTTAGTTATAGTAGTAGGAAGGTTTAGATTATCATTAAAAACCGATTTCTATTTGGATTTTAATAAAACTTTTGTTGTTCCGTCTTTTAGATGGAATTTGATTTCTATTTTTGTGTTAGACGGATCAGGTTTTAGCTATTCTTTTAGAAATAAAAAAGTTGGTTGGTTTTTTGAATCCAAATAGTTTGGTTCCAGTTATCTATCAGGATTTGATAATCTATATTATTTTAATACTGTTATTTTATTTAATGAATCCCTACAATATAGTACTTGAAGTATATAGTTTAAGTTAACCAGTAAGAATTACTCTCCATTGTGGCACAAGAGATTGAGTAATATCTCCAAACGAAGAATAAGGAGACTTGTGTCAGAAAAAAATTTCATAAATTTCAGTATTTGTGTAAATTATAAAGGGAAAACAAACCAATAAAAGAGATTGAAGCCAATAGGAATTCAGACGCCTTAAAACTAATACATATAGATATCTATGCGTCATTCCTTTTGGTTTTTTGGAATAGTTAAAGATATTTTATCACGTTCATAGACAATTATTCATGATATGGCTCAATCGAGATTGCAGCATATATCCTGAACAGGGTTTCCCATTAAGACAACTACTGAAACCCAATAAGAACTTTAGACCAGTACACATTCTAATCTAAAGTATCTACACGGTTGGGGTTGTCCAACTAAGATTAGGTTTATTAGACGTAATAAAAAAAATGGACATCATGACAGTTAGTTGATTAGTAGGGTACTCTGAAAAAGTTTAAAGAGTATTAATTCTATACCTGGTTCTTTGAAGATGTTGAGTTTACGAGGGGAGATATGATTAGAGACATTGTCTTCTAAGAGGAATATGTTGATATTCCCACAGATGTCATTAGACAATATTAGGGTACCCTCTATTTCGAAAGAACAAACTTAACCACCTCCAAAAAGGAAGAGATAAAATTCATACAGGTATCCCGACAGTGATATTACAAATTTCATCAAATCTTCATCTTATTAGGTTTTGAGATAAAATTTAGTTGATAATTGTGGATATCACAAGTTCTGTGGGAGCAAATACTCAGGAAATACCCCTATGGTAAGAGAGACAAGTTTAGTCTCTACCAATGCTTCAAGAATGATCTTAAATATAGGAAAATGCAGAAAATTCCTTATGTATTAGTAGTATAGAGTCTGATGTATGTTTTTGATCTGTACGCATTTGAATATTACGTATAATACAGAAATGTTAGGTAGAAATTTAAGCAAATTGGGAATAGAGTATTGGAAAGTAGCCAAATGGGTCTTACAATACTTACAAAGAGCAAAATGATATATACTCATATATTGGAAGTCAGATCAGTTTGAGATCATTCGGTATACTGATTTCGATTTTGTGGGATGTCAAGTTAGTATGAAGGCTACAACATGCTACATGCTAGCAGGATGAGCTATTTTGGAAGTGTGTTAAACAGTTTTATATAGTCTCTTCTATCACGGTAGCAGAATTCATAGCGTGTTATGAGACATCTAATTTTGGAAAATGACTATGAAACTTTGTCACAAAACTACGGATAGTGGATGACATTGACAGCCCACTCAGATTATTATATGACAATAGTTCGACAGTCTTATATTTCATTTAAAGAAATGATTTAGAGTGGACAGTTGTCTATAGAACACATTGATACAAACTCCAAAATTACGAATCTATTTACTAAGAGATTCTCACCTAAAAGGCTCATGTGCGCATTACTCGTATGGGTGTCATATCATTTCAGGATATTCAGTTTCTGTAGGAGTTTGTAATTTTAAATACTGATCTAATGTAGACATTTTCTAGTTTTTTTTAATTTAAGGTATTTTAAGATTATTTTCTACGGAAATAAGAATTCAATTTTTAAATTACACTCTAATATTGAGTATGATTGATCTTATTAAAGAGAACCGGTTGAAAATAAGCATGTTAAAGATCACATTGCATGACATTTTCATGTTACGCATCCATATCATGATCTATGTCATTCGGTTATATCAATTTACGTGACCATTGAGGGTTGAGTTATAAAAAAAATGTAACATAAGCCGCCTTGATTCTAAGTTGATATGATTGATGGACATGATTGATTGTAGATACATTTCAATATTGACAGAAAAATTGAGATCATTCAGTCATTTCACAATTACATAATTATAAGGTTTCACATATAACCCAAGTGGGAGATTGTTGGATCATTAATCCAATATTGAGTTTATATGTTCAAATAATTATGTATTGCATACTGTTAATCCCATAAATTAAGCTCATATTAAAGTGATCTGGTAAATTTGAAAAATTCGGTAATTTGAGTTTAAATATCTCAAAGGATATGGAAATATATTAACATGTAGATACCAATGGATATTTACTATTTATGATTGATTAAATAGAGAATGTTTAAGGGTGATTTAAGGACAGTTACTATAAATTGAACAGATAGATTTGGAAGGTAAAAGTTACCCTACAACTATAAATAGGGTTATGGTCCCCGGATCAATGTATCATTGTTCTCCCTAATATCCCCATCATATAGAGAGAATTTGTGAGAATACATATGAATTGGAAGGCCTAACCCAAGATTTTGCCTAGACAAAGATCGATTCAAGGATTCAATCTTCAGTATTTGGTTATGGAATTAGGTACACTTCTATCCAATCTTAATTTCAGTTTTAGTTATTAAGTTTTAATTCCGATAAATTAATACGATATTTGATATATTTTTTCATAAAGTTATTTTTCCCAATAATGAGACCCTAATGTAAGAAAGGTTTGGAACACTAAATGAGACTCAAGCCTAATATATATATATTTTAATACTTGGACTAATTGGTATCTAAAATTATATTCTAACTAATTCGGTTCAAATTGATATCGACCCTTTATAGAAGAGAGCTCTCCCAACATAATTTTTTTATTCCCAAGATTCGAACCCCTTAAGTGATACAGCGTCTTTCCTATTAGATCATCTATTTATTGATCTCAAGTCCAATACGATGAGATGTTAGGTCCCTCAATCAAATTTTGGATTCAAAATTTAAAAATAAAAAAGATTATATTGAAAGAATTATCTTTAAATAGGGTTTACACCTAAATTGAGTTAGTCAAGATATGGATGACAGAAAAAAAAAAAATAAAAGTTAATGTGCCCTTTTGTATGCATTGTCCGAAAAATTGCTCCCAAGGATGCTCTCAAAGAAGTAAAAACGAAAAATGCAAGTTCTTATTAACAATGTCCCATCCAATAAGTTGTCCTGACAGCCTTAGCTAGGTCATCTTTTGAGAGAGATTTAACACACCAGGCACCAAGGCTGGTACTTTAGATCATCCCAAAAAATGTTGTGGCCATGGACTGCCCAATACTATATTCCAAACTTATTTTCTAACTCTATGGATGAGTTTCGGAACAAGTGATACCATTATCCCTTTTATTTATAATAGATTCGAGTTCAAATCTCTTTATATAAGAAAAAAAAAAAACTTATTTTCTAACTCTAAATCAAGTGATTTTATTTCTTAAAAAAAGAAGAATATATATAACAAAATTGAGTCTCACAATTTTTGAATTACCTCAAAATAGAGCTCTGCAGGGCCAGATGAATCTAAGTTGAGGCCTCCTTTAAGCATGGACCAGCAACTAGCTTTGGCAAGAGTCACCCTAGCATAATTGACCAACAACCCTGATTCCATCAGACTCTCTCGCTCTAATGCTTTTTTGGATATTTAATGGAACATGACATGGTACTGGACATGAGAATACACCTAATCATGATAAAATTAAATTAATGTGAATTATAAAATAACAAAATAGCATATCTATATTGAAGAAGGAAGAACAATGTTGCTATCAAACTCTTTGGAATAAGAGATTAGACACTTTACCCTCTCAATCACAGATCTTGAATTTGAATCCTGAGAATAGAGAAAAATGATTTAGAAGAGCCAACCACTTAACGGATCCATTGTGCTCGAATTGGATTAATTGGATAAAGTTTGAATATCGGTTGGTCCAATATTAAAAAAAAGGAAAAATAATGCTGCTTCTTACCGA